>CAUYUJ010017987.1:144972-218278 GCA_963575745.1 Prorocentrum cordatum | reverse complement strand
AGGAGGAGGAGGAGGAGGAGGAGGAGGAGGAGGAGGAGGAGGAGGAGGAAGAAGAAGAAGAAGAAGAAGAAGAATAATAGGCATAATAATACTAAGAATAATAATAAGAAGAATAAGAATAAGAATAATAAGAAGAAGACGAATAATAATAAGAAGAAGAATAATAATAAGAAACATAATAATAATAAGAAGAAGAATATTAAGAATAAGAAGACGAATGAGAAGAATAATAAGAAGAATACTAAGAATACTAAGAAGACGAAGAAGAATAAGACGAATAACAAGAATAATATTACTAAGAATAATAAGAAGAATAATAATAATACTAATATCAAGAAGAATAATAATAATAGTAAGAAGAAGACGACTAAGAAGAATAATAATAATGATAAGACGAATAATAAGAATAATAAGAAGAATAAGAAGAGAAGACGAATAATGAGAAGACTAAGAATAATAAGAAGAAGAACAATAATAATACTAATAATAAGAATAATAATAATAATAATAAGAAGAAGAAGAAGAAGAATAATAATAAGACGAATACGACGAATCAGAAGAATAAGAAGAAGAATAATAAGAAGAAGAAGAATACGAAGAAGAAGAATAAGAAGAAGCATAAGCAGACTAAGAATACGAAGAAGAAGAATAATAAGAAGAAGAAGAAGAATAATAAGAAGAAGAATAATAATCAGAAGAAAAAGAGGAGGAGGAGGAGGAGGAGGAGGAGGAGGCGGAGGAGGAGGAGGAGGAGGAGGAGGCGGGGCGATGGCGGAGGCGGAGGCGGAGGCGGAGGAGATGGAGGAGGAGGAGGAAGGAGGAGGAGGAGGAGGAGGAGGAGGAGGAGGAGGAAGAGGGGAGGAGGAGGAGGAGGGAGGAGGAGGAGGAGGAGAGGAGGAGGAGGAGGAGAGGAGGAGGAGGAGGAAGAGGAGGAGGAGGAGGGAAGAGGAGGAGGAGGAGGAGGAGGAGGAGGAGGAGGAGGAGGAGGAGGATGAGGAGGACGGGATGAGGAGGGAGGAGAGGAGGGCGAAGGAGGGGGGAGACTTCTGAGGAGGAAGGGGGAAGGGATGATGATGATGGATGCTGATGATGATGGATGCAGGAGGAGAGGAGAGGAGGAGGAGAGCAGGAGGGGAGGAGAGGAGGAGGAGGAGGAGGAAGAGGGAGGAGGAGGAGGGAGGAGGAGGAGGATGAGGGCGAAGGAGGAGGGAGAATGCTGATGAGGAAGGAGGAGGGATGAGGAGGAGGAGGGGGAGTAGGAGAAGGAGGTGGAGGAGGTGACGGTGGAGGTGGAGGTGAAGGTGGAGGATGATGATGATGATGATGATGATGATGATGATGATGATGATGATGATGATGATGATGATGATGATGATGATGATGATGATGATGATGTTCATGATGATGATGATGATGATGATGTTGCTGATGATGATGATGGTGTCCCGACGATGATGATGATGACGTTGTTCATGATGATGATGGGATGATGATGATGATGATGATGATGATGATGATGATGGCAGTGATGTGATGATGATGGTGATGGATGATGGTGATGATGATGATGAGATGATGGACGGATGAGATGGATGATGATGATGATGATGATGATGAGATGATTGATGATGATATGCTGATGATGATTGATGGATGGCATGATGAGATGATGATATGATGAGATGATGATTGATGATGAGGGAGGAGGAGGGAGGAGGAGGAGGAGGAGGAGGAAAGAAGAGGAGGAGGAGACGGATGGAAGAGGAGGAGGAGGAGGAGGAGGAGGAGAGGAGGAGGTGGGGAAGCGGGGAGGAGGAGGGAGGCGGCGAGGCGGAACGGAGGCGGCGACGGAGGGAGGAGGAGGAGAAGGAGGAAGATGGAGGAGGAGGAGGAGGAGGAGGAGGCGAGAGGATTTGGAGGATGAGGCGGATGAGGAGCGGAGGAGGAGGAGAAAAAGGGGGGAGGAGAAGGAGGAGGAGGAGGAGGAGGAGGAGGAGGAGGAGGAGGAGGAGGAATAAGCCGCGCCGCCTCCCTCTCCCCTGTCGACGTGTTGGGGGGAGGGACAGTGGCGGGTCCTCCCACCTCCCTCCCTCCTCCTTCTCCCTCTGTTCTCTTGCTCCTCCTCCTCTACCTTTTCTAGGACACATTGGAGCGATCCTCCTTATCCCCCTCCCCCTCCCCCTCCTCCTCCTCCTGCTGCTGCTCCTCCTCCTCCTTGTTCTTCTCCCCCTCCTCTTCCTCCTCCTCCTCCTCCTCCTACTCTTGAGCTACAAGCGCTCCTTCTCGGCATGCTCCTCCTCCTCCTCCTCCTCCTCTTTTTCCTCTTTCTCGTCCCCTCAAGCATCGGCTCGAGGTGTCTCCGTAGCAAGCTTCTGGCTTCTTCGTGATGCCTTGAACCGAGCCTTTCGTCTTCTCGTGGTACTTGAGGGTCCGAGGTCTGGAGTTCGGCGGCGGCGCACTGCTATGTTTTATCTGGTGGCGAAGAAAGGGCACCGTGCTGAGCGGGCTGGCAACCAGAACAAGGACCGCACTAGTTACTTTGGCTTCGATTGGCGCGGTTACCTCATATTGCAGTTTGGTGTTTGCAATTGTGCTTGTGTCAGTTGTTGTATTCAGTACTGCTAGTGCTACTGCATTTGCTGGTGTACAAGTTTGTTTTGTCGGAAGGTCGTTTGGCGATTTCCTCCATCCGGTTCGACATCCGTCCCAGAGAGGAGGGGGGGGAGCCACACGAGCTACGCCCTGGCACTGACCGACCCCCTTGGGCGTAGCTCGATGTCTTCGCTTGGTGGGTCCTTGGGCTCGCTTCGCTTCCGAGGGACCACGATCCAGCTGCCACCCGGCCAGGGCCCCGCCGGCGTGGCCGGGCGGTCTGCGAGTTGGGCTTGGGCGCCCGTGGCCTCCGTGCACGGGGGGTGGCGCTCGTCGGGGCTCCCGCCGTCCTCGCGGAGGACACAGCAAGCTTACTCCAGATTTCGTAATAAAGGGAGGGGGGTCTCATTTGGGGGGCGGTCTCTTCCAGGCTATCTTGGAGGGCCTGGGGGGTCTGGGGACGGTGTTTTGGAGGGTTCTCCCACGGGGGAGGTCTGAAATGGCTTGTCTTGGAGGGTCCAGACCCCCTCCCTTTTATTACGAAATCTGGAGTGTCAGGTGGCCTCAAGTTTCATTGTGTCGCGCTCGCTGGCGCATCGGTTGTTGGATGTGCGGTGGATGGAGTCACTGCCTCGAGCATCGGCCTGGCACTTCTTTCCCGTGGTCGTCGCGGAGGTTGTGCTACTCGTGGACGTCGTCCCGCTCTACCTCAAGGATAAGGTGGCGGTGGCCTCTCCGTCCTGGTCGTGAACGTCTCGCTCGCGGTCTGCGTGACGGTCAGGGAAGAAAAGGCTAGCTTCTCGTTGAAACGACTATGTCGGATAGCATGTTCCATTTCCCGCTCCTCCTTTTCGTCCCCTTTTTAGGGGAAAAGGTGGGTGGAGGCATAGGGCGAGAGATGTGTAGGCAGGGAGGTAGGAAGTAGGAGGAGAGGTGTGGAAGGAGGGATGGGGGGAGGGGAACGGAGAGGGGGAGGGACAAGAACACAGGGAGAGAAGAAGAACAAGGGAGCTGGAGGGAGGAACGCCCGCAGGAGGCCCAGCGGAGGAGTGGAGGATTGGCTGCGCGGGCGCGTGCGCGCGGGCGCGTGCGCGCGGGCGCGGCGCAGCAGACGGCTCAGGAACCACCGTCACCACGACAGTCGCGCTGGCGGCCACAACGGGTACGACCACCACCACCACCACCGTGGCGGTCGTCGCAGGATGAAAGGATGATTGCCGATGCCGCTGCTCGTCCTGGAGGCCCTCGTCACCCTGGATTCGCCTCAGAAGCCTTGCCAGAACGCGCCCCAGAAGAGGTGCAGAGAGTACGGTAATGGCCTTTTGTTTAGCGTGTCGCGCCGCCGGTTCTTGCCCACTACGCCTCGGTGCGACATGCAAGCCACGTCCTGGTCCCCGGGCAAGAGCGGTCTGGGCCTTCCCGCAGAG
Source organism: Prorocentrum cordatum (assembly GCA_963575745.1). NCBI lineage: Eukaryota > Dinophyceae > Prorocentrales > Prorocentraceae > Prorocentrum > Prorocentrum cordatum. Next base: position 214,259 of record CAUYUJ010017987.1, on the reverse strand, counting down.
CGGAGCGGCAATCAGCTTGGAGGGCGCGTCGTGTCGCGCAGGGGCCGCCGCCCCGACGCGCTGAGCAAATGTGCCTTCTCGCAGCGGCGTCGGCCGTTTCTGTTGTTCTCTCCAGGTCGGGGTCCTGGGGCACTTCCGCAGCCTCCTCGACGGAGGCAGCGCGGGCGACGCGGGGGACGGCGAGGCGCTCGCCGCGGCGGCCGTCGTCGTCGTCGTATGCGCTCCGCCGCCGCCGCTCGCACTTCTGGATGGCCGTCGGCACGAGGAGGAGGGCGGACGAGGAGGAGGAGGAGGAGGAGGAGGAGGAGGAGGAGGAAGAGGAGGAGGAGGAGGAGGAGGAGGAGGAGGAGGAGGAGGAGGAGGAGGAGGAGGTACGGCATTTGTGGCCCCTTGTGCCCGCGCCGCCTCGTTGGGACCCAGGGGGTTGCTGGCATCAGTGTCGAAGGTCTCATAGAGTGTCGCGAGTGCCGCCTGGACTGTGCCGGGGTTGCTGGCATCAGTGGCGAAGGTCTCATAGAGTGTCGCGAGTGCCGCCTGGACTGTGCCGGGGCCGTCGTCGTACCCTTCACCGTACTCGTCGCCCTCCCTGTCGCACTCGTTGCCGTTTCGTGTTGCCGTCGAAGCGTTTCGATACTGGTGTTTCGAGGGGTCCTAGCTCCGCGGGGTCGAATTCAACACGATTCTGAAGGCCTGACGGCCGGTGCCGCCGACCCTGAAAGACATCGACGACGACCAGGAGCGGGAGGAGAAGGAGAAGGATGAGGCGGAGATGAGGAGGAGGAGGAGGAGGAGGAGGAGGAGGAGGAGGAGGAGAGGAGGAGGAGGAGGAAGGCAGTTTGTGGGAGAGCCTAGAGGAGGATGACGGAAGGGGGAGAAGGGGAAGGGATAGGTGGAGAGGGGGGGGAAGGGGGGGAGGAGGGTAAGGAGGTGGAGGGGAAGAGGATGGAGAAGGGATGGAGTGGGAAGGAGAAAGGAGGAAGAAAAGGAAGAAGGGGGGAAGAGGATGAGAAGGAGGAGGAAAAGGACTCCCCCCTGGGACCTCCCCCCTGGGGAGGAGAACCGGAGGAGGACCGGCGTGGGAGAGGGGGGGAGTGGGAGGAGAACCCCCAGTTAGCTCCGCGGGGTCGAATTCAAAACGTTTGCTTCTTGGCGGACCGAATTGGCTCGATGCGAATAAGCCGACTCGCGATTCCACCGCCGCCGCCGCCGCCGCCGTTGTCGTCGTCGTCGTCGTCGTCGGCGTCGTCGTCGTCGTCGTCGGCGTCGGCGTCGGCGTCGGCGTCGGCGTCGGCGTCGGCGTCGGCGTCGGCGTCGGCGTCGGCGTCGGCGTCGGCGTCGGCGTCGGCGTCGGGGTCGTCGTCGTCGTCGTCGTCGTCGTCGTCGTCGTCGTCGTCGTCGTCGTCGTCGTCGTCGTCGTCGTCGTCGTCGGCGTCTGCGTCGTCGTCGTCGTCGTCGTCGTGTTCGTCCTCGTTGTCGTCGTCGTCGTCGTCGTCGTCGTCGTCGAAGTTTAACGTTGCGTCGTCGGGGGCCGAGGGTCGCTTCGGACCTCTCGACCCGTTCCCTCGCTCGTTTTTTCCCCTCCCCGTGGCCCCGAGGTCCGACAACGATTACCCGAGGCCCCCATCGCCGCCCCGAGGGGGCCCCGAGAGGAGACCCGGCCCCGCCCCGGCCCGTCCCAGGGTGCCACGCCACGCCCCAGGAGGGCCCTGGGTAGCGCCGGGAGGGACCGTCGCCGCCGTCGTCGTCGTCGTCGGCGGCGGCGGCGTCGTCGTCATCCTCGTCGACGTTTGGCCAAGCCTGGCCGTTGGCCTCGCGCGTGCCAGCGAGGTCGCCAGATAATGCACCATACACTCATACCTTCTGTTGAGAAACTCCTCCCGCCAAGCTGGGTCTCAAAATTTGTTAAAATTCGATAACGAATTCCCAAAAGCTGGCTCAGTTTCTTAACGCCGGCATCTTCTTACTGATCTTCCTCCAGATCTTCGGGATCTTCTTCCAGATCTTCGTCGAGATCTTCCTCTGGATCTTCCCTCAGATATTTTTCCCGATCTTCTTCTGTATTCTCTCCGAGAGTTTCCCCCAGATCTTCGCCCAAATCCTCTCCGAGATCTCCGCCCAGATCTTCCTTCAGATCCTCGCCCAGATCAATCCCTCCTTAGATCTCCCCCCAGATCTTCATAGAGATCTTCCCCTAGATCTTTCCCCTGATCTTCCTTCAGGTTTTCTCCCAGATCTTCCCCTGGATCTTCCCCCAGATCTTTCACCAGATCTTCCTCCATATTTCCTCTCAGATCTTACTCCCGATCTCCTTCCGGGTCGCCACGCAGCTCTTTCACCAGATTTTTCCCCTGATCTTTCTCCAGATCTTCCCCCAGATCTTCCCCCAGATCTTCCTCCAGATCTTCCTCCAGATCTTCCTCCAGATATTCCTCCAGATCATCCTCCAGATCTTCCTCCAGATCTTCCTCCAGATCTTCCTCCAGATCTTCCTCCAGATCTTCCTCCAGATCTTCCTCCAGATCTTCCTCCAGATCTTCCTCCAGATCTTCCCCAAGATCTTCCTCCAGATCTTCCTCCAGATCTTCCTCCAGATCTTCCTCCAGATCTTCCTCGAGATCTTCCTCCAGATCTTCCTCCAGATCTTCCCCCAAATCTTCCTCCAGATCTTCCCCCAGATCTTCCTCCAGATCTTCCTCCAGATCTTCCCCCAAATCTTCCTCCAGATCTTCCCCCAGATCTTCCTCCAGATCTTCCTCCAGATCTTCCTCCTGGTCGCCATGCAGCTCTTTTACCAGATCTTCCCCCATATTTTCTCTCAGATCTCTCTTCTAGATCTTTTCAGCAAAGGAAAGGAAAAGGACGGGAACAATGAGGATGAGGAGGAGGAGGAGGAGGAGGAGGAGGAGGAGGAGGAGGAGGAGGAGGAGGAATAGGAGGAGGAAGAGGCGGAGGAGGAGGAGGAGAAAAGTGCGGACGAGGCCACCACCAGCAGAATCACCAGCAAAATCAACAACGCGACCACCAGCAACATGTCCAGCAAAACCACCAGCGCAAGTATTAACAAAGAAATTTATTCGAAATCTCCGCCAACGCACCAGCACTTTATCCACTGGGTGTTTCCTCCGCCAGCGTGCCAGCATAATCCCCAGCCAAACCACCATCCGCCTCTCCAGCAAAACTAGTGGCAGAAATACCATCGCAACCACCACCACCACCACGAGCGCAACCACTATCGCAACTAGCAGCGCCATCACCAGCAAAATCGTCACCAGCGAAACCACCATCAAAACGAGCAGCACGACCGACAGCACAGAGACCAGCGCAACCACCAACACAGCCACCGGCATAACCATCATATCTTCTTCCAGATCTTCCTCCCGGATCTTCCTCCCAGATCTTCACCAGATCTTCCCTCCAGATCTTCCTCCCAGATATTCACCCAGATATTCACCCAGATCTTCCTCCCAGATCTTCCTCCCAGATCTTCCTCTCAGATCTTCATCACAGATCTTCCTCCCATATCTTCCTCCACCATATCTTGTTCCAGATTTTCCCCCCAGATCTTCACCCAGATCTTCTCCATGGATTCAATCGGATCTTCATCCAGATCTTCCTCCAGATCTTCCTCCAAATCTTCATCGAGATCTTCCCCCAGATATTCCTCCAGATCTTCCTCCAGATCTTCCTCCAGATCTTCCTCCAGATCTTCCTCCAGATCTTCCTCCAGATCTTCCTCGAGATCTTCCTCCAGATCTTCCTCCAGATCTTCCTCCAGATCTTCCTCCAGACCTTCCTCCAGATCTTCCTCCAGAACTGTTCCTCGAGATCTTCCTCCAGATCTTCCTCCAGATCTTCCTCCAGATCTTCCTCCAGAGGTTCCTCGAGATCTTCTTCCAGATCTTTCTCCAGATCTGTCCAGGTCTTCCTCCGGATCTTCCTCCAGATCTTCCTCCAGATCTTCCTCCAGCTTGCATGATATTTCTTTCAATCTCCCCGCAGATCCTCATCAATATCTTCACACATCTCGTCCGATCTTCCTCCAGATCTTCCTTCTCATGAATCCCAATCTCGTCTTTTAGATCTTCGTCAATATCTTTTCCCATATCGTCGTTTCAGATCTTCTCCCATATCCACTCCCATCTTCCTCCAGATCTTCCTCCGGATCTTCCTCCAGATCTTCCTCCAGATCTTCCTCCAGATCTTCCTCCAAATCTTCCTCCAGATCTTCCTCCAGATCTTCCTCCAGAACTCTTCCTCCAGATCTTCCTCCGGATCTTCCTCCAGATCTTCTTCCAGATCTTCCTCCAGATCTTCCTCCAGATCTTCCTCCAGATCTTCCTCCAGATCTTCCTCCAGATCTTCCTCCAGATCTTCCTCCAGATCTTTCTCCAGATCTTCCTCCAGATCTTCCCCCAGATCTTCCTCCAGATCTTCCTCCAGATCTTCCTCGAGATCTTCCTCCAGATCTTCCTCCAGATTTTCTCCAGATCTTCCTCGAGATCTTCCTCCTGATCTTCCTCCAGATCTTCCTCCAGATCTTCTTCCAGATCTTCCTCCAGATCTTCCTCCAGATCTTCCTCGAGATCTTCCTCCAGATCTTCCTCCAGATCTTCCTCCAGATCTTCCTCCAGATCTTCCTCCAGATCTTCATCGAGATCTTCCTCTAGCTTGTTCCCCGTGTGTTCATCCAGATACTCCCCCAGATCTCCCTCCATATGTTCCTGCAGATATTTCTCCAGATTTTCCTCCACATCTCCCCCCAGATCTTTCACAGATTTCCATAGATCGCCTCCCGGATGTTGCTCTGGCTGTTCCCCCGGATATTCCCCCAGATCACCACCCAGATCCTCGCCCAGATCTTGACGTGTTCCTGTATGTTGTTTGCTGCAGAGCCCCCGGCGCCGCAATCGGCACAATCACCGGCACAATCTTCATCGGAACCACCCACACTGGCGTCGCGCTGCGCTAAGAAATTGCACGCTTCAAAGCTGGCTTTCGCAAGGGGGCGAAGAAATTCAGCGAAGCTGGGTCTCAATTTCTTACTGGAAGATTTCTTAGCATAAGTTTTGAGTGTGCTTTAATGTCCCACCTGCCCGGCCCGACCCGCCTGTGAGGGCCCGGCCTGCTCGACCCAGCCTGGAAGTGCTCTCGCCTCAATGCTGGCTACGTTTTGTGAGGTGTACGTCTGTCTTTTGCAGCCGACCCCCCGCTCCTCGATTCGCCTCTCCACCTCCGCTGCGATTCGGGTGCGCTGCTGGGGTGGTCTCAGGGCCCGCTTCACGAGTCCATCGGGCGCGCGATCGTGCTGTGGCCGTCGTGGCCTTCGCCTCGACGGGCGCCGCGTGTGCGCAGGGCGATGCGATCGGCGGCAGGCGCTCCCAGAGCGAGTCCACGCCCGACGGCGACAGACTGAGGTCAGGCATTGGAGCTGGCTCCTGGGCTGCTCACTCGGATGCACTCTGGGTCTCACGGGGAGGAACAGGAGGATATGGGGGAAGAGGAGGAGGAGGAGGAGGAGGAGGAGGAGGAGGAGGGGGAGGAAATGGAGGAGGAGGAGGACTGGGAGGAGGACGGGGAGGGACGGGGCGGGAGGGAGGAGGACTTGCGTCATTTCGTCAGCGTGAGGCCTTTGTCTGGCTCGCGGGAGCCGGCGTCGTCATCCTGCTGGGGCTCCCCGTGGCGGTGCTCGCAGTCATGGTGAGCTGCGGCGACGCTCGGTGGGAGGGAGGGACCGATCTTTCTCTCCTCGCCTCTTTATTCAACTCACTTTCCCTCTCACCCATTACCCGTCCCCTCTCTCCACATTTTTTTTTTTTTTTTTTTTGTTTTTTGTTTTGTTCTCTCTCTCTCTCTCTCTTTCTGTCTCATTGTCTCTCTCGCGTCTGCTCATGTGCGTCCTGGCACGCTGCGCAGCCACGGGAAATTGCATTTCACCTGGCCTCATTGCTCTCACTGAAGTTTCCCCCCACTTGCCCATCCCAGCCTTTGCAGCGTCCGCGCTGCCTCCTTCGCAAAGGAATGTTGAGGGGACGCACACCTTCACCAACACTACACCACGACCCAGCAGCAGACCAGAACAATGATCATTACCACGGCACGGGAACCGCCGGTCCACGCGACTCCAACGACTCCATCGATTCCACCGACTCCGACGTACGCAGCGACCCACCCACCGACCGACTCAAATTGCAAAACGCAGGCATCGACGATGAGGACACGCAGCCGGGCAGCAGGTTTTTTGACGACCTGGAGTTGTGGTCCGACTTCATCCGCAGAAGCACGCGGAGGGCGGACTCGCTCATGCTCATGCACGACATACCATGTGTAAACAAACATACATACATACGAACATACGAACATACATACATACATACATACATACATCCATCCATCCATCCATACATACATACATACATACATACATACATACATATTTACATACATACACACACATTTATGTAGACGTATATATTTATATGTATATATATAGATGTGCTCATGTATCGTATATGTATATGTATACCTACACATGTTCATTCTCTCTCTCTATATATATATATATACAAGACTGCATTGGCGCTGCGCGCCATGTACCTTGGTCCTTTGAGTTCTGCACGCAAGCGGAATGCGTGCGTGCGTACATGCGCGCATGCATGTAAACACGCGCACGCGCATGCACGTTCCGTATACATTTCTAGGTGAATCCAATATACTTACATGGTTGTAGGTGTGTATACAGCGTACATATGTACATATAAGTCTATGTGTGTAAGGGTATGAGCATGCATATGCAACTCGTACGGGGTATCCTCGGGCACCTTCGCTGCATGCCACGAGACCCTCAACGACTGGGTCACAATGTGAAATGTCATGGGAGCAAAATCGATGAATGTTGGCATTCGGAAGCATCGTGGGGGTGTTTTCGGGGCCTTCGTGGGCCGTTTTGACGCCTTCATGGGCCGTCCTGGGGCCGTCTTGGGCCGTCTTGGAGAGCTTGGGCCCGCTGGAGCCCCCTTTGGACCCATCTTGGGCACTTCCGGGGACCTCCCATGGCCCTTTTGGGTCTGTGCTGGGAGCCCTTGGGGGGCCTCTTGGTTCCATTATGGGCTGTCTTGGGGCTCTCGTGGGCGATCGTGGGGCCCGGCTCGGCCGTCTTGAAGCTTTCTTGGGGGCCTTTTGGGGCGTCTTGAGGCGATCTCGGGGGCTTTGAAACCGTCTTGAAAGCTGATGAAATCCGAAAGGCGAATATGCTAAAATTGTAAGTTTTACGAAGGGAATGGGACGATTTTTGTGCTTTGAAGGCCCCTTGGAAAGCTTTTTGGGGTGCCTTGGGGGTCTTTATGTTGGCATTCGGAAACATCGTGGGGGTGTTTTCGGGGCCCTCGTGGGCCGTTTTGGCGCCTTCATGGGCCGTCCTGGGGCCTTCTTGGGCCGTCTTGGGGAGCTTGGGCCCGCTGGAGCCCCCTTTGGACCCATCTTGGGCACTTCCGGGGACCTCCCATGGCCCTTTTGGGTCTGTGCTGGGAGCCCTTGGGGGGCCTCTTGGTTCCATTATGGGCTGTCTTGGGGCTCTCGTGGGCGATCGTGGGGCTCGGCTCGGCCGTCTTGAAGCTTTCTTGGGGGCCTTTTGGGGCGTCTTGAGGCGATCTCGGGGGCTTTGAAACCGTCTTGAAAGCTGATGAAATCCGAAAGGCGAATATGCTAAAATTATAATTTTTTTACGAAGGGAATGGGACGATTTTCGTGGGTTGAAGGCCCCTTGGAAAGCTTTTTGGGGTGCCTTGGGGGTTTTCATGTTGGCATTCGGAATCATCGTGGGGGTGTTTTCGGGGCCCTCGTGGGCCGTTTTGGCGCCTTCGTGGGCCGTCCTGGGGCCTTCTTGGGCCGTCTTGAAATTGTAAGTTTTACGAAGGGGATGGGACGATTTTTGTGCTTTGAAGGCCCCTTGGAAATCTTTTTGGGGTGCCTTGGGGGTCTTTTGGGCCGTCCTGACGCAATTGAGGTCCCTCTTGGAGCGCTCTTGTGCTGTCTGGGGCCTCCATTGGGCCTTTCTGATGGTTCCTCGGATCGCTCTGGGTCTGCTGGCAAGGCGTTTGTGGAGACCCGGAAAGCCGGGTGACCTTTTCCAAGGACGTCCAAGGGAGCCCGAGAACCCCAGATCCCGGGGGTCCAGTTTAGGGGGGGGGGATGGTTTTTCCCCCCCTCCCCCCCCCGGCTTGTAAAAAGATAGGAAGAGGAATATCGCATCTACATTGTAGAATAGTGTGGCGGTGGGCAAATACGATAGCCCACTACCTCACGACACGCTGGATCCAGATAGTGCTTGAATGGAATCCGAATCTTAGTACAAGCCAGCGTGTACGACGACAACATGGGGGACAGCCAAAGCGGGGGGACGACGATCTCGGGAACTTCCTGTGCGGTTTGGACAGCGAGGCCGTAGATGAACAGAACAGGGCAGCCACCCAACCGCGACGATACGAGCACAGCAGCACGAACGGCCTACGAAGGATCCGGGCCGCCGGTGCACAGAGTGGTGGGCATCGCATGAGCGGGCATACGCCTCACAAGCCTGCATTGGAGACCCTCCCAGTCGAGGCCACGGCCTCCACGCCCTGTCCTGAGGGGCGCGGGCGGGCTGCCCAGAGGAGCGCGCACGACTCCGGCGTTCGCTTCGCGTCGCTGCGCTGCCTCTTTCGGTTCGCGCGTCCTCCGCTCCGACTTCTGCGGCGCCCTGGGCGTGGTGCCGTCGCCCTGGGCACGCCGCGGCCCTGCGCGCCGCCCCTGACTGGAGTGCCGCCTCCTCCCTCGGCGGCGAGCGAGGGGGGGAAGCGAGGAGGAGAAGGCCCTCGCAGGAGGCGGCGGGTCCTCTCAGAAGCCCCCGCGCCTTCTGGGAAGTTTTCGGTGTCTTCGGGGAAGGCTTGGACAGCTTCTCGGGAGGGCGGGGGACTTCCGAGCCTTCCGAGAAGGCCCTCTCCTTCTCGCTTCCCCCCTCGCTCGCTGCCGACCTTCATCAGACGCACTGTGGCAAACCCTCGCACTCCGCTGGGACACAGCCTTCAGCGTCCGTTTTCTGGGACACTGCGGTGGCGTACTTTGCATCGTGATATTTTGCACAGGTGTTTCACCCGCCGTCCTTGCCGATGCGCCAAGCGCGGCGCCGTGTGTGTGTGTGTGTGTCAGGGGGGCAAGCGTTGGTGTGAACTTGGCCAAGTCCTCCGCCATGGGCAGGCCAGCACGGTGACAGAGCACCTGCCCCATTAGACACTCGAGGCCAAGGACGAGAACCTCCGCCCGCCGACGCAGCCTCGGCCAGCCCGGGGCTGAAGGGGAGCGGCACCCCCAGCCCTCCGCTGGCGACTCGAAGTCCGGGGGTTCGTAGAGGGGGGGCCTGAAACGGGCCGTCTTCAGCGGCTTTCCTCGAACCCCACCTCTGCACCCACCCCACCTTTACGCCCCCCCGAGCAGTGGGTGAAGGAGGTCTTCCCGTCCTACAGGATCTTTGCCTCCACGTTGGAACGGGTCCACGGCCTCTTCCACGGCGAGGATCGGACAGAAGTCCCCCGTCCTGACCCTCATCCCCATCAGCCGTGCCCCGCTCGCCACCGTGGTTATGATCGGCGTCTCCGCCCAGGTCGCTCCCCACTGCAAGTCCCCGGACGCCCTGATGCGAGTATCCCGTATCTCTCTCATGGCCAAGTTCGCGGATTATTGGGAAGGTCTCGCGGTTTGTGCCGCCGACCCTGACGACGACGACGGCGACGAGGAGGAGGAGGAGGAGGAGGAGGAGGAAGAACAGGAGGATCGGAGGAGGAGGAGGATAAGGTAGACGCAATCCCGACATCGAATGCCGATCTGGCAGACGCGCGGCTGGTTCGGCAGACGAGCAGCCTGTAAGGGCTGTTTTTGTACGGTTCTCGTTTCTAGTGGTACTTTCTTTTTGCATTCCTTAAAGTTGTCTTGAAAGGAAACTACTTTGAAGTGCTAAGCATGCGCGCGCTGTAAACCTTGCTGAGGACTCGCGGTCACCGCAGAGAGGCCGTCGTATCTGACCCCGCGGCGGCGGCGACGACGCTGACGTGGGTCAGAGTCCTGCTTCTTGGGGTCTCTTCGAAGAGCTCTCGGGGGCCTCTGGGGGACAGTTCAGGGGCCTCGTGGGAGCCTCTTCGGGGCCTCTTGGGAGCCTCCTGGAAGCGTCTTGGGGCTTCCTGGGGGCCTTTTGGGAGCCTCGTGGGCCCTCTTTGGGGCCTCTTGGCGGCCTCTTGGTTCCTCCTGGGAGCCTCTCGGGGCCGATAACTCGAAATTTCCGTTCTGGTCCCTCGTCTGGGCACCTTCTTGGAGCGGTCTTTGGGGCCTCTGGGGCCGTTTTGGAGGCGTCTTGGGTCGTCTTGGGGCCCTCTTAGGCCGCATTGGGTCCCGACCTGGAGGGGCTCTTGGCCCATCTTGGAGCGTCGGGCTGCGGAAGAGGCGAGATCGTCGAAACGCTTCAGACACTTCTGGGGAATCTTTGATTTTGCTTAATTGGGCCTCTCCTGGGAGTGTTCCTGGAGTCCTCTTCGGGCGTCTTGCAGGACTCTTGGGTCGTCTGGAGGCCGTCAACGCGTCTTGGACAGATCGTTCGGCGATTCGGGACCTTCTTGGACCGTCTTGGGGGCCTCTTGGGGGCACTCTTGGCCCGTGTTAGGGTTTTTTTGGGCCTGGGGACTCCACCCGGGACCTCCCCTGGGACCCCCCCCCAGGACCGGATCCGGGACCAGAATTGGGACCCCCCCCCGGCGGACGAGGGATCAACGGGAAGGGGCTTCCCTTCGACTTAACTACGACGTTGCTCAATTTCGCATTGGCTGGCGCGCATGAGGAGGAGGACCCAGGGAAAGTGGGGGGAGCGGCGACGGGCCCAGGGAAAGGTGGGGCGCAGGGAAGGGGGACGACATAGACGACGACTAACGAATGACGGAGACGACGACTCGAACGGACAAGCCCCTTACACACGCCGACGGGGTCGGCGGATGTCCAGCGACACGAAGACAAGGTCACGGTGCTCAGAGACACGGCGCAGCCCCGGCGACCTTGTTGTGTGGCTATCTTTGCGCAAGAGGAGGGCTCCACTCCACCCTCACCGACGCAGAGCGCCTGGTCGCCGAGGGCATCCCTTGGACGCGCCGCCCCGACCACGACGCGGCCACTCCAGGCTCCGACTCTGACTCGGACTCTTCCTGGCCCCCCACCCGCCGTCACTTCCTGGCACCCCAGGACGGGGCTATCATTGCCTACATCGGTGCGGCTCCGCAGCCAGTCCGACTCCCCCGTCAAGTTGCTCGCCGCCTTTGCCGCGGCGTCTTGCGGGGCCCCAACACTACCTCGAGTCATGAGATCTCTTGCCAAGCAATTTATATGTATGTATGTATATATATATATATATACCTATACGACCACCCTTCGGGTGATAAGGAGGTTCGGGGGGGGGGGGGGGAACCAACGTCCAACGTCTCACTCGATCGGTCTCACTATCGATCTCAGTATCGATCTCACTATCGGTCTCGCTCGATCGATCTCACTCGATCTATCTCATTCGATCGATCTCACAAATGATCTCGCAATCGATCTCACAATCGATCACACAATCGATCTCGCATTCTGTCTCAATACCGATATCACTATCGATATCACAATCGCTCTCACAATCAACGTCATCATCATCATCATTAACATCATCAACATCAACATTATCACCAACATCGTCATCGTCATGAGGGCACCGTCCTCATCATCATCATCATAAACATCATCATCAACGTCAACATCATCATCGGGACAACATCATCGTCATCATCACCGTCATCATCTTTTCATCAGCATCATCAGCATCATCATCATCATCGGGACACAGTCATCGTCATCGTCATCATCATCAGCAGCATCATCATAATCACCATCATAATCGGGATCACCATCATGATCACCATCTTTCTCATCATCAGCATTACCACCAACATCGTCATCATCCTCGGGACACCATCATCATCATGATCATCGCAGCATCATCATCATCGACATCATCATCGACAACATCATCATCATCATTGGGGCACCATCATCATCATGAACAACACCATCATCAGCATCGTCATTATCATTATTCTCATCATCGGGACACCATCAGCATCACCATCATCATCATCACCATCATCATCATCATGATCATCATCGGGACACCATAGTCATCAACGTCATCATCATCAACATCACTATCGCCGGGACACCATTTCCATCAACATCATCATCACGAATATCATCGGGGCCCTCGTGGGCCGTTTTGGCGCCTTCGTGGGCCGTCCTGGGGCCTTCTTGGGCCGTCTTGAAATTGTAAGTTTTACGAAGGGGATGGGGCGATTTTTGTGCTTTGAAGGCCCCTTGGAAATCTTTTTGGGGTGCCTTGGGGGTCTTTTGGGCCGTCCTGACGCAATTGAGTTCCCTCTTGGAGCGCTCTTGTGCTGTCTGGGGCCTCCATTGGGCTTTCCCGATGATTCCTCGGATCGCTCTGGGTCTGCTGGCAAGGCGTTTGTGGAGACCCGGAAAGCCGGGTGACCTTTTCCAAGGACGTCCAAGGGAACCCGAAAACCCCAGATCCCGGGGGTCCAGTTTAGGGGGGGGGGATGGTTTTTCCCCCCCTCCCCCCCCCCCCCGGCTTGTAAAAATATAGGAAGAGGAATATCGCATCTACATTGTAGAATAGTGTGGCGGTGGGCAAATACGATAGCCCACTACCTCACGACACGCTGGATCCAGATAGTGCTTGAATGGAATCCGAATCTTAGTACAAGCCAGCGTGTGCGACGACAACATGGGGGACAGCCAAAGCGGGGGGACGACGATCTCGGGAACTTCCTGTGCGGTTTGGACAGCGAGGCCGTAGATGAACAGAACAGGGCAGCCACCCAACCGCGACGATACGAGCACAGCAGCACGAACGGCCCACGAAGGATCCGGGCCGCCGGTGCACAGAGTGGTGGGCATCGCATGAGCGGGCATGCGCTTCACAAGCCTGCATTGGAGACCCTCCCTGTCGAGGCCACGGCCTCCGCGCCCTGTCCTGACGGGCACGGGCGGGCTGCCCAGAGGAGCGCGCGCGACTCCGGCTTTCGCTTCGCGTCGCTGCGCTGCCTCTTTCGGTTCGCGCGTCCTCCGCTCCGACTCCTGCGGCGCCCTGGGCGTGGTGCCGTCGCCCTGGGCACGCCGCGTCCCTGCGCGCCGCCCCTGACTGGAGTGCCGCCTCCTCCCTCGGCGGCGAGCGAGGGGAGGAAGCGAGGAGGAGAAGGCCCTCGCAGGAGGCGGCGGGTCCTCTCAGAAGCCCCCGCGCCTTCTGGGAAGTTTTCGGTGTCTTCAGGGAAGGCTTGGGCCGCTTCTCGGGATGGCGGGGGACATCCGAGCCTTCCGAGAAGGCCCTCTCCTTCTCGCTTCCCCCCTCGCTCGCTGCCGACCTTCATCGGACGCACTGTGGCAAACCCTCGCACTCCGCTGGGACAAAGCCTTCGGCGTCCGTTTTCTGGGACACTGCGGTGGCGTACTTTGCATCGTGATATTTTGCACAGGTGTTTCACCCGCCGTCCTTGCCGATGCGCCAAGCGCGGCGCCGTGTGTGTGTGTGTGTGTGTGTCAGGGAGGCAAGCGTTGGTGTGAACTTGGCCAAGTCCTCCGCCATGGGCAGGCCAGCACGGTGACAGAGCACCTGCTCCATTAGACACTCGAGGCCAAGGACGAGAACCTCCGCCCGCCGACGCAGCCTCGGCCAGCCCGGGGCTGAAGGGGAGCGGCACCCCCAGCCCTCCGCTGGCGACTCGAAGTCCGGGGGTTCGTAGAGGGGGGGCCTGAAACGGGCCGTCTTCAGCGGCTTTCCTCGAACCCCACCTCTGCACCCACCCCACCTTTACGCCCCCCCGAGCAGTGGGTGAAGGAGGTCCTCCCGTCCTACAGGATCTTTGCCTCCACGTTGGAACGGGTCCACGGCCTCTTCCACGGCGAGGATCGGACAGAAGTCCCCCGTCCTGACCCTCATCCCCATCAGCCGTGCCCCGCTCGCCACCGTGGTAATGATCGGCGTCTCCGCCCAGGTCGCTCCCCACTGCAAGTCCCCGGGCGCCCTGATGCGAGGATCCCGTATCTCTCTCATGGCCAAGTTCGCGGATTATTGGGAAAGTCTCGCGGTTTGTGCCGCCGACCCTGACGACGACGACGGCGACGAGGAGGAGGAGGAGGAGGAGGAGGAAGAACAGGAGGATCGGAGGAGGAGGAGGATAAGGTAGACGCAGTCCCGACATCGATTGCCGATCTGGCAGACGCGCGGCTGGTTCGGCAGACGAGCAGCCTGTAAGGGCTGTTTTTGTACGGTTCTCGTTTCTAGTGGTACTTTCTTTGTTTGCATTCCTTAAAGTTGTCTTGAAAGGAAACTACTTTGAAGTGCTAAGCATGCGCGCGCTGTAAACCTTGCTGAGGACTCGCGGTCACCGCAGAGAGGCCGTCGTATCTGACCCCGCGGCGGCGGCGACGACGCTGACGTGGGTCAGAGTCCTGCTTCTTGGGGTCTCTTCGAAGAGCTCTCGGGGGCCTCTGGGGGACAGTTCAGGGGCCTCGTGGGAGCCTCTTCGGGGCCTCTTGGGAGCCTCCTGGAAGCGTCTTGGGGCTTCCTGGGGGCCTTTTGGGAGCCTCGTGGGCCCTCTTGGGGGCCTCTTGGCGGCCTCTTGGTTCCTCCTGGGAGCCTCTCGGGGCCGAGAACTCGAAATGTCCGTTCTGGTCCCTCGTCTGGGCACCTTCTTGGAGCGGTCTTTGGGGCCTCTGGGGCCGTCTTGGAGGCGTCTTGGGTCGTCTTGGGGCCCTCTTAGGCCGCGTTGGGTCCCGACCTGGAGGGGCTCTTGGCCCATCTTGGAGCGTCGGGCTGCGGAAGAGGCGAGATCGTCGAAACGCTTCAGAGACTTCTGGGGAATCTTTGATTTTGCTTAATTGGGCCTCTCCTGGGAGTGTTCCTGGAGTCCTCCTCGGGCGTCTTGCAGGACTCTTGGGTCGTCTGGGGGCCGTCAACGCGTCTTGGACAGATCGTTCGGCGATTCGGGACCTCCTTGGACCGTCTTGGGGGCCTCTTGGGGGCACTCTTGGCCCGTCTTCGGGCTTCTTTGGGCCTGGGGACTCCACCCGGGACCTCCCCTGGGACCCCCCCCCAGGACCGGATCCGGGGCCAGAATTGGGGCCCCCCCCGGCGGGCGAGGGATCAACGGGAAGGGGCTTCCCTTCGACTTAACTACGACGTTGCTCAATTTCGCATTGGCTGGCGCGCGCGAGGAGGAGGGCCCAGGGAAAGTGGGCGGAGCGGCGACGGGCCCAGGGAAAGGTGGGGCGCAGGGAAAGGGGGCGACAGAGACGACGACTAACGAATGACGGAGACGACGACTCGAACGGACAAGCCCCTCACACACGCCGACGGGGTCGGCGGATGTCCAGCGACACGAAGACAAGGTCACGGTGCTCAGAGACACGGCGCAGCCCCGGCGACCTTGCTGTGTGGCTATCTTTGCGCAAGAGGAGGGCCCCACTCCACCCTCGCCGACGCAGAGCGCCTGGTCGCCGAGGGCACCCCTTGGACGCGCCGCCCCGACCACGACGCGGCCACTCCAGGCTCCGACTCTGACTCGGACTCTTCCTGGCTGCCCACCCGCCGTCACTTCCTGGCACCCCCAGGACGGGGCTATCATTGCCTACATCGGTGCGGCTCCGCAGCCAGTCCGACCCCCCCGTCAAGTTGCTCGCCGCCTTTGCCGCGGCGTCTTGCGGGGCCCCAACGCCACCTCGAATCATGAGATCTCTTGCCAAGCAATTTATATGTATGTATGTATGTTTGTGTATATATATATATATATACGACCACCCTTCGGGTGATAAGGGAGTTTCGGGGGGGGGGGGGGGGGCGACGTCTCACTCGATCGGTCTCACTATCGATCTCAGTATCGATCTCACTATCGGTCTCGCTCGATCGATCTCACTCGATCTATCTCATTCGATCGATCGCACAGTTGATCTCGCAATCGAGCTCACAATCGATCACACAATCGATCTCGCATTCGGTCTCAATATCGATATCACTATCGATATCACAATCGCTCTCACAATCAACGTCATCATCATCATCAACATCATCAACATCAACATCATCACCAACATCGTCATCATCATGAGGGCACCGTCCTCATCATCATCAAAAACATCATCATCAACGTCAGCATCATCATCGGGACAACATCATCGTCATCATCACCATCATCATCTCATCATCAGCATCATCATCATCATCGTCGGGACACAGTCATCGTCATCGTCATCATCATCAACAGCATCATCATAATCATCATAATAATCGGGACACCATCATGATCACCATCTTTCTCATCATCAACATTACCATCAACGTCGTCATCATCCTCGGGACACCATCATCATCATGATCATCGCATCATCATCATCATCATCGACATCATCATCAACAACATCATCATCATTGGGGCACCATCATCATCATGAACAACATAATCATAAACATCGTCATTTTCATTATTATCATCATCGGGACACCATCAGCATCACCATCAACATCATCACCATCATCATCAGCATCATCATCGGGACACCAGAATCATCAACATCATCATCATCATCAACATCATTATCGCCGGGACACCATTTCCATCAACATCATCATCACCAACATCATCGGAATCATCATCATCATCATCATCATCGGGGCACCATCATCGTCATCAGCATCAACATCATCATCATGAGCATCATCTTCCTCATCATCGGGACACTATCATCATCATCGACGCCATCATCCGCATCATCATCATCTTCATCGGGACACCATCATCATTTCATCATCATCATCATCATCATCATCATCATCATCTCATCATCATCATCCTCGCGGGACACCGCGGGGCACCGGCGGGGCGCCGCGGGGCGCCGCGGGACACCGCGGGGCACCGCGGGGCACCGGCGGGGCACCGCGGGGCCCCGGCCGCCTGGAAGGGAATCATTTGGTCCGGCCGCGCCTCAGCCACGCGGGACACCAGCGGGGCACCGGCGGGGCACCGCGGGGCCCCGGCCGCGCGGAAGGGAATCATTTGGTCCGGCCGCGCCTCGGCCACAGGAGACTTTCTCTAGCCCGCCCGCGCAGCTTCGCCTCGCCCGCGCGGCACGCGCGAACACGAAACCGAAATCGATTTCCCGGTAGGGGGGCTCTCCGTTCCACTTCGATCTCACCCCCCAACCTCCGATGTATGCATATACCTATGCGACCACCCTTCGGGTGATAAGGAGTTTCGGGGGGGGGGGGGGGGGCCGCCGTCTCATTCGATCGGTCTCACTATCGATCTCAGTATCGATCTCACTATTGTCTTCGCTCGATCGATCTCACAATTGATCTAGCAATCGATCTCACAATCGATCGCGCAATCGATCTCGCATTCGGTCTCAATATCGATATCACTATCGCTCTCACAATCGCTCTCACAATCAACGTCATCATCATCATCAACATCATCAACATCAACATCATCACCAACATCGTCATCATCATGAGCACCGTCAGCATCATCATCATCATCACAAACATCATCATCAACGTCAGCATCATCACCGGGACAACATCATCGTTATCATCACCATCATCATCTCATCATCAACATCATCAGCATCATCATCATCATCGGGACACAGTCGTCGTCATCATCATCAGCAGCATCATCATAATCATCATCACAATCGGGACACCATCATGATCACCATCGTTCTCATCATCAACATTATCATCAGCATCGTCATCATCCCCGGGACACCATCATCATCATGATCATCGTATCATCATCATCATCGACGTCAGCATCAACAGCATCATTATCATCATCATCATCATCATCGTTGGGGCACCATCATCATCATGAGCAACGTCATCATCAACATCGTCATTACCATTATTATCATCATCTGGACACCATCAGCACCACCATCATCATCACCATCATCATCATCAGCATCATCATTGGGGCGCCATAATCATCGTCAACATCATCATCGTCATCATGACCGCCTGGACACCATTTCCATCAACATCATCACCAACCTCATCGGAATCATCATCATCATTATCATCATCATCATCATCATCATCGGGACACCATCATTGTCATCATCATCAACATAATCATCATGAGCATCACCATCCTCATCATCGGGACACTATCATCATCATCGACACCATCATCAACATCATCATCTTCATCGGGGCACCATCATCATCATGTCATCATCATCATCATCATCATCATCATCATCATCTCATCATCATCATCATCCTCGTGGGGCACCGCGGGACACTGGCGGGGCACCGCGGGGCGCCGCGGGGCACCGCGGGACACCAGCGGGGCACCAGCGGGACACCGCGGGCCCCCGGCCGCCCGGAAGGGAGTCATTTGGTCCGGCCGCGCCTCAGCCACACGGGGCACCAGCGGGGCACCGGCGGGGCACCGCGGGCCCCCGGCCGCCCGGAAGGGAGACATTTGGTCCGGCCGCGCCTCAGCCACAGGAGACTTTTTCTCGCCCGCCCACGCAGCTTCGCCTAGCCCGCACGGCGCGCACGAACACGAAACCGAAATCGACTTCCTGGTAGGGGGGCTCTCCGTTCCACTTCGATCTCACCCCCTCACCTCCGATACCTATACGACCACCCTTCGGCTGATATGGAGGTTCGGGGGGGGGGGACCAACGTCTCACTCGATCGGTCTCACTGTCGATCTTAGTATCGATCTCACTATCGGTCTCGCTCGATCGATCTCACTCGATCGATCTCACAATCGATCTCACTTGATTTATATCATTCGATCGATCTCACAATTGATCTCACAATCGATCTCACAATCGATCACACAATCGATCTCGCACTCGGTCTCAATATCGATCTCACGATCGATATCTCACTCGCTCTCACAATCAACGTCATCATCATCATCATCATCACCATCAACATCAACATCATCACCAACATCGTCATCATCATGAGGGCACCGTCATCATCATCATCGTAAACCTCATCACCAACGTCAGCAGCATCATCGTGACAACATCATCATCATCACCATCATCATCCCATCACCAACATCATCATCATCATCGGGACACAGTCATCGTCATCATCATCAGCATCATCATCAGAATCATCATCATAATCGGGACACCATCATGATCACCATCGTTCTCATCATCAACATTATCATCAACATCGTCGTCATATTCGGGACACCATCATCATGATCATCTCATCATCATCATCGACATCATCATCACCAACAACAGCATCATCATCATTGGGGCACCATCATCATCATGAACAACAGCATCATCAACGTCGCCATTATCATTGTTATCATCATCGGGACACCATCAGCATCACCATCATCATCACCATCATCATCATCATCATTGGGGCACCATAGTCATCATCAACATCATCATCATGAACACCTTGATTCGGGGACACCATGTCCATCAACATCATCATCACCAATATCATCGGCATCATCATCATCATCATCATCATCATCGGGACACCAGCATCGTCATCATCATCAACATAATCATCATGAGCATCATCATCCTCATCATCGGGACACTATCATCATCATCGACACCATCATCAACATCATCATCATCTTCATCGGGGCAGCATCACCATCATCATCATCTCATCTCATCTCATCTCATCTCATCTCATATCATCATCATCATCATCTCATCATCGTCATCCTCGCGGGACACCGCGGGACACCGGCGGGACACCGCGGGACACCGCGGGACACCGCGGGACTCCGCGGGACACCGCGGGACACCGGCGGGACACCGCGGGGCCCTGGCCGCCCGGAAGGGAATCATTTGGTCCGGCCGCGCCTCAGCCACACGGGACACCGGCGGGACACCGCGGGGCCCCGGCCGCCCGGAAGGGAGTCATTTGGTCCGGCCGCGCCTCAGCCACAGGAGACTTTCTCTCGCCCGCCCACGCATCTTCGCCTCGCCCGCACGGCACGCACGAACACGAAACCGAAACCGATTCCCGGTAGGGGGGGCTCTCCGTTCCACTTCGATCTCACCCCCTCACCTCCGATATATATATATATATATTATATATATATATATATATATATATATGTGTGTATATAATATATATATATATATATATATCTATATATATATTATGTCAATCGATATCTTTCTTTTCTCTCTCTCTCTATCTCTTCCTCCCTCTCTCCCTCCCCCTCTCCTCCCCCCTTTCCTCCCCCTCGTTCCTCGCCGCCTCCACCCCCTCTCCCTCGTCCCCCTCCTCTCCCTCCCCTCCCCTCCCTCTCTCCCCTCTCCGCATCTGCTCACCCCTGCCTCCGCCCCCTCCCCGCCCGCCCCTCTTTCGGCGGATACCTCTGCTCATGGGCAGGCGCGGCGGCCGCGCGGCGCGCCTCCTGGGCCGCGAGGACGCCTCCAGCAGGCCCCCGCGGCGGCCGTTCCCGCGGTGGCGGCGCCCGTCGGCCCACAGTTTGAGCGCCGACGCTCCAGACATTACTTACTTTGACTATGCTGTGCGTATACATGTACACATACACAATACATATATACATATTCATCTACGTGTTTTTCTGGCTATTCAGTTTTTGCAACCACTGCAGTACAACATATGTTGTACAATCTATGTGGTGCAATTGATTTTTACTCATGATTTGATACGTCCCACGCTCTTGCAAACATCCCACCCACCCACCCGCAACTTGGTTTGCAAAACCTCTTAAGACCGAGTGCGACGACACCGACGACAACGACTACGCCGACACCGACGACGTCTCCGACGACTTCGACGACGACAACGACGACGACAACGACGACGACACCGACGACTTCGACGACGCCGACGCCGACGACGACGACGACGAAGACGACGACGACGTCGCCAACGAAGACGACGATGAGGGAGGAGGGACGACGACGACGGCGACGGGGTCGTCTTGGAGCCCTCGGGGGCGCCTCAAGAGCGCCCCAAGAAGGCCGGAGAAGCAAGAAGGCCGACGACGACGACGACGACGACGGCGGCGACGACGACGACGCCGACGTTGACGACGACGAAGACGCCGACGCCGACGCCGACGACGACGACGAAGACGACGACGACGTCGCCAACGAAGACGACGACGAGGGAGGAGGGAGGACGACGACGGCGACAACGACGACAACGACGACAACGACGAGGGAGGAGGGAAGACGGCGACGACGCGAACGACGAAGAAGGAGGAAGGGCGGCGACGCCGACGACGACAACGACGAGGGAGGAGGGAAGACGACGACGACAACGACGGCGACGAAATAGGAGGGACGACGACGAGACGCCGACGACGACGACGACGACGACGAGGGAGGAGGGGGGACGACCACGGCGACAACGACGACGGAAACGACCCCGACGCCAAAGAGGACGACGACGACGAACACGAGGAAAGACAGAGGACGACGTAGGCGACGACGACGACGACGCGGGAGGAGGGAGGACGGCGACGACGACGACGACGCAAGAGCGCGCGCGCACGCTTTTGTTGAAAATCCGTGTTGCGGAGCCATGTGTTTTTGTAGGTTTTTTTGACACACGATGTTGAAATCCTTCCGAAGCCGATGGGTTTTGAAGGATTTCGGCATACACGCGCGACGACGCGCGCGTCTGCACTTCGTCCAATTTTTTGCAGAGGATTCTCGCGACGGCACACGCGCAAGGGCGTTCGACTGACTTCGACATGCGCGCGCGCGAAGCCCGTTTGATAGCATTTTGTGAAAATCTTGAAGAACCAATGGGCTCGCGCGTAAGCTTGTTTAGCAAATCAGTGTTGCGAAACTTTGTGTTTTTGTATGTTTTTTGGGGAACTCGATTGCGAAATCCTTCCGACACCGAAGGTTTTTGAAGGATTTCGGCATGCGCGCGCGACGACGCGCGCGTGTGCATTTCGTCCCGTTTTTTTTGCCAGGGATTCGCGAAAAAAGTCCTATGTTAGAACACAAAATGTCCCCGTTTATTGTTTTTTTACCAGGGAACCTCAGGGGGACCGATCCCGGCCCCCCCTGGGATAGCGTACGTTCAGATTTAGGATGGACATGTGGTCAGAATCATACATGATTTACATACCCGAAAGGGGGGGGGATATCGCCGGAGGGGGGGTAGAGTCTATTCTCTTTTGAGAAAGGAGAATCTATGCGCTTCAGTCTGCGTTGTGCAAGCTATGTTGTGTAACGCAGATTGTGCAGTCCATGTGGGTGGTGCGATCTGTGTGGTTCAATTTATATCGTGCAAGCTCCGTGGTGCACACTTCGCGGTGCAATCTACGTGGTGCAATTTTCTTTGCCTGTCTTGAAGCTGTCCTCTCCACTGCTCGTGCAAACATCCCACCCCCCTACCCGCAACTTGGTCGCAAGACCTCTTAATACCGTGACGGTAGGTACTAAATTCCGCTTGGCAGCGACACCAACGCCGACGACGACAGCGTCAACGACGACGACGACGACGACTACGAGGACGCCAGCGCCGACTACGACGACACCGACGACGACTCCCACGACTTCGACGACAACGACAACGACGACGATGACGACGCCGACGACGACGACGCCGACGACGCCGACGACGACGACAACGACGACACCGACGACGACGACGTCAACGACGCAGACGACGACGACGACGACGACGACGACGGCGGCGACGACGCCGACGTCGACGACGACGACGACGACGCCGACGCCGACGGCGACGAAGACGACGACGACGTCGCCAACGAAGACGACGACGAGGGAGGAGGGAGGACGACGACGGCGACAACGACGACAACGACGACAACGACGAGGGAGGAGGGAGGACGGCGACGACGCGAACGACGAAGTAGGAGGAAGGACGGCGACGCAGACGACGACAACGACGAGGGAGGAGGGACGACGACGACGACAACGACGACGACGACGACGACGACGGCGACGAAATAGGAGGGACGACGACGAGACGCCGACGACAGACGACGACGACGAGGGAGGAGGAGGAAAGACGACCACGGCGACAACGACGACGGAAACGACCACGACGCCAAAGAGGACGACGACGACGAACACGAGGAATGACAGGACGACGTAGGCGACGACGACGACGACGCGGGAGGAGGGAGGACGGCGACGACGACGACGACGCAAGAGCGCGCGCGCACGCTTTTGTTGAAAGTCCGTGTTGCGGAACCTTGTGCTTTTGTAGGTTTTTATTGTTGACACGATGTCGAAATCCTTCCGAAGCCGATGGGTTTTGAAGGATTTCGGCATACACGCGCGACGACGCGCGCGTCTGCACTTCGTCCAATTTTTTGCAGAGGATTCTCGCGACCGCACACGCGCAAGGGCGTTCGACAGACTTCGACATGCGCGCGCGCGAAGCCCGTTTGGTAGCATTTTGTGAAAACAAATAACTCGCGCGTAAGTTTTTCTAGCAAATCAGTGTTGCGAAACCTTGTGCTTTTGTATAGTTTTTGGAAACTCGAAAGCGACATCCTGCCGACACCGAAGGTTTTCGAAGGATTTCGGCATGCGCGCGCGACGACGCGCGCGTGCATTTCGTTTTTTTTTTTTTTTTCTTCTCCCCTGGGGGGGGCAAGGGATTCGTGAACAAGTATTTTTTTAGAGCACAAATTGTCCCGCGTATTGTTTTTTACAAGGGAGCCTCAGGGGGACCGATCCCGGCCCCCGTGGGATAGTGTACACTCATATTTAGGGTGGACATGTGGTCAGAAACATATATGATTTACATACCCGAAGGGGGGACCGATAACGCCGGGGGTGGCTCCTCCGCAGGAGGCGCCTACAGTCGGGGGCCATGATAGGGGGGGACAGGCAAAGGGGGAGATGCATCGACCTCGAATGGTTGAGACATCGACGATGCATTGTTGATTTCAGGGCGATTTGTCGACGATGCAGAGACGATACATGGGACGGTCTGCGTCGACGATGCTTCGACGATACATGAGCGATGTATCGGCCATTTCGAATTCGATGCATCCCCCTTCTGTCTACCCCCACCGTATCCCAGACCCCTGACGTCATGATTTTTTTCATGACGTGCACCCCTGGAGGTCTCGAGCCATTCCCCGGGACCAGCTTGTCGACCCGAGTCGTTTTTTGACGGTCCCGAGGCCTGGTGCGAGCCCCCAGAGGCCGAAGTAGCAAAAAACGCCGTCGTGATTTTTCTATGACCCGAGGGAGTCTGGGATTTTTGCCCCTCGCATGCGCTACCACCGCGCCAGGCCAGCAGCGTCCGGTGCCCTGGGATGGCGTCTAGAGGTTCCCCGCCGAGGCTGGGAGCCCACGGGTGGCACAGGCCATGCATGGTGGTGGTGGTGGTGGTGGTGTACAAATTTGTGGGTGACTTCTGCGCATCCTCTGCCGCAGCCCGGCCTCGTTCAGAGGGGGGAAGGCTTCTTAGAAGCACCCCGCTTCTTAGAAGCCGCGGGCCGTATCTGTAGATGCAGGGCCGGCGCCTTCAAAGAAGCAGCCTCCTTCTAAGTAGCTTTCCCCCTTCCGCGTGTCCCCTGGTGCGTGCCGCCAAGTGTAGGTGACTTCTGCGCATCCTCTGCCCCAGCACTTCCTCACAGGCGTTTTTCTGCACCAAACTCCGAGTTGCGCCCGAAAAGACAGGTTTCTCAGAAAAGAGGGGAAGTCGGGGATACACCTTCACAGAGCTAGTCGGACGCATCCCCATCGAGGATGGACGCCGACCATCGTGTATCCCAGAGTTGGGCCCCAAATTTGTGGTGCAGTCGAACCCGCCAAGGTCGGGGATTGGGTTCGCCATGTCACAGGGAGTTTCGAGTGGTCGTTTTGGGCGTGGTCGTTTGGGAGTGGCCCACGCGAGTTTAGAGCGACGGCTGTTTCAACCAGAATCCAGGGGAGCCCGACCCCAGCGTTGACCCCCCCGTCCAGAAACTCCCGGCCGCGGCCAGGAGGCCGAGGATGGCACCCGTGATGGGCCTGCTTTCCACCACCACCACCACCATAACTTGGAGGGGGAGGGGGTCCTCCTCCTCATCCTCCTCGTCCTCCTCGTCCTCCTCCTCCTCCTCCTCCTCGTCCTCCACCTCCCTCCAACTTCTGGTGGTGGTGGTGGTGGGAAACAGGCCCATCAGCCTGGCCAGGCACTGGTGGTGTACGAGTGTGCAGGTGACTCTCGAGCTTCTCCTGCCCCCCGCCCCCGGCGCTGTCCCTCTCTCCTCTCGGCGGCGCGGCGGAGGGCTCAGGAGGGAAAAAAACACAGATACAATTCAGCGTCGATTCCCCAGGAACTATGGGAAAATATGGGAAGTGGGGGGAGAGACAACAACCCAGAAGATATGCGAAAATATGGGGAATCCTGTTGTTTGTGTCGATTTGTTTGTGCGTCCCAGGGCCCCTTCACCCAGCGCTGTCCCTCTCTCCCCTCGGTGGCGCGACCCAGGGCGTGGGGCGAGGGGGGCAGCCCTCCGAGCGGGCGGGGGGGGCTCCTGGGAGGGCGGTGGCCTCCCGGGAGTCGCCCGATCGCTCCTTCAGAGGCGCTTCGAGAAGCCTCCGGGTCCTCCAGAGAGAAGGCCTCCTGGCTTCCGAGAGGCCCTTCGAGAAGCCTCGGGGTCCTCCAGAGAGAAGGCCCCCTGGCTTCCGAGAGGCCCTTCGAGAAGCCTCCGGGTCCTCCAGAGAGAAGGCCCCCTGGCTTCCGAGAGGCCCCCCCCGCCTTCTCCGAAGGCCGTGCTCCTCGCGCCACCTCCTTCCTGCGCGCGCCGCCAGGCATCCGGGGCGGGGGCTTGTCCATCATGACCGCCCAGGGGGATCGATCTCCGGGGACCTCGGCGGGCGACGGATGTGGACATGTTCGGGCCCTGTGTCCCAGCGCTGTCCCTGGCGTTGCCACCCCCCGCCCCCCAGCCTCCCCCGCCGCAGGGTGTTCGTCTTTCGACTTGTTAATGCCGCCACGCTGTGCCAAATTGTCTCTGCTAGTTGCGCGCCACATTTTGCTGACAGGCTGCGCCCCCCTTTTCCTCCCCCATCTCTGGTTAATTCAACTTTGCGCGGCCCGCTTAGCTTCGACTGGAAGAGGTGCGCTCTCGACCCGCGAATCAAAAAACTGTGCGCTTCATCCTCGGCGCAACCCAACAATCCCCGCCGCAGCGACTCCGACGCGGACTCCCTCGTCGAGCAGGGCCAGGCCCTTGCGCGCGGCGCAGCCCTGGGCGCCAGGCGGTGGCTGCCAGCGGCGCGGGGCTCGGCGTCCACGCGGGGGGGGGAGGGCCGCGGGGGTCATTCGGGGGTTGCCGGGCATGGCGTGATGGGGGGGGCTATACGCATGGTTCGTTTCAGGAAGGGCCCCACCTTTGAGGGTCGGAGGAGTTGCCATCTCTTCCTCGGCGGAAGGCTGCGGAAGTAGAACGAGGGCGCCCCCGCCGGCGGAAGCTGGTGGAAGACCAGAAGAAAGCGGCGGAAATAAAGGATGTGCCCCCAAGAGATGACAACGTTTTTTGGTTCAGGGTTCCAGAATCGACACCCTTCTTGTGCATCTTAGGAGCCCGAGAGGAGGCGCTTGGGGTCGATCAGGGGCCCGAAAGGGGCATGTTTCTTCGCTCCCCCGTTTATCGTTTCCCCTCAGTCCCAGTCTTTCAGTTGATGGCCTCGGCGAGTTATTTCGGAGACCGAAGATGGCTAAAAACCTTCCGTCGCGATTTTTCTGACGCGAGGGGGTCTGCGGGGCTCAGAACCGATCTTGGGGCCCATCCAGGGGTGCGCTCCGACTAGAATTTCGAGGCGGATCCAGCCGTGGCGACGAAGCGTCCTGGAGGTCCAGACGTGCGACGAACACGCTTAAGAACCCCGAGCCGAATCTCGAGGGGACTGGGGGTGTGGCCCCGGACAATGGCCCCGCGACAGATACCCCGTCATCCGCCGATCCGTTTTGTTCCATCCGCGTGCCTCGGAGGCGCAGACCCCTTCCATGGGCGCAGATGTGGCGTCCCGGATACACGTTGGGTGGTCCCGAGGCTGGGCCCGGCTCCCCAGGCTTGAAATCTAGGGTGAAAGCTCCAGTGAAGACAGTACAACACATCGTCGAGATTTGGGCAGTCAGCCTCTCAGCCAGCCCCGCCCGACTCCAGCTGACTCCGGCTCCCGAAGGCCGCCAGGTGTGCCAGACTTGACGGCCGCGAGTGTAAGTCAGAGTGAGGGGGCCGAACGGTCATTCACTGTCCCTGGGTGCGTGGCTGAAGTGGAATTCCGCGGTGCGGATTCTCGTTGTTGTTGTTGTTGTTGTTGTTGTTGTTGTTGTTGTTGTTGTTGTTGTTGTTGTTGTTGTTGTTGTTGTTGTTGTTTGTTGTTGTTGTTGTTTGTTGTTGTTGTTGTTGTTGTTGTTGTTTGTTGTTGTTGTTGTTTGTTGTCGTCGTCCCACCCGCAACCCGCCCCGCGACCCACCCGCGACCCACCCCGCGACCCACCCCGCGACCCACCCGCGACCCACCCGCGACCCACCCGCGACCCACCCCGCGACCCACCCCGCGACCCACCCCGCGACCCACCCGCGACCCACCCGCGACCCACCCGCGACCCACCCCGCGACCCGCCCGCGGCCCACCCCGCGACCCACCCGCGACCCACCCGCGACCCACCCGCGACCCACCCGACCCACCCGCGACCCACCCCGCGACCCACCCGCGACCCACCTTCGACCCAAACCACGTTCAAGGTACAATCCACAATTTTCGGCGCCTGTGGCGGGCTTTTTGTGCATTCCTTCCAGGTGGAGAGCCCGCGACCCACCCCGTGACCAGCTCGCGACCAACCCGCGACCCAAACCACGTTCAGGGTACAAACCACATTTTTCGGCGCCTGTGGCGGGCATCTTTTGTATTCGTTTCAGGTGGAGAGCCCGCGGCCCACCCGCGACCACGTTCAGGGTACAAACCACATTTTTCGGCGCCTGCGGCGGGCATCTTTTGCATCGTTCCCGGTGGAGAACCCGCGGCCCACCCGCGACCCAAACCACGTTCAGTGTACAAACCAATTTTTTGGGCGCCTGCGGCGGGCTGCTTTTGCATTCCTTCCAGGTGGAGGTGGAGAGCCCGCGACCCACCCGCGACCCAAACCACGTTCACTGAACAAACCAATGCCGCACAAGCGCGGCGGCAGATTTTTGCATGCCGTCTGAGCCCGCAAGGACCTCTTCAAGCCCCGCGCATCCACACCAGCCCGTCCAGCAACTTTGCCCTGGCGAGTTGCCTTGATCAGAGAAGTCGGGGAGCATAAAGTGGAAAAAGGATTGCGTTGCAGTTATCTTGGGAAAGGAGGGGGAGGCAGGAGGAGTAAACAGGGGACGAGGAGGACGCGGAAGAAGAGAGGATGTAAGGAGAATGTGGAGAAAGAAAAGGAGGAGGAGCAGGAGGACGAGGAGGGGGAAGGAGGGGGAGGAGGGGGAGGAGGAGGATGATGATGATGATGATGATGATGATGATGATGGACGACAATGGGAGGACGATGATGGAGGCCGATGAGGGGGAGGACGAAACATGGGAGGACGATGATGAAAGGACGAGGGGGGGAGAGGGAGGAAGAGGAAGAAGAGGAGGAGGAGGACGAGGAGGCCGAGGTGGAGGAGGAGGATGAGGATGAGGACGAGGACGAGGACGAGGACGAGGAGGAGGAGGAGGAGGAGGAGGAGGAGGAGGAGGAGGGCGCCGACGACGCCCGCGTCGCCCGCGCCCGCCCCCTCACTCTTATCCGCAATTGCGGGGTGCTACGTATCGTTTAACCGATCCCCGTCCACACCAGGCTACAGTCAAGACGCCGAAATAAGGACCACCTTGGGCTCAGGAGGAGCTTCGGTTTTCGGACCTTTCCTTACATTTGGGCCGGGGAACCTGTTCGTGGCCGAGGCTCGCCGATTACAGAAACGCCCCTTCGTCCCTTATCTGGCATTTTCTATGGTGACACGGTTATTGTATGGCATCTCAGCCCCACCATCCCATCACCCCAGTTGGGGGTAGGCCCCTGGAAGTCCGAAGGGAGCAGCTTATTTCCAGGGTTATACAGTCGAGGCTGATTAGTAGGTCGACCCTGCCAGGTCAAGGGTACCCTCGTGTCCTGTGTTTCGCGTCCCGTGCCCTCTACACTCCTATGGCCATATGGCCCTCGGAAGGATCTCGTGTCCTCTCGCCTGCCTTCTCCAAGCAACCTCGACTGTAAGTCGGCCAGTGGGGCCAAGGCCATACCAATGTCGGGATACGGGCCAGCTAAGCGATGCTCCGCAGGGCCGCTTCTGCCGCCCGAGATTCTCGCGGCCGGTCCGCGCGACCCTCCTGGGGGTGGCATCAGGCCCAGACCCAGAGCTCCAACGTATCGAGAAGCTCAGCGCTGCATTTGAAAGCGCACCGGGGTTGAGAACTCAATGGCTCGAGAAGCCCAACGTCTCGAAACTCAGCGTGGTCTGGGCGTGGATGCCCAGACCGCAGTTGGCGGGGGGCACTCGCTGGGCCCCCCGGGGGAGCGTCAAGCAACGACTCGGGATGAAGAGCCGGCCCTGGGGAAAAGGTCCAGGCCTCTGGAGGGGCCCCGCATGGACTGGGCATCGCTCAGACGTGTGCATTTTTTGCTTCGGCGATGGCCATCGAGGAGCATCCTTGATCATTTGGTGAAAAAACCACGCACAGAACCAACAAAACACAGGGAATGGACGTCCGAGCGATGGCGAGTGGAGAAACTCAAGACGTCGGATGTCTGGGGACGCCGGGTTGTCGTGGGTTTTCAAAGGTGTTCGAAGGTTTTCGCTGGTTCTTGAAGGTTATCTCGCCTCGGGATGCTCTCCACCAGAACGCCTGGCCGCCGGCGTTCTGGGGTTGCTCGAATCGTCCGGAACAGCGGCAGGAGGCTCGATCTATGGCCCGAAAACCTGTCGAGGTTTGATGATCGGGGCTCGAGGATCACGGACTCTGGGTTTTTTCCTGTGCTGTTGGATAATTACCTGTCGCGCTACTCGTCGCCACCACTGGATTCGTTCCGTCGGTATTCTGGCCCAAAGGCACGCCTGGATGGGTCGCAGGGTTGCATTCCTTGGGACCCCGCACCCAGACCCCATCGCGTCGTGAGCAAATGACGACGGGATCCATTTTCGGCATCCGGGGTGCGCTCACCGGGTCCCCAGGCGGTTCAACAAAAACAAGCAGGTCCACGGGGAAGGTTCGAGACATCCAGGGGTCCACGCTGTGAACAACAACTTTTCTTCGTCGGCGGCTAGGCAGGGGTCGTCTGCGCTGGCGGAAGAAGCTAATTAAACGGGGGCACCGCTGTAGCGAATTGGCCACCGTGCACGAGGAGGGAGGGAGGCAGAGCGGGAGGCCGCGGGGTTGTTAACAAGTGCACGACGTCGGGGGTCCAGGGGGCCTCCTCGAGGATCGAGGGCTCGAGGATAGAGGTTTTCGGGCGCTTCTGGCCCCTTGCCGGGCTTCGCGATGCCTCCGAGTGCTTCCACGGACCTCCAGGGAGACCTCCGCGGAGCCTTCCGCGGAGGGGCCTCACCGTGGTTGGGCAAAGACAACCAGTTTCGGGCTCCGGGCGAAGACTCGGCCGAGCTGCAGCACTGGGGATTGGCCTTTGGGAGGCTCGCGCCCCGACTTCGGGCATTCCCCCGTTTTCGCTCCGAGACTGCTTGCGAGCCCTGCCCCCTCGGGCCCACTTGATGCTGGGGCGTCGGGCACCCCTGTTGGGGCTCCCTCGGCCGCAGACATCGGTTGAGGTGCCGGAGCCTCGGCGTCCCCCGAGCACACTGATGCTATGTGTGCGTCGCCGCCCCAGGGGCGACGCGAATGCCGCGACCTTTTACAGCATAAGCTCCGTGGCGGGCGCGTTCTGGCCATGCCGCCCGGGGCACGGTATACTACAAGATGCTTGTACTGTATGTTCGGGTCGGTGGCACGCCTTCAGGGACGACGCATAGTACCAGGGTGTCCTTCTGCGTCCTCGCCGATGTTTCGGAAGTCCGGCCTTCGCGGGCAGGGCCGACACCTGGCCGCCCGTTCAGCGTTCCGAGCGCCCCTTGCGGCGAGGAAGATCTGTTCCTCTGGCTTGCGCTACACCGCTGGCCACTCAGGGCCCGCGGATGCCGAGGCCATACTTGATCTTAGGTAGCCGATTTACGTGATTTTATGTTTCTCCATTTCCTCCTCCTCCTCCGCCTCCTCCACCTCCTCCTCTCCCCATCCATCCTTCCGCCCCCGTCCCTTCGGTCGCCAAATCGTCGCCGAGTCAATGGCGCTCGCAGGAACCGTACGGCGTTTGAGACTGTTGCCCCTTCCCAAACCTCTCCTCCGGGATCTCCGTCTGGCCTGTTTGGAGGGTGTGTGTGTGTGTGTGTGTGTGTTCAAAAGTTCCGGCGGCCCCAGCCGCCTCAGAGGTGCTCCTAGACAGCCCCCGACGGCTCCGAAGTGGCTCCCAGGGGTTCCTAGACGATCCAGACTGGCCCCCGTGTGCTCCCGGATGGCAACCAGTCGCCCCGAGATGGCCTCAAGACAGCCCAAGAAGCCTCCAAGACGCCAAAACCGAGGGTCCTGGAGGACCCCACAGGGCCCCAATAGGCAAAACTCATCCCATTCTCTTGGGAGCACGGGCATTTTCTGCCTCGGAGGCCTTCAATATCGTTCTGCCGAGGTGCTCTTCTCCTACTCCTCCCTCCTCCTCTTTGTATAACCCTCTTTTTTTCCCAAGCGTCCGAAACTGCCTCGGAGGCCTGCAATATCGTTCTGCCGAGGTGCTGCCGCAGTCGGCCGTCGACAGGATGTTCGACAGCCTCGACCGCGACGGTGACGGCTTCCTGACGCGGGCAGACTTCGAGCAGGCGGGAACACGACGGAGAGAGTGAAGGAGAGAGAGACCAATACTCCAGATTTCGTAATAAAAGGGAGGTGGTCTGGACCCTCCAAGACAAGCCATTTCAGACCTCCCCCGTGGGAGAACCCTCCAAAACATCGTCCCCAGACCCCCCCAGGCCCTCCAAGATAGCCTGGAAGAGACCCCCCCCCGAAATGAGACCCCCCTCCCTTTATTACGAACTCTGGAGTACCTAGGCCTGCCCTATACTGTGTGCAGAAGGGTGACAACAAGAATGCTCGTGTGCGAATGTTCGCAAACTTTCCACCAACGGTTCAGACCCACCTCCTCGCGAACTTCAAGGCCCCCAAGGGCCTTGTCCACGGCCGCTCGGCTGCGGGGAAGCAGGGATGCTCAAACCGCACGGTTCGCAAACGGTTCGGGAACAGTTCTTCGTGAACGACTTTCAGGTCGTCGAAACCGATGATGAGAATGGGCAGCCTTCCCAAGCACTCGTGCTCTTGCACCCTTGCCTCCTCGGTCCATCCTCGACCCCCTCTCAATGGCCCGCCGCGCTCGAGAGAGCTTCGGCACTGGCGTCTACGCGGCCTTCCTCCTCATGTCGCGCATCCTTGCTGTCGGTCTTGGCTGCAGAGGCCGCTCGTCCGCCTCCGTCTCCTCCGCCTCCCTCCTTCCCTCCCTCCCTCCCCCTCCCCTCTCCTCCCCCCCCTCCTCCTCCTCCTCCTCCTCCTCCCCCTCCTCCTCTTCCTCCCTCCTCCTCCTCCTCCTCCTCCTCCTCCTCCTCCTGCCTCCTCCTGCTCCTCCTCCTCCTCCTCCTCCTCGTCGTCCTCCTCCTCCTCCTCCCCCTCCTCCTGCTCTCGCTCTTCCTGGGCCTCGGGGGGGGCGGGGGGGCTCCTCGCCTCCACGGCGGGACCCGCCTCGAGCATCTTGCGGGCGGGGACGCCCGCCCTGGGCGGCTCCAGGGGTCGAGCTGTGAGGCCGAGCTCCCCAGACCCCCCCCCCTTCGTGTCGTGAGCAAAGTCCGCAGGAGGAGGAGGAGGAGGAGGAGGAGGAGGAGGAGGAGGAGGAGGAGGAGGAGGAGGAGGAGGAGGAGGAGGAGGAGGAGGAGGAGAAAGAGGAGGAGGAGAAAGAGGAGGAGGAGGAGCAGGAGGAAGAGGAGGAGCAGGAGGAGGAGGAGCAGGAGGAGGAGGACGGACGGACGGGAGGTTTTTGTTGTTGTCAGTTTTGGAGGGCCCCCTTTTCTCGGGCTCGAGGACTGCAACAGAAGAGGGTTCGTGATCGGAACCTGGTCCCGAGGAGGGGAGGTCAAGATTTCCAGCTCGTGCGCCTGTCCGCGCTTGTAGGAGGCCACCGCCTGTCCGCTTGCTGCCCCCCCCCCTCGGGCCTCGGCTTCCTAGGGCCTCCTGAGAAACCTACGGGTCCCAGGGCCGAGCGTCCGCTCGTCACTGCTGGCTCTCTGGGGTCCCGAGGGTCTGAAGCGGGGCCCACGTGAAATGCAGGCCTGGCGTGATGCCTAATGCCTCCTACGCTGGTGTGCTAGCGCCGCTGGCCACGACCCTCGGCGTGGGATGGGAAGCGCAGTGTTATGTATACGGTCGAGGTTTTAAATAAGGATACCATTGTTAAGGAACCCGGAGGCTCGAATCGGCAGATTTCCCACTGTTTGTAAGGACTGGGCGAGACTCTGAAACGCCCATTCTGTTTTTCGAAGGCAACCAATGTGGTTGCTTTGGGAATCTCGGGAAAGGGTTGCGCACAAGCACTTGAATTGTGCAGCCGCGGCTGCGAGTGGCCATTTTCCCCGGAGCGGCCGCACAGACGGCCGCACTGCGAGTGGAATCCGGCTCGGCCGGCCCAGCCCCTCGGAATCGTAGCCGCGGCTCAGCCGCACGGCTGGGAAATCGGGCTCGGCCGGCCAAGCGCCCCGGAAAAAACGATCATTCGCAGCCGCGGCTGCCAATAGCCATTTTTGCAGAACGGCCGCGGCGCAGACAGCCAGAGCTCATTCCGCTCAGCGTTCTCTGTCTCTCTGTCTCCTGATTTGGGTCCGAGACCTGAGGCCGAGATCCGACGTGAGGCCCGAGGGCCGGGGCCTGAGACTCAAGGCCGAGGCCTGAGACCCGACGCAAGGCCGCCGACGCAAGTTTCGAGGTCTGAGAATGCTTCGGTCAAGGCTCAATCAGTCAGGCGTGAACCTTCAACGCAAACCCTAAACCTTGAACCCTAAACTCTCAGCCTTAAATCCTAAACCCTAGACCGCGGAAGGCAAACAGCATGCAAACGAACTCTCGGAGAGGAACTCAAAACTTTCAAAAGTGTATAGAAGCCGCCCCAGCAACGTCTGTCACGACCTTGTAAACAGTATACCCCACGGCCACCAGACACCTCCCAGACGTAGGTGCACGGGCATAGGAAACCTCTGCCAACGTACGGGCCTAGGAAACCTTTGCCGACGTAGGTGCACGGGCCTAGAAACCTCTGCCAACGTAAGTGCACGGGCCTAGGAAACCTCTGCCGACGTAGGTGCACGGAAACCTCTGCCGACGTAGGTACACGGGCCTACGAATCGTCTGCCGACGTAGGTGCACGGGCTTGGGAAACCTCTGCCGACGTAGGTACACGGGCCTAGGAAACCTCTGCCGACGTAAGTGCACGGGCTTGGGAAACCTCTGCCGACGTAGGTACACGGGCCTAGGAAACCTCTGCCGACGTAGGTGCGCGGGCGTAGGAAACCTCTGCCGGCGTAGGTGCGCGGGCCCAGGGAACTTTGCCGACGTAGGTACACGGGCTTAAGACACCTCTGCCGACGTAGGTGCACGGGCGTTGGAGACCGCCGCCGGCGCATGTGCGCGCGCAGGTCCGCCTTCGGCCAGGTCAAGCATCGACTTATCGAAAATGGTAACTATAGACCGGAAGACGATACGCATCTATTGGGAAGCAGAGGTGGTTAAGATTGAGGGGGACATCGTTGCGAAGGTTGCCAACAATGGCGATCTAACCACATACGGCGCCGGTGACACTGTCAAGGAAGACGTGGAGAAGTTCATGGCCGAATGGAAGGCCGCGTGCGACCTCCAGT
The DNA here is from genome assembly GCA_963575745.1 of Prorocentrum cordatum. Lineage (NCBI taxonomy): Eukaryota > Dinophyceae > Prorocentrales > Prorocentraceae > Prorocentrum > Prorocentrum cordatum. Next base: position 179,197 of record CAUYUJ010017987.1, on the reverse strand, counting down.
GACGACGACGACCGCGCACTGCTATGCAGACGCCCCGTACTACAATGACAGATGGTTGCAATCCCATCTCCGAGGTTCCTTTCCACTCCCACCCCAATCCAGGTGCCAATCCCAACTCCGACTCCGACTCCCAGTGCCACGCTTTCTTGGTGCACGTGGTGCCGCCGAATTCGGCAAGCCATGTTTCACCAGCTGCGGAAGGACGCAATGGAACCAACTTGGGATATACGACTTGCACTTTTTCGCCAGCGGCGGTTTCACCAACTAATGTTTCACTCGAGTCTTCTCTTCTAGACACCCAGATTCAGGACAACAGAAATAGCATCAGTTTTGGAACTACTCAGGGAACGACCCCTCGATCCACCCAAATATCATTACAACATCTTGCCAGAGTGCCTGCTTCAGGACGTGGGGGTGGGAAGGGGAAAATTCAGAATGGTGGATGGAGATATGCCCGGTAAGCCCCTTTTCGCCCGCGCCTTTCAGGAGCCACCTTCAGGACTGGTGGCTGCGACGATCTCGTCTGGGATGCAGGATCTGCCCGGCGAGGGAAGTGGATAACTACATTTACGACGACCTGCGGCAAATGGGCACACCTACATACCATTTGTGGTGATCCATAAGAACATCCGAGGGCTAACATCAGATGGCAGATTTTCTGAACTCTTGCGGGAGTTCTCGGCATGTGAGTGGGACGCTCTACACCGTTGAAGGTGGACACACACATATATATATATATATATATATATGCAGGCTCCGGTGGAGGATTCCACATACATGGAGTTGGTATACTGTTACATGCGCAGTGGACACACCACATCAAACAAATTGTTCCGGTCGGTGCACGCATTGCGTATTTGGACCTCCGAGGCAAGTCTCTTCGTGCCAGGCTCGTAGCCGCATACTTCCCGCACAGGAAATACTCCGACCAAGCAGTGCAGGTAGTGTATGACGAGCTTTCCAAGACAGTTAAAGGAGGTATACGGGACCGACTACACATTGTGATGGGTGCAGACTGCAATGCACAGGTTGGGCCTGCCACCGACGAGGACAACATGCGGGTTAGTGGGAGACATGCGCATGACCTGGGTGACAGAGGGCAATGGTTGAAACAGTGGGAACATACGCACGACCTCGTCATTACGAATGCTATGTTTTCGAAACGCCCCCACCTAGTGCCCGCGTATCTTCACGGCTCCCGACGGCAAGCTCCATGACACATCGATTACATTCTTACGTCAGACGGTTCTGGTACACAGTGGTGGATTTTGTTGCTTAAGCGACTTTGGATATGGGATCAGACCATGCAGGCGTTGCGCCGCGGAGCAATATATTACCGAAGCCACGTGCCGTCAAAGCACGACTTGGAATACGGAAGGCTACACATACAAAGGCAAATACGACGGCTAAGAAATGGCCACCCATGGACGAGCGCACTTACGTGCAGCGCTTAGAAGAAGCTTTCGATCATGCAGACGACGATTCCGGAGTACAATGCAGATGCGAGTACATACGAAATGCCCAGTGCGACCCTACCTAGAAGTTGGAGCCCTTAGGAAAACAGCACTAGTTGCTATGCTATGCTATGCTATGCTGAGCTATGCTATGTCATGCTGCGCTGTGCTATGCTAAGCTGTGCTATGCTATGCTATGCTATGCTAAGCTGCGCTTTGCTATGCTATGCTATGCTATGCTCTGCTGTGCTGCGCTATGCTATGCTATGCACGTCGGAGACTCAGAGGGCACCTACGGGAACTCAGAGGGCACCTCCGGGTTCACAGGTAGCATCCTCGGGGTCGTCTTGGAGCTCTACTCGTGCTAGCGGGGCCCCTACTGGACTCGGAGTGGCTCTTGAGGATCCTCATCGTGGACTACTCGGTGCTAGCGGGGCCCCTACTGGACTCGGGTGGTCCCAGCTCCCTCATCGTCCATAACCGGAGCCGAGGCTTCAGCAGGAACAGAGGACCGGGGGGGCCCCACGGTATGCTATGCTGTGCTGGGCTATGCTATGATATGCTGTGCTGCGCCATGCTATGCTATGCTATGCTGTGCTCTGCTATGCTAAAGCTCAGCGAAGCTGAAGGTAAGCTAAGCTAAGACAAATCTGAGCTAAGGTGAATCTAAGCTAAGCTAAGATGAAATAAGCTAAGCTAGTATGAGATAAACAACGCTAAGCTAAGGGGGCGTAACTAGGGGAACCGTGGGGCGGATACTGGAAAAACCGCCCGGGGCGAATTGCACTGCCCGGCCCTTTAAGCATACCGAGTAAGAACCCTTCTAGGCAGAGCCTAGGTAGGGAACAATTCAACGGTGCATGGAGGATCCAAAAGCAGATGCAGGAAAAGAGGCGCCCACCATACAACCACGCCCCCGCAACACATTGGACGACTTACTCCGCCAGCGCAAACAGCTGCACAGCACGGACACATCGTTGCGACGCAATCTCAGTCTAAAGATCCGGAGAGAGATACGCAAGCAATGCAGAGTCGCCAGACGCAGTAAGATCATACAAATTCTTAGCGAGTTTCGAGGGTTGATTCGCATAGCTCGGATCAACAGCGTGAAGAAGAAGGACATTATTTCTATGCAACCAACATTTGGCGAATCGGTTCACGACAGAAAAGCGTAGCTGATGTTTTTGCCAGTTTCTATGCGTCCTTGTATTCCCAACTTGACGGGATAATTTCCGCCTTCAAGAACAGTGGAGCAATTGACGATCGTAGAGTCCCCGCTTTTACGGACGAGGAGTTGGTCGATGCTTTACGACAGTTTAAGAGCGGGAAGGTTCCAGACACCTGTGGCATTGCAGCGGGGATGTTGAAGTACGCAGGCGAATCCCTCAGACAGGCTTTACGGAAGCTGTTCAACGACATCGTTGCCGATGGTGCCACCACGCCGCAGCAATTGAAACGCATTCTGATCAGCGTGATTTCCAAATGCGGCGAGCCCACGCTGCCGCAGAACTACCATTCTATCTCAATCATTCCACTCATGTGCAAATTATTTTTCGAGTATTGTACAATCGATTGGAGCCCATACTAGATGCAAAACAACCCCTTTCTCAGGCGGGTTTCTGGCGGCATTTCAGTATAGACGATCATATGTTGACGTTCGCCATTGTCCAGGAGAAGTCACAAGAATGACCACTTTGGGCTGCTGCGACTCCAGATTTCAAAATGCGTTCGACACTGTATCACACGAGTCGCTGTAGAAAGCACTGCGAGCACACGGAGTACTTGATGCGTACATCAATATGATACCACACGTGTATGCCGACCAAACAGCTTGTGTCAAGACAGACGTGCGCAGCAATACTTTCGCGATCAGCAGGGGAACAAAACAAGGCGACCCTCTGAGCTCATTGTTGTTCAACTGCTCGTCAGAGTTCGTGCTCTATCAATTTCAGAGAAAGTGGGCCAACCGGCGCTACGGCGTACACATGGCGGTTTACGAGCACGGTGGTCTCATCAATTTTCGATTCGCAGACGACGTTCTCTTGCTCGCAACGTCGTTAACCGCGTGCCCAGGATAATAAAGTACCCCCCCTTAAGTCGTTAGAGTTTTTTGCCGTCGACCAATAAGAGTTTGGTCGGGGGCGCGGGGGCGCGGAGGCCGAACTTCATTATCACTGGGAATGTTCGCCATCGAGGTTACTTCCTTCTCATGTTGAGATAACAACATCAAGCGAAACGAACACGTTTTTTCTTTTTGTTGTTTTCTGTTTCTCTCTTTCTCTCTTTTTCTTTGTGTTGCTTTCTGGTTTCTCTATCTCTCTCTGTCTCTCTCTCTGTCTTTCTTTCTCCTCCTCCCTCTGGCGCCCTGAACTTGTTTATCGCTGGGGTTGATTATCCGGGGAAAATTAAGCACATGAGCTACCCTACACGAGCAGATGAACATTTTAATTTTCACTAAGCGCTTACAAGTTAAACCTAATAAGTTTCAACTTTGGATTCTTGCTTCTACCTCCTTCTCTGCTTCTCCTGCTCTTCCTCCTTCTCATCATTATTCTCTTCCTTTCCGTCTTTATTTATATTTCTCTTTATATTTCTTTTTCTTATTGTCTCCCTGCCCCCCCTGAATTTGACAAATATTTCGAGGATGTCTCAAGCGAAACAAGCAATTCGTTGAGGATGTCTCAACCGAGACAAATCATTGTTGAGGATGTCTCATAGAGGACCAAAGACCAAGGATTCTCAACATATCTTTGGCTTTTTCCTCTTGATATCGTTTTATGTTGGCTCTGGCGGGCAGCTTTTATTATCCCCCCCGAAAGCCCCGAACTTTATTATCCCTTAGGGTTTATTATCCGCAACAAGGGGTTAAGGCAGCTATGCGATATCATATCTGACGTAACGAGTGCTGCACAGCCCACTGGTGTGGATATGCACCCTGGGAAAACGAAGATACTGCATAATGTGCGAGCCGGGAGACCGCGAGACAGCCCCGAGTATGTGGTTACCAACGGAAGCGGCATCGAAGTATTGCCTTTCACCGCGACGCAGAAGTATTTGGGACGTCAACTTAGCTTCTCTGGACCGACTGCGACCGAAATTGAAGCCGGGATCCGAGCGGCATGGAATAAGTTCGGCGTTTTCAAGCAAGAGGCTACTACGCGATTGTACTCTCTGAAAGTCCGGCTCGGGTTGTTCAGCGGCATTGTTGTTCCGACGCTACTTTATGGCTCCAGGTCATGGGCGATGACAATCCCGTTGGAGTCGCGAGTACGATCCACGCAACGACACATGGTCATAATGGTTCTGGGGTCACTGCGACGCCGTGAGCCAGAAGCAGCAGAAGAGGAACAACCTTGCGACGGAGCCAACACCACTGCAGACAACGACTCCGACAGCAGCGACACGTGCACCAGCATTGGCAGCGCAACCGCAACATCGAGCTCGTGTGCCCCCGCGGACCCTCTCGAACCATGGGTCGATTGGATTAAGCGTGCGACAAGGCAAATTGAAGGATGTTGCCACGACGCGGGGTATGAAGATTGGTGCACGCGGCAACGGCGACTACAGTGGAGGTTGTTTGTGGCGACAATCAACGACGGGGTGGGCAAATGGAACCGCGAGGCCACATCGTGGGATCCAACCACATCCAGTACGCGTGCAAAAAGATTACCGCGCCGACCCAACAAAGGGTGGTTCGACGACGTGGCAAAAACGACCCACGCAGCTTCTGGAGAGGATTGGCGAAACATTGCGCCGGATAGTGTGCTACGGTCGCAATTGGAGGACAATGGCAAGTACAAGGCGAGTGGACCTGCCGGCCAACTCCTCCTTTTTTTTCTTCATTTCCCCCGCGTGAGACTTTGTTGCATATTTGCTGGCGCCGAGGCGCCGCCGCCCCGCCCCTCGTAGGGCCGTAGATTGTGACGCGGGGGCGCAATGTCCATTTCAGTGTCAGTGTCAGTTGCTGACGCAGGTGCGCGGGCCTAGCCCATCGACGTCGTCTTCGTCGTCGTCGTGGTCGTGTTGGAGGACGAGGCAACAGTGTGCACGTTTACGCGCAGGGTTGTGTGCACCACAGGGCTTGTGTGCGGCTCAATGAATTTTCCCGGACCCTGAGATGCGTCTTCCAATCTTTCAAATCTAAGGAGTGGCCGAAGGTCCCGCCTGAAAATTAAACAACTTTATCAATCGCCTCCGCCATACATATAGATATATGTGTATATGTGTGGAAAGAATGTGAGAGTGAGAAGGAAAGAAAAGCAACATTTACAAAGAGTGATAGGGAAGAGGGTACCGCCATAGAGAGAAGGCGAGAGAGTGTGAGAGAGAGAGAGAGACATGGATAGACGACGAGGGACACATGTACACATATGCGTGTGTACATATATATGTATATATATATATACATAGATGCGCTCGTTTCCAGAACCAGTGTGTGTGTATGTTTTCAATGATATAAAGAGGAAACAATAAGGAGACAAGGTGGGATACTGAGGTGGAGAGGGTGATGTATGAGCGTGCCATAATCGAGGTCTTTTGACGCAGGTGGCGCAACGTGGACATGCAGTTGCTGGAGCGGGCGTCAGCATCGTCCAGAAAACGCCGACATCGCTCGTCAAGACAGTTCGTTTTTGAGGTCCCAAGGCGAACCCGAACGGCCAACGTAGATCTGGCGTAGCCCCGTAGACACAGTGATGGCCACCTACTTGGGCGTCTCGTCCGCGTGCCTCTCGGCTTCCAGCCTGGGGATCCGCGAGTGCTACAGTCGCGCCATATCTGCACCTCAGATTGCGACACAGGTCGCGCCATGGAAGCCGTCATGGATTGCGCGCAACTGCGTGCGTGCGCCCCATAACGCGGTTGCGTCCAAGGTTGCGCAATAAGTGGCTTCCCTGGCCGCCGCATTCTATGAGGGTGTGGCATTGGTTACGCCATTGGTTGCGCCTTCGCCCGCCGATATTAATTCGTCGCCAACGGTCTCGACCAGTGTGTCTAGCCAGTTATTGAGTCTGTGACTCAGTCAGTCAGTACGTCAGTCTGCCAGTTCGCGTGCATCTTCCCCCCCCGTTCCTCTACCCTCCTCTACCCTCCTCTTTCCTCTCACCCTTTCGAAGTCGTTTTGGAAGTGTGGCACAGGTTTGCGCTTCAAGCGGCAGGATAACCGCACCCCTGCATGTTTTTTTTGTCTGGGGAGGTGCTCTTGACGATTTTTGGAGTGAAAGGGCGTGGCCATAAGCTCCGTGCGCTCGATAGCTTCGATGAGAGTCCCCTGCTCGTTTGTGTTTCGTGCGCAGACTGCACCACGCTAGGGCCCCTGGGGCTTCTCGGCGACGAGTGTCTGGGCAGCAGAAAGGCCACGAGAAAAAACAGCAAACACGGCTGGTTTCTCATTCTCAGAGGCCGCCACCCGAGAGTCGACTGAGTTTCGGTGGCGGCCGAAGCCCGAAGACCCTGCCTCCGACCTTCTACCACCTCCCATCCCCCCCGCTCCCCCGTCCTCCCCGCTCCCACTTCTCCTCCTCCCCTCCACCTCGCCCGCCGGGCCGTGGACGCGCAGGCCCAGTGGCCGATGCACGTGCCGGTGTCTGCCAGGGGTGCGTCGCAGACCCTGTCCCTGGCGCCAGGCCCCGCGAGTGCCCGCGCGTGCCCGCGCCGCGGCGTCGTCGTCGTCGTCGTCGTCGTCGTTGTCGTCCTCCTCGTCGTCGTTGTCGTTGTCGTCATCCTCGTCGTCCTCGTTCTCTCTCCCCCCCCCGCTTGGTCCCCAGACGCCTTCGGGAGGGGAGGGGGAACGCAGGAGGTGGAGCGATGGGGGGAACGGGGGAGGGTATGGGAGGGGAAAGAAGTGACTGGGGGAAGAGGCGGGGGGGGGGCATCGACGAAGGCAGGAGGAGCGAAGGGGGCGATGGGTAGGCGATCGCGCGCGCGAATGGGCGCACTGCCATGCCGCAGTGGGAGCCGACTATCGTGCAGTCGTTTTGGCAGAGGCGCCGTTCTTGGGCGCGCCGCCCCCTTCCATCCTGTCGCCCCTTCTTTTCCCTCCTGCACATACCCTCCCCATTTTACTTGTTTGGTTCAGTAAGAACATCTGCATTTCGAAACAAGTGGATTTTCCCATGTCCCCCTCTCGGCTCGGTTTCAATTTTTGTTCGTGGGTTGTTTGGGCAGTTTTTCCCAGGCGCCCGCATACTGTGAACCATAATTTACCTCAGCAGCAGTCTTCCTGTGTGTTTGTGTGTTGCAGTGGTCAGTACTACGCGGCTAGCCAGTTGAATGCGTCAGTGATTCGTGGACGTGGGATGCGTTTGCAAGTGTTCAACTGTGAACATGTGTGTGTGTGTTTGTGTGTATGTACGTGTTTGTGCGCGTGCGCGTGTGTGCACTCACGGCTGCACCCCCGGGGGTGTCGCTGTCGTTCCCCCATGGGTGGATCCAGTTTCTCTTCGTTGAGTTAGCCGGGCCAGTACGTGTGCGCGCTTGACTTGTTCTACACAGCGCCGCCGCGGCCGCGGCGCTTGTGGCCGCGACGCCAACAAGTATATATATATATACACATACATACACACACATATATATACACATATGAATAGATACAAGACTGCATTGGCGCTTCGCGCCATGCACCTTGGTCCTTGAAGCTTTGCATCGATTGGTCGTTCGCGCCATCCTCCGTAGTTTTGGAAATTTGGCCCCTTCCCTGCGGTGGTTTTCGGAAGTCTTCGAACGTTCGGGAGGTTCCTGGCCTGTCCCGAACCTCTGGGGAATCCCGAAAGGTGCCGGGTGGAGGGCGAAGGATAGGAGGGAGGGAATCTCGGAAAACGAGGAAAAGGAAGCGGATGTGGGGGAGGATGAGTGGTGGAGCGGCAGAAAGAGGAGGAGGAGGAGGAGGAGGAGGAGGAGGAGGAGGAGGAGGAGAACCCAGAGGAGGAGCAGGAGGAGGGAAAGAGATGGCGCTGTCGGGGGCGTTCATGTGTACGAACACGCTTGCAGAACTGTCCGGCAGTGAATGACGACAAAAGGCCTTCGTAGGCCCGCACACTGGCCGGCTCGTGGCTCAGGTGCCCTGGTGCGCAACGCGAAGGAAGGGCAAGCCATGCGAATGAATGCCAAGCAAACCAATGCAATGCCAAGCAATGTCGCACAGCATAAAGACATTCGAAGCCGACGATGTCATGTTGCAGCAGGTCGCAACGGGGTACGCGAAAATGAATAGTTATTGGTGAATGCGCTGGATCCCGGGTTCGCAACAGATTTCCGGGAAATGTGGTGGCGAACCCCTGATTTGGGTCAGTTCGGTCGAGCCTACCCTGTGGGCACTGTTGGAACCCTGGTGGGCCGGCTCGGGGCCCTCCCGAGCCGTCCCGCACCAGGGCCATATTGGTGCGTTTGGGGGAGCTTGGTCCCTCTAGGGACCTTGCGGGGGCTACGTGGGCCCTCCTAGCGGCCCCCGTCGCCTTTTCGGGGGCCTCCCATGGCCTTCTTGGGCTTCTCTTGGGGGCCTTGTGAGGGCCTGTTGGGTTATTTTTTTGCAAATTGGGGGCTTCTTTGCGAAATCTTGGGCCCAGGCCGTCTAAAGGCTCTCTTGGAGGTCTCTTGGGCCGTCTTGGGGCGATGCCAGAGGCCTTTCTGGCTTTTTTGGGCGCTGCTAAGACCCGAGCGGCGATTGTGCTGAAAATGCACGTTTCCCTAAGGGAATGAAGCGATTTCTGCGTTCTGGGAGTCCTGTTGAGGGCCTCCTGGGCCGTTTCGGGGGCCTCAGAAGGCCATCTGGGTCCTTTCTGGAGCGCTCTTGTGCTGTCTTGGGCTTTCTCCGGCCTCTCTGATCACTGCTCTGATCGCTCGGGGTCTGCTGCAAGACCTGGCTGCGCGCCCTGGAGGTCCGGGACGAGCCCGGGCGACGGTGTCCGCGGGGCCCGGAAACCCCCGATCCTGGGGGTCTGGTTTTTTGTGTGGGGTGGGGGTGTTTTCCCACCCTCCTGGCTTTTAAGAATACAGAAAGAGGAATACGTACACACGTATTCCCCAAACAGAATTTGCACTTTAGGGGTTCTTATTTGTCATCTGAGGAGCTGGGCCTGCGGGCCGCTCTGGCTGCATGGAGCCGCCGTTGCCGCCTCGTCGCCGCCCGTCGCCACCCGTCGCCCGGGCCTGCTGGCCGCGCCGGCCCTTTGGGGGCACCCGCGATCCCCGCGATCCTCTCCTCCGCTCCCTCCTCCCCGCCGCCCCTCCCTTCCTCCCCTCCTCCCCTCCTCCCCTCCTCTCCTCCTCCCCTCTCTCCTCCTTCCCCCCCCCCTGGCCCTCCTCTCCTCCCCCCCACCCCGCCCCACCGTCCCCTCCTCCTCCCCTCCCTTAGGGCACCTCGGCCTCGCGCCCCCGCGGCGCGGGCGCACCGCCCGCGCCCGCGGCCAATGGCCACGCCGGCGGGCCCAGCTGGCTTCGTCGACGACTTCCCGGAGTACACCGCCCCAGAGTATAGCGGGGAGGACCTCGGAGGAGGGGCGACGACAGGGGGCGAAGGCACAGGGGGAACGCATCGACCCCCCTCGCGCATGGATCGCTGATAGGGGGTTCATGTCCCCTCCCCGTGCTACCCCGTCGGAGGGCACCAACTATACACCAACACCGATCCTGGCCAGGATCGGTGTTGGTGTATCCTACCCCGAGGTCGATGGTTTCCACCCAAGGCCAGTCCCCCCGATGTACAGCAGGGAGGACCTCGGAGGGAGGTGTGTCTCAGAGATATCAATCTCCACAAACATTCACTTTGGGCGCTTCGCGCGGATCTGTTGGATCGGAATTGGGCCCCCTCCCTGGCGCGCGCGTTCCGCTCGCCAGTGAGTGGGGAAGACCACGGAGGGGGAGGTCTTGGAGCCGTCTGGGGGTCCGAGGTGGCCCAGCACTGGGTCCTGGCCTGAAAGAAGAGCGGGCAGGTTCAAGGTGCTGGGATCCGATTTTGATTCATGTTGATCCCTCCGGTGCCAATTTCTTTCAATTGAAGTGCTCCTCCTGGGGCTAGCACCTTGGGTTTTGCACACGGGAAAATCTTGCGCCTCAGATTGGCTTGTCGGCCCCCGGTTTACAACAACAATAACAACGGCTCCCGTGTGATATTTCCTGAGAATTTGAGCATCATTCATGCTCCCACGTCGGATTTCCCCAGAATGTATCCGAGAATCGCGCGATCGTGTGGGAACTCCTCGCAATTTGTTCAGACGCCGCGCTCTCGACACTGAGGAATCACGCTCTCGTTCTGGTCTTTCTCACGATTAACTTGGGATTCGGGCTGTCGTTCGAGATTCCCTTGCGATTCATGCAGGATTCACGCTTCAGCAACCCGCCTGCTCGACCCGGCCGCCTGGGCCCGCCTTCCCGACCCACCCGTTAGGGTCTCCGTGCCCGATCATCACGTCTGGTTATGCCGTGTGTTTTCTGCTCCTAGCCCTTCTCCTGCTAATCTCTCTCGCTCACCATCCTTCTCCCTCCCTCTTGCCCCTTCCTTCCATCCGTCCCCCCTGTTTTAGGGCCTGCGCCCCATGCACGTGGCAGGTAAGGAAGGTATGCCCCCAAGGAGGTACGATCGAAGACGAAGAGGGCGGGTATCGAGGGTTGGGGCTATAATACGTGTTGAGTGGCACGCGAGCGGAAATGAACGAACAGTTCCAAAATGTTTGAATTCTCACCCTTGAAGAATAATTCTTGACGCTTCGCGTATCCCCACCAGATTCGTGGCCGCTTGCACACTTTGGTTTACTGGGCGGCGCCTAGGTGCGTCTGCTGGTGAATGCTGAGCATTTTGTTCAGTGCGTGTGCATCTGCACGCTTGTTGTGCAATTAGCTTTGTGCCGCCCGCCCCGGACATTGCCTCTCGCCGCCAGACGGTTGTCGCGCGGCCGCCGACCAAAAAAAAATCCCCACCAGCGGGCCGGCGCCCCACGTGCTCGGGATGGTGGGCCTTGGGAGCCCCGTGGTCGCTTCGGAGTGGTTCAGCCTTCCGTCAGACGCTGCGCTTCCCCTGGATCCGTCCCAGCCATTCAGGCAGGTCGTCGACGTCACTTCGGCAGCATAGCCCACCTAGCTTGCATACACCGTTGGTACGGATCTGGACTTGGCGCCCCGCTGGCGATTCGTTCATCGTTCACCTCGCCTGTGCGACTTCCAGGCGTGTGAGGCGTGTGGGCATTACGCGTACGTCCTCTCGCTCTCTGAGTGGTTCACGCCGCAGGGCGTACATAGAATTTTCTGGAATTTTGTCAGACGGCACGTTGTCCGAACTTCCCTGGGTGCCATCAGCCTGTCTGCCCCACCGCGAGGCACAACTGCGGTTTTGTGAGCTGGCCTGGCCAGCCTGCTGCGCGCCCAGTAGCTAATTAAGCCCGTTTCCGCGCCCCGGACAGTTTCTGACTTCGCCTGCGTCTTCGCTTGCGACCGAAAACATATCCCCACCAGCCCGGACTTTTCAACTCGGCGCCTGCGCTTCCGCTTGCGCCCGCGAAAAAAAGTATCCCCACCAGCCTTGACTTTCCGACGTATGGCTCATCCGACGGACTTGCAGCTTTGCACGCTGGCTGTTCCCCTCAGTCTCAGTCCCCTCAGCCACCCACCTGAGGCCTCGGCCGGCGCGTAGCTGTCACCTCGCGCGTTGCTCTGCTCAATGTTTCCCGCGTTTCCTCTGCCTCGTTCGTCTCAGCGTATCCCGCTTTGACCTGACTCGCCGCCGGCGCGTTCGCCCGCGGCCTTTAAATGAAAAGTATCCCCACCAGCCCATCCAGAAAAGATGCCCAGGCGAGTTGCCTTCCAGAGTCTCCTCGGATGTCTCCCTTTTGGAGCGTCTTCGGGGCCTCTTGGCGGACCAGGGGTCCTCTTGGAACGTCTCGCGTACCTCGGGGAGTTTCTTGGGGCCTCTTGTGGGTCTCTTGGAAGCCTCTTGGGGGCCTCTCGGGCGCCTCTTGGGGCCTCCTGGGCACCTCTTTGGGCCCTCTCGAGGCGCTCTTGGGACTTGGGACCATCTTGGCGGGGATCGATTGAAGAAGGGAATAGCTCCAAGTAGCCTTGCCCCTCTAGAGTGCCTGGAATTGGTCCTTGGACCCCTCTTGGAGCGTTCTTGGGGCGCTCTTGGGCGCTCTTGGGGCCGTCTTGGGGCTTTCTTGGGCCTCTCTTGGGGCTCTCTGGAACTGTCTTGGGGTTGTCTTGAGGCTTCGGAAGGCCATCGGAAACAAAATGGCGAGAAGGCGCAACTCATTGATTTTCCGGGGGTTGTCAAAGAATGTTGGCCTCTTGGCGGCCTCCTGGGGAGGCTCCGTAGGCATTCGGAGCAGTCTTGGAGCGGTCTTGGGGCCTCTTGGGGCATCTTCGGAGCCGTATTTAGCCATCTTGGGCTATCTGGAGCCATTTCGGAGGTCATCTTGGGCTGTGTGAGGCCTTTTTGGAGCCGTTTTGGGCCACTTTAGATGCTCTGACCGTTCGCGAAATCCCCCCTCTAGGTCCAGGGGGGGGAAGGGGGAGGGGTAAACTAAGAGAAACCGCCCTAGACCACCTACGCCCAAAGGGCTGGTGGGATTCTTGTAAATCCGTCCACCAGTGCACATTCTGTTTTTCAATCGAAGTGCCCCCCCTCTGGGCTCGCACCCGTTTTTTTGCAGGGAAAGTGTTCGTGCTCAAGCTGCTTTGTCGGGCCCCGAACTCCCGCCTGATACTTCCCCCCAATGTGTTCGAACATCGCGCTCGTGCGCGGGACGTCCTCACAATTGTTGCAGGAATCGCGCTCTCGCGTCGGACTTCTTCGCAATTTATTCAAGCGCCGCGCCCTCGACACTCAGGAATCACGCTCTCTCTCTGGCTTTTCTCGCGATTTACTTTGGAATCGCGCTATCGCTGGAGACTTCCTCGCGATTCATGCAGGGCTCACGCTTCAGCAACCCGCCTGCTCGCCGTCCGCCCGACCCGCCCGTCTGGTTCTGCCGTGTGTTTTCTGCTCCTAGCCCCCCCTGCTAATTTCTCTCGTGCGCCACCCTTCCCCTTCCATCCGTCTTCTCGTCCCCTGTTTTAGAGGCTGTGCTGAATGCCATGTTTTAGAGGCTGTGCTAAATGCGCGTGGTATGTAAGGAAGGAAAACACTTTTTCTGTGGTCGCTTGTCGAGTCCCCCCTGGGACAGGGGGGGGAGGCATCCGTAAAATGGCTGCGGGCTCCGAACCCAGAGGGGGGGTGGCCAAGAAGGGTGGGCCGCCCGCGATGAGTTCAATCCCTGGCGGAAGGGTTCAATCCCCGGCAGAAGGGTTCAATCCCAGGCATCTACCATAATTACATGTCAAAGGCAACAGAAAGCCTCGAGCTCAGAATGCCCAGGCGAGTCCGTAAGGTAGCCGCATGAAGCCTGGGAGTATTACTGATCGGGGTTTGAACCCTTCTGGGGCCCTATTGGGATTAGATGAAATTTTCTTCCAATTGGAATGAAATTGAGTCGTTAATGCGACGATCCACAGGGATCCTTTTGGAATGCCATCGTACATTTCTCTATCGGAATCCGGATTCGCTCATATCGGGCTCCGATTGGAATTTTGTGCATCGATAATTAATCGCATCGTATTGTGAGCCAGTTGGATTCCGAAGTTCCCTTGTCATGGGAGTCCTACTCGTTTAATTTTGTTGGCCCCTCTTGGAATCCACTAATATTAGTTCCCAGTGGGTTCCTGGTGCGTCGATTCCTTCAGGAACCCTATTGTAACCCAGTAGTATAGTCACCCATTGGATCCCTATGGCTCCTCATGTGATCCGATGGGATGCTCCAGGATTCCAAGCGATTGGGTTTTTATTGGGGCCTAATTGGGTTCTATTTTGGACCTGGGTGCAACAATACGCTGTTTTCCTGTTGTATCCCGTTGAAGTTGTCCTTGTGCGACCAGTGGCAGCCGCGCATTTGTTGCGAGCCGTGCTGGTGCCACGAGTACTGCCGAGAGGGCTCCAAGAGGCTCCCCTCGTGTTACTTTCTTGTTTTGAGGTGGACTCCGGGAGCTGCTGCCTGCGAGATTTATACCGAACGACGTGGTCTAACCACACCTGGTGGAATGTCCGTGAACAGTCGTGAGTTTAGTTGCACTGTCTCTCAACACAGCTCTGCGGTTCCAGCTCACGCTTATGTATTCGGCGCAATCTTGAAGTAGTGTTGCCCCATGCTAGGTAATTCGCACAGAGGACCAAGCTCTCAGGCACAACACACTGGAACCGATTTCTGGTAAGCTTTCTGGGCGCTCGTCCGCTGAAGGGGCGCTATCTGTCCGCTGGACGTTTGCAATGCTGCAAGAGGCAAGCCTCGTCCAGGTTCTGCGGATGAGCGCGCACGTTTAGCATCGCGAGGCTCTAGAAGCCTGTCGGGAGGCTCAGGAGCCTGTTTGGGCCCAAGTGGCCTTTCGGAACGGCCCAAGAAGACTCAGGTTGCCCAAGAGGCCAGTCGGGAGGGCCCAGGAGGCCAATCGGCAGGCCCAAGACGCCAGTCGTGAGGCCCAAAAGGCTTGTGGGGACAAGAAGCTGGTCGGGAGGCCCAGAAGGCGTGTCAGGAGGCCCAGGGAACCTGTCGGGCGGTCCAAGATGCCTGCCTGGAGCCTGGAGGCCCAAAAGGCTTGTCGGGAAGGCCCATGAGCCTGTCGGGAGGCTCACCCAAGAGGCCAGCCGGGAGGCCCAAGAAACTTGTCGGGCGGCCCACGAGGTTTATCGGGAGGCCCAAGCTGCCAGTCGGGAGGCCCAAGAGGCCTGTCGGAACGCCCAGGAAGCTTCCCGGCAAGTCCAGAAAACGCACCACAGCAATTTTTAGTTTCAAAGCTGAGAAGATTGAACGTGGCTTCCGTGGATTGAGCCCATCTGCCGGGGATCGAACGTTCCTGCCGGGGATTACCTTTTTCTCCGCCCCCTCCTCTCCCGGGCCCCCACCGTCTCCTTTTTTTAGACTTCCGAGGGCCAACGACGACAACGACGACGCTGACGACGACGACGACGAGGTACGAAGGGGACCAGCAAACGACAGCAGGGTTCATTTGGTGTCCTGCCCGCCCGTCGTGCGTTCTCGGCGGTCGTGCTACACTTTCCTATGACATTCCCCAAGCACAGAATGAGGATTGCATTTGATGCCCCTCCCGCGCGATATGAATGCCTCACGTGCCCATGTTTGAATGACTTGTTCTTTTAGTGTCCCGCCCGCCCGAACGGCGTCTGCGGCGGTTGTGAGCGATGCTCCCTTACCGTTCTCATTAAACACAGTGAAGGTTGCGTAGGACGTCTCGCCCGCCCAACTTGGACGCCCCAACACTGACTACAGGGTTCATGTAATGTCCCGCCCGCCCGGCTGGCGTCTTTGGCGGTCGTGGTACATTCTACCATGACCTTCTCTTAACATAGAGTGGAGGTTACATGTAATGTCCGGCCCGCTTGATATGGACGCCCCATCACTGAGTGAATGGTTCCTCTAATGTCTCGCCCGCCTGCCCCGCGTCGTTGGCGATTGTGAGCGATTTTCCGTATCTTGCACTGAAGGTTGTAGAGGACGTCTCGCCCGCCCAATTCGGACGTCCCAACACTGACTTCGGGTTCCATTTCACGTCCCGCCCGCCCGGTCGGCGTCTTTGGCGGTCGTGGTACATTTTACCACGACCTTTTTTTGACACAGAGTGGAGGTTGCATGTAATGTCCCGCCCGACATGGACGCCCCATCACTGAGTGAATGGTTCCTTTAATGTCCCGCCCGCCCGACCGGCGTCTGCTGCGGCAGGGAATCGGGGATCGAGGTATCGAGGTATCCAGGATCGATGGGGTGGAGGATGGAGGATCGAGGGGTCCAGGATCGAGGGGTCCAGGGTCAAGGATTCGGCCCCCCCCCCTGGTGCGCGAAGCGCGCGCCAGGGGGTGATCTCCGAATCGTTGTGCCTATTCCGAGGCCGGAGCCTGTACATTATACGTGCCCATGACCCGGGGAACCGCTGCCCCAGGGCCCCAGGCGGCAATGGATGTGGTTGAATCAGGGCCCCGGGGGGGGAGGGGCCCCAGCACATCCAGGCCCACTTTCTCCCAGGGCCCTGGGACGTCTGCCCCCTTGGGGCGGTTGGCACGTCTCCATCCCCGCCTCGCTCTGATGCGGTATCCCGGCCCTCGCTCCTCCTCCCCTGGGGGGCCCGCCTGGGGGGGGGGGCTTCGGCCCGAGTTCCGGGTCCGCGGGCGGACCTTCATCCGGAAGCCGGCGTCCCCTTCGTTCACAGAGGCTGCCCGCCGCGAGCTGCTGCTGACCCCCTCTCCCCTTGGGCCATGCCCTGCGTCTCCTGCGAACGCCCGACTCCGTCCTCGTCCCGTCCTCCACCCCTCCAGGAGCGCCAGGCTCGCTTCGCGCTGCCATTGGGTGGGGGGGGGAGAGTGCCCTTCCCCTCCCCGGCATCGCGACAGGAGGGCGACGAGGAGAGGCCCGTCACCGCGCCCCTGGGCAGCGGAGGCCGCACTGGGCGGGGCCTTGTAGGGGGGTCAGGGGGGGCAGGGCTCGTCTTCTCCTCCTCCTTCTCCTCCTCCTCCTCCTCCTCCTCCTCCTCGACCTCCTCCTCCCTCTCCTCCTCCTCCTCCCTCTCCTCCTCCTCCTCCTCCTCCTCGTCCTCCTCCTCCTCCCTCCTCCTCCTCCTCCTCCTCCTCCTCCTCCTCCTCCTCCTCCTCCTCCTCCTCCTCCACCTCCTCCTCCCTCCTCCTCCTCCTCCTCCTCCTCCTCCTCCTCCTCCCCTCCTCCTCCTCCTCCTCCTCCTCCTCCTCCTCCTCCTCCTCCTCCTCCTCCTCCTCCTCCTCCTCCGCCTCCTCCTCCTCCTCCTCCGCCTCCGCCTCCTCCTCCTCCTCGTCCTCCTCCTCCTCCTCCTCCGCCTCCCTCCTCCCTCCTCCTCCTCCCTCCTCCTCTGGGCAGCTTCTTGCCCCCCGAAGGCGCCCCGGCGCCCGCGAGCCCGCCGCGCACAGCGAGCCCCCGGCCGGGCCGCGGTCCGCGCCTCGGACAGGGCTGCCCCCCTGCGGCTCGTGAGCGACGCGTGCCGCTGCCGACGTTGGTGCGGTCAGGAGCTTGACCTCCGCGTGTCGCACCGCCAGTTCGAGGCTCGAAGGTTCGACATGTTGGACGGTTTCGTCGGTCCTCGCCGGGCTTCCAGCCTTGAGGTGCCGGAGGCCCGAGTTGGGTGACCCGACAACCACCCGAGGCAGGGTTTTACGGTCAGGAACGGTGGGCTTTGCGTGTCGCTCCGCCGGTTCTGGCCCACCACACTTCGCCGCGACGGGCCAACCGAGGACACCAGAACCCACCCTTACCCCCAGGCCCCAGGACCCCTATTATTCCCGACCTGGTGATCCAGGGGGTCCTGGCTGTGGGTGGAGGTGGTTTGTGTTGAGGTTCTGGGGGGCCAGGAAAACGACTCCCACCCCAAGCCAGGACCCTTGGATCACCTGGTCATGAGTGGGAGTCCTGGCTAGGGGAAGGGGTGGGTTGTGCTTTCTTCACTAACTGCGTTCCAGTCCCCGAGCGTCAGCGTCCCGAGCTGTGCCGAGCCTTCCGCCCCGTGGAGCGGGGCGGCAGGCTGCCGGCTTGCAGGGCATGTCGTATCGTTGGGGCCGCCGCCGCGACACGTTAAGCAATAGTTCCCGACCGTGCCACCTCGGCGCTCTCGTTTGTCTAGGCCGCGCCCCGTGTGAGCGCCGCATCGGCCGCCGATCCCACCACTACGTCAGTTTGTTTCCACAAAACACCGTCTGTTCTACGAACGTTCTCTCTGGTCTTGGAGCACGCTTCGCTCTAAGAACATGTTCGGCAGCGTGAGCCCCAAACAGCGTGCTTCTAGCAAAACATGAGGTGCCATCTACCTGGTGCGCTTACTTTCTGTTCGCAGTGGGTTGTCAACTCCTTTACTCGCGCAATCATCCCACCCACCCACCCGCAACTTGGTTTGCAAAACCCATGCGGCGGCGATTGCGATGAGTGCTTGTTGTTGGCTGGTGCATCTCTGCGGCCGCGCTAGCCCGCGCACGCTCGCGCGCGTAGCGCCCAGCTAGTTTGGCGCGACCGACGCGGCCGCGGCGGCGTTGACCGGTGAGCACATCCTGGCGGGCACTTCGCTGCGAGTCGGCGACTTGGGCGGGCGCGGTATCATGGCAACGCCAACAATGGTAGACAACATGCTGGTATTGGCGGTGCTGGCGACGATGATGACAGCGGCGACGGCGCGGCCAATGACGGCGCCGATTCTGATCACGCCGACGACGATGACGGCGTTCTCGCGTCGGTGATGGAGGTTTTGGAAGAAGTTCGACATGTGCGCGCGGCCGACGCGCGAGAGTGGCCCGCACGGTGTGATTTGACGCGGATCGTGCCCCTTGAGCACGCGCGCGAGGGCGTTCGAAAGACTTCGGCATGCGGCGCGAGGGGCCCGTTTGGCAGAATGCCATACACATGTTGCAAAGCTGCTGGTCTCTTCCAGAATTTGCAAGTGCGCGAGCGCAGGCTTTTTTGAACAGTGATGTTGTGAAACCGTTTTTTCCCAGCCATCCTGTGGTGTTGGGCCCCCGTTTTGAAGAGACAGTGCTCCGCGTTTCCTCTCCCCATCTCCTCCCTCCTCCCCCGCACCGCACCCATTTCTGCAGACACCTCACACGTTTCGTGGCCCCATATGGAGCGCCACCGAAGGCCCAAGTGGGAAAGATCGCATGGCGGTTTCGGGCCAGTTCGGACAGGTTTTGTGGCCCCATAGGGAGCTCCACCGAAGGCCCCAGTGGGAAAGTTCGCATGGCGGCCTCGGGCCAACCTTTCACGAGGATCGTGGCCCCGTAAGGGGCCCCACCGAAGGCCCCAGTAGGAAAGTTCGCATGGCGGCCTCGGGCCAGTTCGGCGCACCCCTCGCGAGGATCGTGGCCCCATAGGGAGCTCCACCGAAGGCCCCAATGGGAAAGTTCGCATGGCGGCCTCGGGCAATTAGGATCGTGGCCCCGTAGGGAGCCCCACCGAGGGCGCCAGTGGCAGGGTTCGCATGGCGGCCTATGGCCATTTCGGCACACCCCTCACAAGGATCGTGGCCCCATAGGGAGCTCCACCGATGGCCACAGTGGGAAAGTTCGCATGGCGGCCTCGGGCCATTTCGGCGCACCCCTCACGAGGATCGTGGCCCCATAGGGAGCCCCATCGAACATGATAGTCACGACTGCGGTACTCACAGCTGCATATGGTTGGGTCCTTCGTCAGGCTAATGTGTTTTTGTTCCCAACCATCCTGTGGTGTTGGGTCTTCGTTTTGAAGAGACGGTGCCCCGCGTTCATTCCTCCTCCTCTTTCCGACCCTCCTCCCCTCCTCTCTCCTCCTTGCGTTTCACCCACCCAGTACAGCGTTTCGTGGCCCCATAGGGAGCTCCAGCGAAGGCGCCAGTGGCAGGGTTCGCATGGCGACCTCGGGCCATCTCGGCACACCCCTCACGAGAATCGTGGCCCCAAAGGGAGCTACACCGACGGCTCCAGTGGCAGGGTTCGCATGGCGGCCTCGGGCCATTTCGGCACACCCCTCACGAGGACCCCATAGGGAGCTCCACCGAAGGTCCCAGTGGCAGGGTTCGCATGGCGGCCTCGGGCCATTTCGGCGCACCCCTCACAAGGATCGTGGCCCCATGGGGAGCTCCAGCGAAGGCGCCAGCGGCAGGGTTCGCGTGGCGGCCTTGGGCCATTTCGGCGCACCCCTCAGGAGGATCGTGGCCCCATAGGGAGCTTCACCGAAGGCGCCAGTGGCAGGGTTCGCATGGCGGCCTCGGGCCATTTCGGCACACCCCTCACAAGGATCGTGGCCCCATGGGGAGCTCCACCGAAGGCCTCAGTGGCAGGGTTCGCATGGCGGCATCGGGCCATTTCGGCACACCCCTCACGAGGATCGTGGCCCCAAAGGGAGCTCCACCGAAGGCACCCAATGGCAGGGTTCGCATGGCGGCCTCGGGCCATTTCGGCACACCCCTCGCGAGGATTGGGCCCCATAGGGAGCTCCACCGAAGGCGCCAGTGGCAGGGTTCGCATGGCGGCCTCGGGCGGCACACCCCTCACAAGGATCGTGGCCCCATAGGGAGCTCCACCGACGGCGCCAGTGGCAGGGTTCGCATGGCGGCCCCGGGCCATTTCGGCGCGCCTCTCACGAGGATCGTGGCCCCATAGGGAGCTCGCCAAAGGCCCCAGTGGGAAGGTTCGCATGGCGGCCTCGGGCCATTTCGGCACACCCCTCAAGAGGATTGGGCCCCATAGGGAGCTCCACCGAAGGCGCCAGTGGCAGGGTTCGCATTGTGGCCTCGGGCCATTTCGGCGCACCCCTCACGAGGATCGTGGCCCCATGGGGAGCTCCACCGAAGGCGCCAGTGGCAGTTTTCGCATGGCGGCCCCGGGCCATTGCGGCACACCCGTCACGAGGATCGTGTCCCCATAGTTGTTCTGCTTTAACAACCGCGCGTGGGCGTCGCACTCCGCCTTGTCGGCGTGCAACGCCTTCCTCCTCCATGGTTCTCAAAGCCCTCTCCTGCTTCTGCTCCTCGGTCAGAGGGACGCCGTCCTTGTCGTCGTCGGCGCCCGCGAAGACGGCCACGAACGCGTTCCTGAGCATGTCGGGCTCCGGCGGGAAGCCGTGGCCACATAGGGAGCGCGGGCGAAGATGGTATTCACCAATGCGGTATGCACAACTGCATATGGTTGGGTCCTTCGCTAGGCTATTTTTCCCCAGGTGTTATTGAACACGGATGATTTTTGATACACGGGTGTGCGCGCATAGTTTTTGCAGTGCGTGACGGGGGGTGTTGATACCGGCCTGGGTGGGGTGGTATGAGTTCATATTTCGGCTGGGCGGTGGCGCAGAATCACATGTATTCTGCAATATGTAAGGAGTTACGGATAACCCCGGGGGGGCTCACATTTATTTTGTAAGGAAAGATCATTTAGTTTTGGCAATACACGTGGTGTTACCGATGTGGTGCGAAATACGTTGTGCATTTTCAGTTGTGCAAATTTTGCGGCGCAGTATGCTGCAATATATGTTGTGCAATCTGCGCTGGGCAACGCAACTATGTTTTGCAATGTCTCGCAACATACATGGTGCATGCAACGCAGTGCAGTCCAATGCTGGGGCGCAGCCCATGCGGTGCAATTTAAGTAGTGCAACCTATGTGTTGTAATCTGCGTGGTGCAGCTTATGTGTTACAGTGATGATGATGATAGTGACGACGCCAATGCCCACGGCGGCGACGATGCTGATCACGCCAATGACGATGATGGTGTCCACGTGTCGAGGATGAACGGCCTAAAATGGTTTCGACATGCGCGCGCGGCCTGCGCGCGCGAGTGGCCCGCATGGTGGTATTTGACCCTGGTCGTACCACCCCAGCGTTGGCATCGCTCGGACGTGTGCTGTCTCTTTTCGGCGAGGACCATCGAAGACCATTTTAGGCCATCAGGCGAAACAGTACACGCACGACGTCGACAACAAACACGGGACATGGACGGCCAAACGATGGCAAGCAGCACGCGCGTAAGGGCGTCCGCATGATGATGACTATGCGCGCGCGCGAGAGGCCCGCTTGGTCGCTTTGAGAAATGTTGAAACGTTCATGGTTGTCTTACGAACTCGCAAGAGGGCGCGCAATCTATATGGTGCGGTATATGGACTGCAACTGCCGAGTGTGAAGATGTCAGCTCGACTGCTCGCGCAATTATCCCACCCACCCACCCGCAACTTGGTTTTCAAAGCCCATGCGGTGGCGATTGCGATGTCTGCTTGGTGCTGGCTGGCACATCGCTGCGGCCGTGCTGGCGCGCGTAAGCTCGCGCGCAGAGCGGTTGCGCTGACCGCTAGGTTTTTCCCCGTGCGTCCCACAGGCCGCGCTGACGCGCCAGATTTCCATGCGAGTCCGTGTTCCGGTCTGGCGCGGTATCATGGCGACGTCGAAAACGGCAGGCGGCAAAAACGATGATGATAGCAACGACGCTGATGACGACGACGGCGAGAATGCTGATCACGCCGATGACACTGATGGCGTCCATGTGTCGGTGATGATCGTTTAGGTAGAATTTCGGCATGCGCGCGCGGCCAGCACGCGCGATTGGCTCGCGTAGTGCCATGTGGCACGGGTCGTACCCCCCCTCAGCATGCGTTGTTTCTTCGGCGACGACCATCGAAGAACATATTGAACAGTTTTGCGAAACAGTACACGCACGACGTCGACAACATGCACGTGGAATGAACAGCCGAGAGATTGCAACCAGCACGCGCGCAAGGGTGTTCGAATGATTACAACCCGCGCGCGCGAGAGGCCCGATTGGGTTCATGTGATGAACATGTTGAAGCATTAATGGTTGGGTATTTCGATTTTGCGAGAGCGCAGTTCACTCCGCCGGGTGTGAAGATGTCAAACCGAGTGTTCGCGCAGTCTTGCCGCCCACCCGCCCGCAGTTTGGTTTGCAAAACCCATGCGGCTGCGATTGCGATGGCTGTATGGCGCTGGTTTGCACATCGCTGCGGCCGCCCTAGCGCGCGAAGTCGTGCGCATAGCGGCCGGCTAATCTGGTGCGGCCGACGCGGCCTCGGTGGCTCTGACCGTCGGGTTTTTTCCCAGCGCGTCTCGTAGGCCGCACTAATTTGCGGGCGCTTCAGGGCGAGTCGGTGATCCAGGCGGGCGCGGTTTTATGGCGGCGTCAACGTCGCCAGACACGATCATGATAGTACCGATGCGGATGACGACGACGATGGCGATGCCAAGGCCAACGACGGTGAAAATGCTGATTACGCCGATGGCGATGATTTCAGATATGATCAATACGGCAAACGCGACCCGGGCCATGTGGATTAACATCCTTTCGAACATGTCGGGGGGAATTCTCAAATTGTATTTCCCCCCAGAAATTTTGGAACATCTCCATGGGCTAAAATCTCTGGGGGCATTTCCGTTGAATTGAGGGGGTTGCAAATCCCCGCATAATTCTCCACAAACATTCGGACGTGCGGGAATCTTAGGACAATCTCGGGCAAATCTCCGGCGAAGTTTGGCGTGTAGAACTTTCTAGGGAATTTTTGGACGATATCCAGCAAATCTTTAGAAAGACTCCAATGTGCAGGAAAGATCCGGGAGATGTATGGAACATTTCCGGCACACTTCTAGAACACTTTCGGCGGAGATTTCGCTGGCCACTATAAGGCGCGGAGATGTTTTGTAGATCCGCCGCTGTGTTTTTTTTTAGGCGCGGAAATTGTTAGGAGATTCACCGAATATTTAAAGCGCTACGACTTCTCTTTGATGTTCACTAGACAGTTGTATGGGGATTGCTGATTCTCGGGAATACACGGGGCGATTTTGCGAAGATTCCCGGGCGGTCGCGTTTGCCATAATCGACCCAATCTGACGATGATTGTGTGAACGTGTCGGTGATGAAGGCTGTGGAAGGATTTCGACGTGCGCGCGCGGCCGACGGACGCGTATCGCCCATACTGCATCCGTTGACAAGGGTCGTGCCCCACCGTTCGCGCGCAAGGGCGTTCGAATGCTGTCGGCACGCGCGCGCGAGAGGCCCGCTCGGTCGCATGATGCAAGTGTTACAAAGCCGACGGTTCTCATTAGAATTTGTAGGCGCGCATGTCTTTGATAATCGTGCTACAAAACCCAACAGGTTTTTCAATTGGGTTCAGGGCGCGCGAATTTAACATCTTCACGCGACCCACGGCGTTTGAAGGATTCCACCTTGCGCGAGCGACGACACGCGCGTGCAGGTTTGGTCTGTTTTGGTGGCAAGGGATTTTTGAACATTGATGGTTTGCGATCAACGAATGTGCGCGCATAGTGTGATTTGCAACGGGTTGACGGGGGGAAGCGCATGTATGCCTGTCCATATGCATGTATGTATGTATGTATGTATGTATGTATGCATGCATGCATGCATGCATGTATGCATGTGTGCAGGTATGTCTGCTGTTATGTATGTGTGCATGCATGTATGTATGTAGGTATATATGTATGTATGTCGGAGTGTATGCATGTATGTATGTACGCAGGTACATCTGTGTATATATATATATATGGTGTAGGTTCAGGATGTATAGCCGCCCTATGTTTCCTTGAGCTGGCTCTGGGAGGGCGAGGGCGAGAGGATGCGGAAGTACGGTCGTGTGTGTGTGTGTGTGTGTTTGTGTACTCGTTTGAAGAAATGGAGCATGCAACGAGTGTGTTCTTCTGGTAGGCCTCACAACCAGCTGATTCGTTTGGAAAACACGAGTGGGGCTTCCTACTGGAATTCACCGCGCCAGGAATCCTTCGGAAGCCTCCACCAACTTGCTTCTTAGCGGAAAGCCTCACTACAGGAACCTTTTAGAGCGTAGTATTGCAGGTTCCTGTTGAAAAGCGTAACAAAATGAAGTTTTCGGAAATCACCACATAAGGGACTCACATGAAACACTTCGCAGTCATAATCCTTTGCGGGGGTTCACGAGGCGATTCCGTATGGAGGCGCTGAGTTCCAACAAACATCGAAGGAACCACCAGCGACAAACAACACAGATATTCCAGGCAGACCGCCGACACAAACCCAAACGATTCGAACGACCAACGAAACATCCAAACAGACAACTCACAATCCATTGTTTACTCCACCTCTTGTCCTCTTTGTCCTCCTCGTCCTCCTTCTCCTCCTCCTCCTCCTCCTCCTCTTTCCTCCTCCTCCTCCTCCTCCTCCTCCTCCTCCTCCTCCCCCCTCCTCATCTTCCTCTTCCTCGCCCCCCCCACCCCTCAACCCTCACCCTTCGCTCCTCCTCCTCCTCCTCCTCCTCCTCCTCCTCCACCTCCTGCTCCCCCCCTCCTTCCGTCCCCCTATTTGTTTTGCTCTATGGGGGGGAGGGGGGCAGGAAGAGGAGAAGGGTGTGGGGGTGTGTGGGGTGTGGAATGGAGAAGGAGTGGGATGCAGGAGTGGAGTCGAGGAGGAGTGGAATGGATGAGTGGTCCTCCTCCTGAGGAATGGAGGAGTGGTCCTTCTCCTCCTTCTCTTCCTGCTTGTTCCCCTGCTCCTCCTGTTCCTCCTCCCCACCCCCATCACGCCCCGCCTTTCATTCTTGACTCCTCCTGCTCCTCCTGCTCCTCCTCGTCCTCCTCCTGCTGCTCCTCCTCCTCCTCCTCCTCCTCCTCCTCCTCCTCCCCCTCTTCCTCCTCTGGGGCAGAAGCAGGGGGGGAACACTTCTCCATTCCGCTCCCTACTCCCCCCCTGCATTTTTCTTCTCCTCCTCCTGCTCCCCCACAAATGGGGGACAGACGGTGACAACAGGGAACACAAGAGGACAGAGGGGGACAGAGGGGGGCACGGGGGGTCACAGGGGGGACACATGGGGGACACAGGGGAGACACAGGGGAGACGCGGGGAACACAGGGGGGACAGAGGGGGTCAGAACTGCAGGAAAACCTGCAGAGCAAAACACCACCAAACACCAAAGAAACTTGAGTAAGCCAGCAGGACAAATTAAAAAAACCAGAGGAACAACCGACACCACAGAGCTTCCATTGAGAATGCAGGATTTCCCTTCGGACGGTTCCTTTCGGGTTCGGTCGGCTTCCTCCAATATGTTTTTTTGTGGGTTGTTGTTTGGATAGTCTCATGGTTTTCCTAACAGCTTCTGCCGCCAATGTGTTTTTTTTTGTTGGGGGGGGGGGTCATTGCGTTTGTTCGGCTTTCCTGCGCCATCCTCCTTTCCCTGAGGAGGAGGAGGAGGAGGAGGAGGAGGAGGAGGAGGCCCTTCGGGTTCGGGCGGCTTCCTCTGGTATTGGTTACCCATCGTGATCCTAAAGCTCCTGCCGCCAGTACTTCAGTTTCTTTGGTTGTTTTGTCTGTTCCTTGTGCTTGTTTGATTTCCAGCGTTATCCTCCCCCCCCCTGAGGAAGAGGAGGAGGAGGAGGAGGAAGAGGAGGAGGACCACAAGGAGGATGACCAGGAGGAGGAGCAGGAATACGAGGGCAGTGACGATTCAGCCAGCCGCGCCGACGACGAGCCAAACAAACTCGGATTCACAAAGGTGAAGCAAAGTTAGACTCCCCGCGTCCCCCTCCTCGCATCTTGGCCGCGCACGCGCCGCTTGCCTGCTGCCGTCTTGGGCTCAAGGGTGGGACCGCTTTTGAAGGAGGACGAGGATGAGGATGAGGATGAGGAGGAGGAGGAGGAGGAGGAGGAGGAGGAGGAGGAGGAGGAGGAGAAGGAATAGGAGTGCCAGGAGGAGGAGGAGGAGGAGAAGGAGGAGGAGGGCAGGGGATGCGAGAAAACCTCAGAAACGCAGGTGGTGGTTACGCCCCCCGAGCCGATGTAATTACCCGACTTAGAGCCTCCACCCACGGGCAGACTCGGCGCGGTCTCCGGCCTTGCAGCACCGGCGGCCGCCGAGGTTCTCCTTCCGCCCTGACGGCCGCCGTCGACTCGTTCGCCGAGCCCCCGGCGGGGGGCGGTGCCTCCGCGTCTGGCAGCCGCCGGTCTTCCTCAGGCCGTTCCTCCGTCCTCGTTCTTCGGCTCCACCTGCCCCTGCGCAGTCTCTTAACCCTCGGCAGGACAACTACATGTGAGCCAGCGTCCCAAGCATTGAGTCATTGCTCTGTGGACGTGGATGCTGTGCGGTGTAAGCTATGTTGTGAAGCCTATGTTGCGAAAGCTACGTGGAGTCAGCTATGGAGATGGAAGCTATGCGGTGTAGGCTATGTGGTATAGTCTATGTCGCGTAATATGTGTGGTCTGAGTTGGAGGTGAACGCCATGTGGTGTAAGTAATGTGGTTTATGCTGTGCTGTGCAAGCTGAGGTGTGCAAGCTATCCGTTGTAAGATCAGAGTGAGGGGGCCGAACGGTCATTCATTGTCCTTGGGTGCGTGGCTGAAGTGGGAATCCGTGGTGAGGATTATGCTTGTTGCGTTGTTGTTGTTGTTGTTGTTGGTGTTGGTGTTGGTGTTGGTGTTGTTGTTGTTGTTGTTGTTGTTGTTGTTGTTGTGGTTGTTGTCATTGTTGTTGTTGTTGTTGAACATTATTACTTCTAAAGAATAATTATTGTTGGGGCCCCTGGTACACGACCCCCCTCCAAAACCTAGGCCGCAGCTACATTTTCATCATTTTTTCGCGGAAGCTTCAGAAAAGTGGATTAGTACCGGATCCGGTTGTTTTGTTCCCCCCCGTTTTCCCTTGCAAAAAACACTATAAAATGAAATTTCTTGTTCAAATGTAATCCAATTTCAAGAATCCCTTGCAAAAAATAAGCTAAAGTGGACATTCGCGCGTGCAAGACGAAATCCTTCCAAAACCTTAGGTTTCGGAACGATTTCAACATAAAAACATCAAAAACCCAATGGTTTTTTAAATAAAAAATTGTCAAAATCTCATCCCGCGCGCTCTTGCGGATTCGTAGGAAAACCATCACTTTTTAAACAATTTTGTCAAACGGGCTTTCGCGAGCAACTTTTTCAAACTTCTGCGACAACGGTTGCGCAACTGCCAGGGCCATCATCCCTGTCAAATAATACCATGCGGGACACATTCGTTGGCGCGCGCGCGCCGAAATCTACAAAAACCATTGGGTTTTTAAGAATTTTACCACCGCGCATCATAAAATCACACGAATCGCACCGTAGGTCCTCGAAAAACAGCTGCACGACTTTTCAAAATTTCCACCCGCGCGCGCTGTCCGAATCCTCAAAAAACCAATGGTTTTCCAACATTTATGTTACATGAGCTCGCGCGAGCTACTTTCGCACGCTCTTGCAACGGGGTTCGCGCGCCTGCCAGGGGCCAGAATCCCTTGCGGTTGCGCCATAGGTTGCGCCCTCGGCCGCCGAGAATAAAACGCCCTCCTATTGGTTGCGCCATAGGTTGCGCCCTCGGCCGCCGAGAATAAAACGCTCCCTACTGGTTGCGCCATACGTTGCCCCAGGAGGCCTTCAAGAGGCCTCAAGAGCCCGCCGTGAGGACCCAATAAGCTCCCAAGAGGCCCCAAGATGCTTCCAAGAAGCCCCCCAAAGCTTAAGAGGACCCCAAGCGGCTTCAGGAGGCTTCCCCCCTACCCCAAGAGGACCCCAAGCGGCCCCAGGAAGCCTCCGACTGATCACTGTCACATCGTCCACGATCGTCCGCGCGCCACGAAGTGAAGTGTCCTGACGTCATAGGGCGGGAAGCTGGGTGTGGGTGGTTCCCTAGAGTCGTGTGGATGTTTGGTAGAGCTTGCATTGCCCCCCCACGAAGTGGGGGTATTGGCTGGCGTCGCATGAAAACCCTGGCACTGGGGAGAACACTGAGCGTTCGGGTAAAATGATTGTTTTTGTTGTTGTTGTTGTTGTTGTTGTTGTTGTTGTTGTTGTTGTTGTTGTTGTTGTTGTTGTTGTTGTTGTTGTTGTTGTTTTTGTTGTTGTTGTTGTTGTTGTTGTTGTTGTTGTTGTTGTTGTTGTTGTTGTTGTTGTTTGTTTTTAGTCGTCGTCCCATCCGCGACCCACCCGCGACCCACCCCGCGACCCCCCCCGCGACCCACCCCGCGACCCATCCCGCGACCCACCCCGCGACCCACTCGCGACCCAACACGCGACCCACCCGCAACCCACCCCGCGACCCACCCGCGACCCACCCGCGACCCACCCCGCAACCCACCCCGCGACCCCCCCCGCGACCATCCGCGACCCCACCCACCCCGCGACCCACCCGCGACCCAACCCGCGATCCACCCGCGACCCACCCGCGACCCACCCACATTGGTTTAACGAAAAAATCTGCGCTTGCGGCGGGCTCGTTGTATGATTTGTGAAACTTTGGCACCTGCGGCGGGCTTCTCCAGAGTCTCGCAGACTGCCGACGTCCCCACCGTCCCCTCACTCTTATCCGCATCTGCGGTGTGCTACGTATTCCATGAATTCTATGGGGTGCAAGCTCTGCGGTGTACGCTCAGCACACGTGGCGCCCACGAGCGCCCATGAGGTGGCACGGGTGGCAAAGTGGCGCGACTTCGGCGGATCCACCCAGCGCAGCGACGCTGACTAACATATCAGAGTGATGGGGCAGCACGGTCACTTACTGTCCCTTGGTCCCTTGGTGCGTAGCTGAAATGGAATTCCGCGGCGCTGGTTATGTTTGTTTGTTCGTTTGTTTGCTCGTGTGTTTGTTGTCGTCGTCCTCGCCCGCGACTCACCCCCGCGACCCACCCCGCGACCCACCCGCGATTCACTCGCGACCCACACGCGACCCTCACACAACCCCACCCATTCTGTTTTGACGAACATTCGTCCCCTGTGGCGGGCTCGGCGTGCCATTTTTACCTAACAGCGAAGACTGATAGGTTTCTAATGGGGTCAAAAGAGAGCATCTGATGACTCCCCAGGGGGGTCTGGGCTGGAGCCGGACAGGCGAGGGCCGGGCTCGTTTTAAGCAAACAGTCACACACTTCGTGCTCTTCGACCTCCCAGAACTCCATTCCCGGGCCACATTTTGAATGCCCGGAGACAACTGTAGGCCACTTCGTGATCTTCGACTTCCTAGAACTCCATTCCCGGGCCACATTTTGGATGCCCGGAGCCAGCTGTAGGCCACTTCGTGCTCTTCGACTTCCCAGAACTCAACTCTCGGGCCACATTTTGGATGCCCGGAGCCAACTGACTGTAGGCCACTTCGTGCTCTTGGACTTCCCAGAACACCATTCCCGGGCCACATTTTGAATGCCCGGAGCCAATTGTGGGCCACTTCGTGCTCTTCCACTTCCCAGAACTCCACTCCCGGGCCACATTTTGAATGCCCGCCGGAATCACATCCGTTGATAGCAGTGTCTTGTTTAGACCTCAATGCATTTATACAAAGATCTCATTTGGAGATACCGTTATCGAAAGCAGTGTTTCTACTGCTACTACCACTGCTCCCATCACTCCTACTCGTTCACTCCACACACTACAACTACTACTTCACTGTTACCACTACTACCATCACTACTACTTCTACTGCTACTACTACTGTTACTATTACTGCTGCTGCTGCTGTTGCTGCTGCTAGTGTAGCTATTGCTACTGCATCTACTGGCAGTGCCACTGCGACTGCCGCTGATGTTGCCACTGCGACTGCCACTGCGAATCCGAATGCGACTGCGAGAACACCATAATTCTACAACAGCACTCTTACATGAATACCACAGGCAATGTTTCCAGCTATGCTTCTACACATCGCTGTTAGGTTGCTTTGCCGGGATAATTTAAAGTCGGCGCCTGCTGAGGGCCTCTTCAGGGCCTCGCAGACTGCCGACGACCCCGCCGTCCCGTCACTCTTATTCGAAACTGCGGGGGCTGTGGTATACTCACATACGACTCCCCGTCCAGCCCCGCCCACCTCGGGAACATCTTCGGCAAATCCTCGGTACCGCCCTCCTGGGCTTGCGCCCCGGGAGGGCTTCACGACGGTTTTGGACGCCTTCCGAGGCTGCCGCATGACCTCACGAGCACCCCAAGATTCTCCCGAGAGGCGCCCCAAACCGCCCCGAGAGGCTCCAAGAGGCTTCCCAGAAGCCCGAGGGGGGCCCCCACGAGGCCCCAAAGATGCCTCCGAGAGGTTCCGAATGGCCTCCAGGAGACGCCCAAGAGGTCCCAAGAGGCTCCCACCAGGCCCAAGAGGCCCCCGACAGACCCCAAGAGACGCCCCCAAGGGCCTCCAAGGTGGCTACTACGACGTCTCCAGAAGGCCCCCAAGAGAATCCCACGAGATCTCCAAGACATCGGATGAGGAACGAGAGCCGGAGGAGGGTGATTCTTCAGGCTTCCGCCACATCCGCCGACCCCTTGGATTTTCCCCGGGATCGTTCACCACAGCTTCCTTGCAAACCGTGGGAAAATGAGGTTGTTCAGGGCCCGTCACAGCGAGAAGGGGAGCCGACATGGGTCGCAAACTGGCCCAGAGGGCTTCCAGACGGCCCAAGCGAACCCCAAGACGGCACAGGGAGGTTTTTTGGGTTGTGTTTTGGGCCTTGCACGGGTGCCGGAGCCAGGGAAGTATGTTACACCCCGGAGACATCTTACGGTTGTCGGCGGTTTCCAAGCGGGATGTCCCGCTAACTGTTAATGTTCGGAGATGTTTGGGCTGACCTTGTCGATGGCAATGACGTCGTTGATGATCACGACACTGATGACGATGATCGGCTCCCTCTCCTCCTCTCCTCCTCCCCCTGCTCCTCCCTCCTGCTCCTCTTTCTGCCTCTCCTCCTCTTCCTTCTCCTGCCCTTCCTCCTCCTCCTCCTCGTCCACGTCCTTCTTCCCTTCCCTTCCCCGCCTTCTTCTCCTCCTCCTTCTTGTCCTTCTCCTGCTGTTCCTCCTCCCGCCCTTCGTCCCTCTCCTCCTCCTCCTCCTCCTCCTCCTCCTCCTCCTCCTCCTCCTCCTCCTCCTCCCCCGCCTTCTCCTCCTCCTTATCCCCCTTCCCTTCCCGGCCTTCTCCTCCTCTTCCTCCCCCTCCTTGTCCTCTTCCTCCTCCTCCTTCTCCTCCTCCTGCTCCTCCTCCCCCCCCCTCCTTCTCCTGTCGCGGGGCCCTCGTGGAGGCTTCTTGGACCGTCTTGGTGCGGTCTTGGGAGGCTCTCGGGCCGCCCCGGAGCGCCCCAGAAGGCGCACGTACGAAAAATACACGTTTTACAAAGAGAACGGGCGATTTTATACAGCGAGAGGCCCTCCAGGGGCGCATAGTGAAAGCCTCGTGGGGCGTCTTGGGGGGCCTCTGCAGCCGTCGGGAGGCCGTCGTCAGCGTTTTGGATCGCTCTTGGACCGTCGAGGACCATGTGGAGCTCTCGTCGAGGCTGCTCGGACCGCTCCTGGAGCGCTCTCGGAGCCGTTTTCGGGGCCCTTTTGGGCCGTCTTGGACGTGTGTTTGCGCGTCTTGGGGCCCTCGAGGGCTCTGTGGGAACCCTCTTGGGGGCGTCTTGGGCCGTCTGGGAGCGGGTTTGGGTGGCTCTGGGGCCGTCCAGGAGCGGGGGACACCCCAAAAGGCGCACGTGTGAAACAATATACGTTTGACGAAGGAAACGAAGGATTTTTTGCGTCTAGAGGCCCTCTGTGGGCGCATCGTGGATGCCTCTTGGGGCGTCTTGGGGGCCTCTTCAGCCGTTTGGAGGCCGTCGTCAGCGTTTTTGATCGCCCTTGGACGGTCGAGGACCATGTGGAGCTCTCTTCGAGGCCACTCGGACCGCTCCTGGAGCGCTCTCGGAGCCGTTTTCGGGGCCCTTTTGGGCCGTCTTGGACGTGTGTTGGCGCGTCTTGGGGCCCTCGAGGGCTATGTACGGACCCCCTTGGAGGCGTCTTGGACCGTCTCGGAGCGGGTTTGGGGGGCTCTGGGGCCGTGCAGGAGCGGGGGTCACCCTCAAAGGCGCACGTGTGAAACAATATACGTTTTACGAAGGAAACAAACGATTTTTTGCGTCTAGAGGGCCTCTTGGGGGGAATCTTGGATGCCTGTGGGGGCGTCTGGGGAGGCCTCGTGAGCCGTCGGGAGGTCGTCGTCGATGTTTCTGATCGCTCTTGGACCGTCTGGGACCATGTGGAGCTTCGGGGAGGCAACTCGGAGCGCTCCTGGAACGCTCTTGGGGCCGTTTTCGGAGCCCTCTTGGGCCGTCTTGGACGCCTGTTGGCCCATCTTGGGCCCTCTAGGGGTCTGTGGGGGACCCTCTGCGAGGCTTCTGGGGCCGTCTGGGAGCGGGTTTGGGAGCCTCTTGGGCCGTCGGGGAGCATCGGAAAGATCCAAAGCTGAATTTTTTTAAATGTACATTTCACGAAGGGAATGGCCCAATTTTGGCGTCTAGGGACCCTTGTGGAACGCATCTCGGAGGCCCTCGGGGGTGCTCGTGGGGACCTCTTCTGCCGTCGAGGACGCCTCGTGGCCCGTCTTCGGGCAAACTTGGACGTCTTGGAGCGCTCGTGGGGCGTCCCAAATCCATTTCGAAGCCACCAGACGCGTCCCTACACACATTTCACGTGTTTTTCAACGTTTTTCGTCACCCCCAAAAGCGCACGTGTGAAAACAAAAACGTTTTACGAAGGAAACAAACGATTTTTTGCGTCTAGAGGGCCTCTTGGGGGGAATCTTGGATGCCTGTGGGGGCGTCTGGGGAGGCCTCGTGAGCCGTCGGGAGGTCGTCGTCGATGTTTCTGATCGCTCTTGGACCGTCTGGGACCATGGGGAGCTTCGGGGAAGCAGCTCGGAGCGCTCCTGGAACGCTTTTGGGGCCGTTTTCGGAGCCGTCTTGGGCCGTCTTGGACGCCTGTTGGCCCATCTTGGGCCCTCTAGGGGTCTGTGGGGGACCCTCTGCGAGGTCTCTGGGGCCGTCTGGGAGCGGGTTTGGGAGCCTCTTGGGCCGTCGGGGAGCATCGGAAAGATCCAAAGCTGAATTTTTTAAATGTACATTTCACGAAGGGAATGGCCCAATTTTGGCGTCTAGGGACCCTTGTGGAACGCATCTCGGAGGCCCTCGGGGGAGCTCGTGGGGACCTCTTCTGCCGTCGAGGACGCCTCGTGGCCCGTCTTCGGGCAAACTTGGACGTCTTGGAGCGCTCGTGGGGCGTCCCAAACCCATTTCGAGGCCACCAGACGCGTCCCTACACGAGAGTTCGCGTGTGTTTTCCACGTTTTTCGGGAGCGGATGAGACCTCCGGGGGGTTCCGGCCCGTCCGGCCGGACCCCCCCCCCCCCCCCCCTCCAAATGGACCGGACCGGGCTCCCGGGGGAGGGGTTTGGGGAGGGGGAACATCTCACACGCCACGCCGATGAACC
>CAUYUJ010017987.1:60000-144872 GCA_963575745.1 Prorocentrum cordatum | reverse complement strand
ATGCACATGGCAGGGGACGGGACGGATGCCGCGTCGCAGGAGATGCGCCGGCGTTCGCTTCAATTGCAAGAGCTCTACGGCCACGGCGTCATACCACCATCGTTGCTGACGATTTTGAATCGAAGCGTCCTGGCTATGGAACATTGCTCCTCTGAGGAGGCGGATAAGGAAAGCGTGTGTGGTGACCTTTTTCAGATATTGCTTCCCCTGGTGCTCAAGATTCAATCGAAGCCTATAACGACACGTTTTTTCTTATTTGCGCCTGCTGTGTGGGCCCTCCTTTTGATGGATATGTTGGGGCTTGGCAGAGACTTGTTTCCAGAGCAGAAGGGGCGCCTTCGGACCCAGGGCGCGAACCGCATCAAGGCAATGCGGGCTTTTTTCTGCCATCCACAGACCTCCTCGGACCTGCGGAAAGCGTCGCTGTGTTTACAATTGAGCCACCACGCCGTCAGCATGGCAAGCCAGAGCAAGCCGAAGGTGGACGACCCAAGACCACACTTCGTGAGGATTGCGCAAGGAGACATCCAAAAACACACGGGTGAACATCTGAGGCGATTGTTGCCCTTACTGCGCGTGGACGAGAAGCTCGTTGTTCCCGCATGTTTGACGGCTTTGCTTGTGACGCAAGCGCACATTGTCATGCGGTTTGATATGTATGGGCGCTTTCCAGGGAAGTTGTGGATGATGTCTCGGCGGCACAATCCCATGGGCTACTCCCGAAAGTGCGAGGAATTCTTGCAGGTGCCCGACGACGACTTAGACTTGGGCTACTCTCTGGCGTTGAAGCGGGAGGCCTGGCGCTGCAGGAGCCTCAGCGACGCAGCGATGTGGTTGATGGCAGATGAAGTGCAGGAGGAAATCGACGAAGTGCTCGGTTCCATGTTGGCCAATAGTCTTGACGCGGAACGAAAGATTCATCAGGGCAGGACGCCAGACCATGCGAAGGCGAGGTCGTTGGCGGTAGCATCGCGGAATCAGCTGCTCCACCAGTACCATGTCGAGAGGGAGCGTTTCCTGGCCTGCAGGATGCGGGCGGCCAAACAGGCGTCTTCGTTGAAGAGATGCAATATCTGGTCGCTGGCTCGGCAGAGATGGCCGCACTTAGTCCCTCGGCCAAGGGGCTGTCGTTACGGTGATGATCCGCTGCGGAATGGTGTTCTTTCTTCGACTCTTGTGCACGAGGGCGATAAGGATGCGTTGCGGTCACAAGTCGAGGCGCACACAGCCGACCTGGAAGCGGAAGTCGCAGCCCGACAGGGTGAGGCTGCCCGCTTGGCCCGGCTGGCCAACGCGGCGCACGTTCCTGTGACGCAGCGGGACTGGCTCGAGTGGCTAGACACGAACGACGGTTTTTTTAGGCACTGTCTTCGAGAAGCCCCCGTGGAGAGGCAGCAGTTTAGCCGCAGAGTGACGCCGAGGGAGGGCCTGACGGCCGTTGCCCGCCTGGGACCGAAGATTACGAAGGAACCGCCGCTGTGGGAGCGCAAAATCGCTCACCTACCATCTGGGTATGCGATGCTGCTATGGCAGCGCGGCGCCTCGGAACACAAGGTGTTGTGCTTCTTCTGCTGTCTAAACGGAGAGTGCCGGTACCTGCCATTGCTGAATTCCTGCCCAGGGTGCAATGAGTATTTCCTCCCTGCCCACACCGACTACGTCGCTGGCTTCCTCGGCGCCGCCTGCTTGGCGAAGACGCGCAACGTGCCCCACGACGATGCTGCAGTTCGGGTGTACACGTGCGGGATCGACGCGAAGGTCGCTCCGGATGGTATGGCCATCAAGTGCGTGGCGCCCCTGCTGGGGCACCGCGCCCCCGTGGTTGTCCCGCGCGCGCAGGCAGACGCCGGCGCGGCCGACGCGGGCGACGCAGCAGTGGGCGACGGCTCGGATTGCGAGAGCCTGCTGCTCAAGATGGAGGGAGGGGCAGAGGAGGAGGCCGAGGAACTCGTGCACGACTTAGACGAGCAGGGTGTGGACGACGACGGTGGCGACAAAGAGGGCGCCGACGGCGGCTCTCCTTCAGACAGGGCGCTCCCTGGGACTTGGACGCTGTTCAACAACGGCTACTTCACGCTGTCAGAGAACCCGGTGAAGTACGGGGATATGAAGATGAGCGTTTTGAAGCGGTGGCACGGCGAGGACTTCATGGGGAAACGTGTGCAGAGATCGAAGGCGGCCACGCTCAAACACCACGGCGATGACGCCCTTGCCAGGGACAGGACCGCGCTGGTCTTTCGCGCTTGGATGTTGTACAGGGTCCAGGTTAACAAGTTTGCCGAGTCCACCCCTGCCAGAGCCACCTTCTTCTTCAACGAGCTTGAGAAACTGAAGGCCGACCTGCGGAGGATGGAGGTGCCTGGTGGCGGAACGGGGAACGAGGAGGCAGACGGCAAGATCCGGAAATGGGCCCCCTTGGCCATGACTTAGCAGCGAGGGCTGCGGTTTGGCCTGTAGGCGGGGCTCTCCGAACGTAGACGCGTGGGCGCCCGGAGGAAAACAAGGGCGTGGGGGAAGGGCCTGGGGGCCTCCTTCTGACGCAAGATCGACGCAGGATCGACACATAATCGACACAACATCGACGGATCGAGACAATTTCGAGTCAAAGTCGACAAATCGACTCAACGTCGACACAGCGTCGACTCAAAATCGACGCATCGACACAGGATCGACACAGGATCGACACAAAATCGACACAAGATCGACACAGGATCGACGCAGAATCGACACAGGATCGACACAGGATCGACGCAACCACGGAGCGTCGACGCAAGATCGACACAGGATCGACACAGGATCGACGCAGGTTCGACGCAGGATCGACGCAGGACCGACGCAGGATCGACGCAGACTCGGCGCAGGAACGACGCAAGATCGACGCAACAACGGGGTGTCGACGCAAAATCGACACAGGGTCGACACAGGATCGACTTAGGATCGTCACAGTATCGGGCGCTAGTCTCGAGTATCTAGATGCCCGAATTCGGTATGCTACCAGAACTGGGTTCGAACAGATATTTGTACTCTGCCATGTTTGAAGAGATTTTGATGGCCTTCATGAGGTAACTCGGGCTGCTGATAAGCTACAAAGCTGTATGGTGGAGCTGTCGACAGGAACTAAATCACCAGAAGCGCTAGTCTCAAGTATCTAGATGCCCGACCTCGGTCTGCCTCCTGAGTTGCAACGCAGGATCGACACAGGATCGACGCAGGATCGTCGCACCTGCAGGCGGGCCTACATCCGACGTCGTCATTTGTTCAAAACGTTTGCCCCTGAAGGTCTGGAGGCCTTCCCTGGGACCGAATTTTCGTACTGAGTCCTTTCTTTTTGACGGTCCCAGGGCCCTGTGAGGGCCCCCAAAGGCCGATAATGACGAACAGCCTCCCGTCATGATGTTTTCACGACGCCAGGATGTGTGGCGTGGTAACACGCTGCCGCGCTTTGCGTCTCAAGCCAGAGACTTTCGAAGCCTGAGATTATCGCTCGATCTTGCGCCACCGGCCGCCATGGTGAATGAAGGACCGCCGACCCCGGAGGCGGTCAATGCAGCGATGGAGGATGTGCCCACAACGGGCCCCCTGGCGAGCAGCTACCGGCGCACCTTGCGGGAGATGAAAAAGAAAGGCGCGGATGTGGACCCCGATGGCCCTGTGCATTTCAAGCTCTGCGGGGCCTTGAAGAAGCTGGGGCTCACCAAAATTGACATGCGCACGTTCAGAGAGTGGGCCGACAGAGTGACGCAGTTCGTCAAAGAAGAACGGGAGGTGTGGCTGGTGCAGAAAGAGGCTTTCCCGGATGTGGGGAAGGACAAAAAAGTCAGCTTCTGGCTTCTCGGGCCCAGCGAGGCCCAGGGGGTCGACCACGACAGGGTGTGGGTGTTGGATGCTCACGCCCCCACCGGGCCGTACATGCGCGGGGCCATCAGGCGCACGATCGGTTGGAAAGCTACAAAGGACAGGGGCTCGAAGAAACCGCGCCTCGAGGATGGCGACGCCCATGCTTCGGGGCAGAGCTGCGGCGCCGAAGTCGCCGCAGGGTCCGGCCCAGCGGCGGCCCCGCAGGGCATGGCACCGGCCCCGGCGGCTCTGGCAGCGGCTTCGTCGGGCATGGCGCCGGGGGGGGCGGAGGCGGCACCCGAGCGGAAGCGGAGGAAGACTCTGGCCGAGCACGTCAGCAGCGAGGACAACGACGACGTGTCCATCAAGACCCTCCGGTTGGACTGCCAGAAGGCTTGCGAGGCCGGCCGCTTCTACGTGCCAGGAGAGACGGACGCGGCCCATTTCCGGGCGAAGATGTACGTTGGCTACTTGAAAAAACAGAAGGCCGAGCACATGAAGAGGGATTCGGAGAAATCGTTTGCTGATGAGCTGTCCGTTGAGTCTAGGTATTTCTTTCAATACCTCGCCGATTGGATCTTGAAGGGGAAGACGCACGAGGTGATCGGCCACTTCGCGCCGCTCTTCCGCGAGGCCAAGGAGCTGCGCCCCGCCCTGGTCCCGAAGATTGCGCAGGCGATCTGCAGCATCGGCGAAGTGGACCTCCTGGGGCAGTTTTCGGGCCCAGAGAGCGAGCTCGAGAAGTACGGCCTTCCGCCGAAGCGCATTTCTGCCCTTGCTGGGAACCCGTTCCTGGCTGGCTTCCGGAAGGCCCGGTTCGAGGCGCAATTCGCCCTGGCGAAGACAGCCAGCTCGTGGCGCGGCGCGGCGCCGGGCCCGGCTGCGGAGCAGCCCGGCGGCGAGCAGCCAGGTTCTGCACGAGCGAAGTGGGCGCGGAAAGAATTGGCACAATTCCCAACAGCGGATTTGGTTCATTTTGAACAGGACTGGCTGTCCACGCCGCCGCGGCCTGCGTTCTTTCGAGAAAGAATGCCGCCTGCCCAACAGCGGCCGCTGTTGGTTTGGGACAACATTTGTTGTTGGGCATTGTGCCCGTCCTTTCCGCGCCCAGTTCGGGCGCCCGCGCAGGCGGCGAGCAGCCGGGCGGCGAGCAACCCGACGGCGATCAGCCCGGCGGCGTGCAGCCCGGCGGCGAGCAGCCGGGCGGCGAGCAGCCAGGCGGCGAGCGGCCCGGCGGCGAGCAGCCAGGCGGCGAGCAGCCAGGCGGCGAGCAACCAGGCTCTAGGCCCCCTAGGTGGGGTCGGACTAGACGGGGACGAAGGAGCGCGCCGCATCGCCGATGCATCGCCGATGCGGCTCGATGTGGAGCCCGACGTGCTTCGCGTCGACGTCGCCGATTCATCGCTGACGTCGAAGACGCATCGTTGGCGCATCGCCGACGCATCGCCGATGCATCGCCGATGCGTCGGCGATGTGTCGTCGACGCGCCGCCGCCCTCCGACCCCACCTACTCCGACCCCATCTAGGAGGCCTCTACAGGCGGCGAGCAGCCAGGCGGCGAGAGCGACGGCTCGGCCGCTTTGCAGGCGGGCAACGCGGACAGCAGGGCCAGGCTGGAGCTGATCATCTCGCTGCTCGGCAACGCGCAGGCGGACGAGCAGCAGAAGAAGGAGCTGGAGTTCGCGAAGGCCATGATGACGAATTCGCCCGGGCCCAGGCTGGCGCATCTCATGAAAATGGCCCTGGACGAGTTCAGTTTGCTCGAGGCGTGGTTCCCCGGGGGCCCGGACCAGGTGGTTGGGCTGCTGCTAAAAGGCGTTCGGTACAAGGATTGCGCAATCCAGAACGTGGTCAACGCCATCCAGCACGTGGTCAAGGGCGGCGCGCAGGAATCGTTGGTGAATCCCGTGGTTCGTGGCTTGGGGGCTCTGCACGTCCGCCTGAACGAGCTCCAAGCGAAGGGGCCCAAGGACATGGCGGAGCCAGGGATGGGGTCCCTGGACAACCACGAGTGCCGGGATCGATCCCAGGAGCAGCGCTCGAAGTTCATGGCAAGCATCTTCGCGGAGGTGGCTTCCCTCCGGCTCGGCGCTGTTGGCTTCACCAGCAAGGCGCGGGATTACACGGGCATCCCGTCGAAGATGTTGCAGGAGGTGCACGCCATGGCGAGCTCCGCGGTGCCGCTCGTCACGCCTGACATGCCGGCCCACGCGCTCATGTGGTGTCACCGCCGGGTGGTCGAGGAGCTGGGGGCCAAGAAGAAGTTGCAGCAGGAGCTGGCCAACGAGACGGCGGGCGAGCCCCAGACCCCCTCGAGTAATGAAAAAATCACGACGGGAGGTTTTTCACAATTTTTGGCCTTTGGGGGCCCTTACCGGCCCTCGGGACCGCCAAAAAACGACTCAGGACGAAATGCCGGTCCCAGGGAATGGGTCGAGACCTCGGGGGGTCGACGTCATGAAAAAATCATGACGTCGGGGGTCTGGGGCCGAAGCAGGGGGCGACCGAGGCGGCGAAGCCAGACGGGGCGCCGGCGACGGGCGGCCCGGGCGTTGATCGGCGGCGCGCTGGGGTGGGGTGGGGGAAGGGGGGAGCTTCTGAGAAGGCGCGGTGCTTCTTTGAAACCTTTCGAGTGCTTAGGGCTCCCCAGAAACACCCTGCCTTCTAAGAAGCCCCCCCCCCCCTTCCCCCCACCCCCCTCCGCGCGCCGCCGAGTTGAGGCGCATGCGCCCCGGTCGGGCGCGACCGGGGGCGGCGCGACAGCTGACAGGGCGGCGGCAGTCGCGCAGCCAGCGGTCGCCCCGAAGAAACACCAGACGGAGCCGGAGGTCATTGCTGTGGGCGACATCGTGATGATCACGAAGTCCCCGAAGGAGCCTCTGTTGTGGCTGAACAAGAAGGCGCGCGTGGTGGAGCTCATCCCGGGCCAGGGCCAGGCGAGCATCCTCATGCTGGAGGGGAAGAAGAAGGACGAGAAGACGACGAGGCTGATTGATAATCTGAAAAAGGTGGCCGCGGAGACCCCGGCAGCGGGAGGCGGCGGGGCCGGCGCTGCCGAGGCGGGCGCGTCCGAACCGTTTGCCGACGCAGCTTCCGAGGCGACGGCGGTGTTCGGCGCGGAGCCGCCTTTCGGAGTGGACGGGGAGTCCTGAGCGAGGATTCTGGGCGGCGCGCCGAGGAGTGCATTGGGGGGGGGGGCGGCGTCTCAGAAGGCAGGGTGCTATTTAAAAACCGGGAAGCCCTGCCTTGTAGGAAGCATTCTGCCTTTTCAGAAGCCCCCCCCCTCCCCCTACCTTGTCGGCGCGCCGCCGAAAATAGAGGATTGCGCATTGGCCCCTGGTGCGCGAGGTAGCGCTGGCGCCTATGGCGCGCCAGCAGTCCCGTGGCCTCGAGAGCGGGCGCCCCGTGGCAGTGTTCGCAGCGGATGTGCGGCGCAAAGGATCTCGGCTTGAGCTGTGCTTGGCGCGGTTGCCCCGCAGAAAAAACACCGAGGCCGGCGGGGTCCGGCGGGCGATGGCGGAATGAATTCAGGCGGCGGCCGGCGGAAGCAAGCTCGTGTTCCGATCAACCGGAAGCCAGCGGAAGTAATTGAAATCATATCCAGCGGCTGTCTTCACGACAGCCGTTTTTGGCAGCCGCGGGGCAGCTGCCCTCCCCGCCGAGAATTTTCTGGGGGTCGCTTCCGTTGGCGGGCGACTTGGCTGTCGGTGGGCATAGTTCGTCCCCCAGAGTTTCGTCCGCGTTCGCAATGCAGCTTTGACGTTGTACCATCCTGGGGGCGTGAGGGAAGGTGGGCACTCCTGGGGTCAACTGGTGCGACGAACCATCCTGGGGGCCATAATTTCGGGCATGCTCGCAGGACAGAGGCCTCGACGAGGCCAAGGGGCGCCCCATTCGGCACCCGCGGTGCGGCGGCGGAGATGAAGTCGATGGGCCGAGGAAGATTCCCCAAACAATGCTTGCATTCTAAATAAGTTGGATCCGCCGATCTACACCACGTTGCTTACACAGCGTAGCTTGCACCACGTAGCTTGCGCCGCGCAGTTTGCGCCGCGTAATTAGCTTGCGCCACGTGGATTGCGCCGTGTAACTCAAACAGCGTAGCTTACACCGCGTAACGTTGGTAACTTCTTTTGGGGGGACACATTGGCCGCCAACGTGCCGTATCCAATGTGCTGAAACCACCGCCGCCCCGGCCAGGGCAATCCTGGGCCGAGCACTTCGGTTCGCTCGGCTGGACCTGTGTCAAAGGCGATGTAGCACAGGTGGACGTTCTTGTTGGTGATGTCGATGGTCGCGACACACATCCTCTTCTGATTCACCGACCTGCTGATTCACGCCAACGTTGTTGGAACGTTCATCGTGACGTTCGTCGGGCGGGACGTCATGCACCCCCGCGCCCCTTTCCATGGCTCGGCGTGGGGGCGGAAAGCCTTCCAAAGCCAGCTGCTGGCCCCATGCGTGTGGCCGCGCAGCCACGGCCACGGCCACGGCCCCGGCCGCGGCCACGGCCACGCAGGCACCTCGCAAATGCCTTTCCAGGGCTGGCCGCAGGCACCTCCCCAGTGCCTTTCCTGGGCAGCCCGCGGGCACTGCGCAAGTGCCTTGCCCAGGCGCCCGCAGGCACCTCCAAAGTGCCTTTTCCTGGGTCGCTCATTGCGCGGGAGCTCCCATGTTCTCGGTCACGTGCTGTTTGCTTTGCTTACATTAATCACGCCGCTGGCGTGCATTGAGTGCAGACACACAAATGCCACGCCTGCAGCCACATGAGGACTTCGAATACCTGCTGCTTCGGAA
This sequence comes from Prorocentrum cordatum, assembly GCA_963575745.1. Classification (NCBI taxonomy): domain Eukaryota; class Dinophyceae; order Prorocentrales; family Prorocentraceae; genus Prorocentrum; species Prorocentrum cordatum. The sequence continues at coordinate 136,238 of CAUYUJ010017987.1, read as the reverse complement.
CCCCTTGGCGGGGCAAAGGTATCGACATTCATTTCGCACCAAGATCTGTTCTGAGGACGTGGCAAGCTTGCATCTAAGACGACTACGGCGAACTACCGTCGCCCCCTGCCTTTTAGAAGCGATGGTGTGGCCGAGCGTTGCGGCCCGAGTTCGGCCAAGCTATCGGGCCGTGCGTTCCCCTGGCCGTTGTGGAAGCCCTCCGGGGAACACTTGGGAGAGGAAGGGGACCGTCGAAAGGCAGAGCAAGAGGAAACCCCCACAATTTTCAACACATATGAAATAACTGTTGGTTTTCGTTTTTTTTTTTTTTTTTTGTGGGGGGGGTTATCCTGGAGAGCGTCTGTGGCCGTTCGGGGCCCACCTCGGGCCGTCATGGAGGCGTCTTGAGCTATCTCGGTATCTCTTGGGGGCGCTCTGGGCGTTTTGGAGGCGCCTTGGGTCCTTCAGTGGGGCCATATTGGCAGTCTTGGAGGCCGCCTGGGACTGCCTTGGGGCTCTTTTGGTGCTTTCTTGGGGCCGCTCTTGGGCCGTCCTGGGGCCATTTTGGAGGCCTCTCGGGCGTTTTTGGGGCAATCTGTCTAGATGGCCTCTGGGGCTGTCTTGGGCCGTCGGGGAGTATCGCAAAGTATGCGAACCCCCAAATCGTTGAATAACAGTGCGCCAGGGGGTGGCGTGAGGGGGGCAGCCGTCTAAGAAGGCAGGGGGTATTTACGAAGGCAGGTGTTTTTTTCGAAACTGGCAGGGTTTTAGGAAGGTTTCTGAGAAGCCTCGGGACATTTGTGAGAAGGGCGGTGCCTTTTATGAAGTCTTTGGCTTTTTAAGAAGGCCATCCCCGCCCGCCACCCCCTCGGCGCGCCACCGAATATATAGGAAAGAGCGCGACTGGCATCGCAACTTGTCGGGAGCGAAAGGGCGCGGAACGCTCTCGTTCGAAAGTTCGAGGACCTACCCGCGCCGAGCTCGCGGGGCGCCGCCGATTCGGGTTCGACGCAACGTCGACGGACGTTCGACACAGCATCGACGCACGAGGGCGGCGACTGGCTGTGGGAAGGTCCCCCGAGATGATGGCGAATACTTGGATGGGGGCTTGCAACGTGGGGTCAGCACCGGTGACGCATCCTGTTTCTTCTGTGGTCCTCCTCGTGCTGTTCCTCTTCCTCCTCTTCCTCCTCTTCCTCCTCCTCGTCCTCTTCCTCCTCCTCCTTCTCCTCCTCCTCCTCCTCCCTCCTCTTCCGTAGCCATTTCGGCTCAAGAGCTACCGAGCCTGCCCTGGCTCCTTTTTTTTTGTTGGTCACTTTGGTTTTTCTTTTGGTCTGGTGGTCCCTTTTTTTGGTGGGCTGCGCGCGCCGCCGCCGCGCGGGACCCGTCGGGATGGTGCGCCTGCTGTTGCATAGTGCTCTGCTCTCTCTTAGTGCTCCTCTCCCACCTGGTGTGTGGGCGGCTGCTGCGGGCAAGTCTTCGAATGCGAGCTTCTTGTTCTTTGTGTTTCTTTTTTTTTTTTCTTTTCTTTTATTTTATTTTCTTTTTTATTTTTTTTTTGGCGTCCTTTTTCTTATTTGTTGTATAACTTGTTTTTTTATTTTTTTCCTCCTTTTGTTGTTTTTCGTTTTTTTTTCTTTCATTTATTTTTTCTTTCTTTTTTTTTTTTTTTTTTCTTCTTTTTTTTTAGTTTGTTTTGTTTTTTTTTTTTTCTTATCTGTTTTTTTTCGCTGTTTTCTCCTTTTGAGCTTTTCTCTTTTTTTCTTTTTTTTGTTTGGTCTGTCGCTCCTGGGTGGCCGCCTCGGCTGCGGGGGCCACGCTCACTGGAGCTCAACGTCGCCGCCGCGAGCGGGATTCTTGGTACGCGATTTCCCATAGTGGACCTGGGAAGGCTTGTGGAAGTGGATGTGGCTGACAGGGCTGACGTCAAGCGCATGGCCCAAGGCAAAGCCATTCATCGTATTCTTGATACTGAGGGCCTACTTCATGGAGTCGCCCCAGCTGCTTCTGGCAAGCTTGCTGCTCATCATGCGCTCCGACGAGGTGTGCTCTCCCCTGACGGCCATGCGGCCGCACGGGCGGCGCTGGAGCTGGCGGACGCCGCCAAGCATCGTCACCAGGCCCTTCATGGATCTGTTGTGCGTCGGGATGAGGCTCACGCTGGACATCATGACCGTTCTGGACGGCAGGACCCCTCGGGAGCTCATGATCGCCCTGGCCAACGCGTCCATGCTGCTGCTTCTCGCCCACGCTGGGCAGATGTACCTTCTGAAGGTGACGACGCTGACGTTCACGACAGACCCCCGCCTCGAGCGGGAGAGGAAGACCAGACTGCGGCACCTGTTCTTCACCAGGGTGCTCCAGCGGATGCTAGCGAACGTCCTCGCCGAGCCCCGCCCCATGCGGGAAGAAGGGTTGCCGACGTCAAGGCGGCAGCCACCAGCGATGCAGTTGTGCAGACGGAGGCGATGTCGCACCCGATCGACATGCTCATCCCGTACATTGCCCAACTCATTGTCTCATTGGATGCGATTCTTCACAGGCTGGCTACTCCCTTCATGACCGCAGACCCCACCACAACCTACACTTACACCGGCCGCTCCGCTGACTACACCGACGACTACGCCTACGCCGCCTGCTCCTCGCACGCCGACTTCTTCATGGATTTCTCCACGGAGCTGTCGTCCTTCGTGCATGATCTGGACTTCGAGTCTGAGCTCTGCATGTTCGAAGAGAGTGCTGCACGTGAATGGCCTGGTGGGCCTGAGAATGCCGCTCACGATCGTGATTGCTGCGCTGCTGCTCATCCTGTTCGTGATGCTGACGCTGTTCATCCACTGTCTGCAGTTCGGGATGGTGCGGATGATGATGCTGGCGTTCGTGCTCTGCCCGCTCTTGCTGCCGCTGGTGTCGGTCGCCGCCATGTCAAAGCTGACGATTGTGTTCCGCTTCGGAGCCCTGCTGTGGATCGGGCTGATGCTGGTGTTCCTGATCCTCGTCCCCCTGATGCTTACGGTTCCACTGCTACTGAGCGTGGCGCCTTTGGGAGTGCTTCGCGCGCTTCCGAGGCTCGTCCTGGACGCGTTGTTGGACATCGTCGTGTTCGCTCGTCTCGGCGCCGCACCCGTTCCCTGAGTGCATGGAGCAGCTCGCCCCATACTGTGGCTATGATGGTACCTCCTTCGTCGTCTACAACACGTGCGCCGTCTGCCCGCGCTTCGAGCTTACCATGGGTGCCGTCGAGCTTACCACCCGCCCCTTGGCCAACGGTGGCGGAGCCGTTTGTTGCTGGGCACGGTGACGTTCGAGATGTGGACGCCCAAGGCGATTCTCCTGCTGCTGGTGACCGTGGCTGCATTCCCGCCCCTGCTCTGGCCCAGGCGCACGCGAACTACATTGAGCTCGGCGTGAAAAGGAAGCGGCACGATTCACATTTCCTGGATGAGATGGTGGCGGAAGTGTATCAGAGGGCCATGAGCGACCTCACACCACAGAGGCGCTGGAAGGCAACGTGGGATGCCCTCAAAGCCCACCGCGATGATTTTCCACCTGGTATAGACACGATCGTTGAGGCGAGGATCATCTCTGAGAGGCAATGGCGTTCTTCCTGTTCTGGGTTAGCTCCGTCGTCGCCGCTGTTCTTGCGAAGGGCAGTCGCTATCGAATGTGACCTCCGTCTACTTAGTGAGTGTTGCGGCGTCGTGCTGCCGCCCTCCCTGGTCGGCGAGATGATGCTGAGGACGGTGCGGGTTTCGGTCGCCGACGCGGCCCTTTCCCACGATGACATGCTGAGTGCCTCTCTGGACCACATCACTGACAATACAGACATTTCAACTTCGCGGTCTACTGCGACTTCTTCGGCGCCGTCGGCACGGTCCCGTGCTGCTCTGCCTGCTCGCGCGGGCTCCTTCAACCTCACTGACACCAGCGTCCGCGTGGACGTCGGCACCGAGGCCCTGAGAGGCTCCGGGGCGGGCGCGCGCGAGGCAGGGGCGTGGGGAGGCACCCTTCTTCTGGAGACGCTCGCTCCTCCTCCCTCCTGTTGGGCCTGACGCGAAGCACCTAGCCTATCAGGGCGACTCCTGGGAGCCCATCCTTTGAGTTCGGGGGGTGGGGGGGGAAGCGTTGTCTCGATGGCTGCGCCCCCCCAGGCTGGGCCGCCCCGTGGCGGTGTTCAGCGGGTGTGTGTGTGTGTGGGGGGGGGGGGGGGCCTATATCGGAGCGCCCGTTGTGGCGCTGCCCGGAAATGCCGAGGCTTCTCGGGCGCGCGCTGCTGGGCCACCTCGGGGCCGCCCCCGTCGTGGAACAGGTTTGGGGCAGCTCTGGGTGCATCGTTGGACTTCTCGGGGTCTTTGTCGCCAGCGAGTTTAGTGCACGTTTCGGACCCCTTGGTTGCAACTCAGCTTCGCACTCCGAGCTTCAGGAGGGCGCGTCGCAGTTCTGCAGGGACCCGTGTGTCGACGTCAACGGGCGTGTACAGAGTCGGGTGGCAAAAAGTGACACACACACAATACACGAAAACAATGTCTAAGGTTTCGTATGTGCAGACCTCGGGCCACCATGGACCGTCTCCAGGCCCCTCGAGGGTCTTCTTGGGTCGTGAGGTCACCCTTGGGTTCTGTAGGGGCCACCTTAGGTTCTGTAGGGTGTCAACCTTGGGTTCTGTAGGGGCCACCTTCGGTCGAGGGTTTCCTTCGAGGACCATCTTGGGTTCTGTAGGGGCGCTGGTTCTCGGGCCGCCCCTTAGGGGCAGGTCGGCGGACCCGTCCGCTCCCGGGGCTCGCCGTGACCCGAACAGCCCTCTGGTTCCTTGCTGAGCGCTCCTGCCGGGAGCACAGTGGCTGCAGTGGGTGCGTGCCAGGGCCGGCTCGGGGCCTGGTTTGGTCGCCTCGAGCGGCGTCGGTGGCATGTGCTGGCCTCCGTGGGGCCCTTTGGAGCCGTCTGGGGGGGCCGTTTGGAGCCATGTTGGGGCGATCTTGGCGCCTGGGATGCTCCATGTTTTGGATATGCGCGGGGCAGGGCGGCCGACAGGCGGGCGGGAATACGTAGCGCATGACAGGCAGTCCAAGCATACGCCCTCGCAGGCTATGCTTTCTGCAAATTGGTCCTCTTTACTTAACTACTTTCCTCACTCAGATTTTCTATCCCTTGCGCTTTAAGCAGAATTGTAATCTCAACCCTTCGATACATGTATGTATGGTTTTAGCTCTTTCTCACTTTACCCCTCTTCTTTATTCTATGCTCCCCGAGATGGTTTTTTTTAGCTTATGACAGATCTATTTTTTTTCTCTTCTAGTAGTTCATGTCTTGCCTAGGCGAATCCCACCTTTATAAGGCTTTTTTTCTTTCTTATTTTTGCGAGTTCTCGTCTTATTCTTGTATTTTTTCCCTTCTTTTTTGTTGGCTCCCTTGCCTTACTTTTTCGATTTTTTTTCCTTCTTTTTTTTCGTTGTCACTTCTTTGGGTGCGCCTTGGGTCCACTGGGTGGGTTATTGGTGTTCGCTACGGCAGATTCAGGCATCTTCTTGCCATCTTGGTCCGTCTTGATCTGTGAGGGCCACCAGGGGGATTCTTGCAACTTCTCCTGGAGGCCTGATGTGCTTTCCTGTCCGCCCCTTTTATGGAACATGTTAGTCCAAGGCCTGTCCAGCGCGGCTATGGGACTCAGGTATTCCTCCGCGCCGCTGTTTTTTGTTGTTGGCCCCAGAGCCAAATTGTGAAGCGAGAGAGGGTTCGAGAGACGGGGGATCTGATTTAGGCACGTAGCAATATTGTGTGAGAGAGGGGGAGAGAGAGAGAGAGAGAGAGAACGATATTGAGAGAGAGAGAGAGAGAGAGATAGAAAGAAAGAGAGAGAGAGAGAGAGAGAAAGAGATACCAGAAGACGAGGGACGCCAGCAAGACAGCAGTCCAGCAATGAATCTAAGCCTTGCGCCGCCCGAGGGGTCTTGCGGATTACTTGTGCGCGGCGCGTACGACCGCCTGGGAGGCACAGTGACATTGCGCGCGCCACAGCGCAGGCCGCGACGGCCGCGCCTGCGAGGCACGCGTGCCCTGTCAGGGCGTTCCTCTCAGTTCGGAGCTGCTTGGTCAGCGCCCATCCTCCTCGGTGTCGCGCCTTTTAGAAGCGCCAGCCTCCGACGGAAAAAAAAAGAAGTACTGTGGCCCGCAATTCGAGGACCAAGCAATTGCATGAACACGCTTGCACTTTGGGAGGCCCGTGCAGATTTACTCGTTTCGGCCCTTGCGCGCTCACCGCGCCTTGGGAGGGGCCCACCAGCGCCGACCCAGGCAATCCGCGCGGTCCTCCGAACGTTTGTGTCCATGCAGTGCTTGTTATTCTAGACTTGGGGGTGCTGGACACATGCGGGGACATCGAGGCTCGCTGCTTTCGGAACTCCGCTGCCTCTTTGACGAGAGGCTTCCCCTTCCCTCTCCACCATCCACCATGCATCCGTGGCGGGAAACCCGCCCCGACCCCCACAGGTGGCGTCTACTAGAAGGCCCTGGGAGTTCACTGCACGGCCCTTCTCGGTTCGATTTTCCTCTGTGCGGTGCGTTTGCTGAACGGCTTCGCTTGTCGCGGTGCTTACTGGGAGGGTGCTGGTTCTCTTGCTCTCTACACCTCTCACCACGCTTTCTATTCTAGACGCTTCGCGCAACCCCACCAGTCCATCCAGAAACGATGCCCATAGGAGTTGCCTTGATCAGGGATGCGGAGGAGTACGCAGTGGAATGCAGCGCTGGGGAAGCAGTCGTACCCTCAGAGGGGGAGGATGGAGGAGGAATCGGAGGAGGAGGAGGGGGGGGGGGGCAGTGCTGGTGTGATTATTCTCTCTCCCCTGGTGCTGTCCAGAGCGGGCGTTGCCTCCCCCGCGTGCCTGTTCACACGCGGGAGGCGAAACAACTGCCTGCCATCTGGGGTCTGCTCGACCAAGCCATCTTCGGCACGGTCTCCCCCTCTGTGTCTTCCCTCCCGAGCCGTCTTCGGCCGGTCGCCTTCGGCCGGCCCGGAGGGTGCTCTCGCCTCGGCGCCTTTTTGCACCCTTGCCTCCCTTGCGCCACTGCTCAGTGCGGGTTCTCCAGATTTCGTAATAAAAGGGAGGGGGTCTCAACCCTCCCAGACGAGAAGTTTTAGACCCCCCCCGTGGGAGAACCCACCAAAACATCGTCCCCAGACCCCCCCAGGCCCTCCAAGATAGCCTGGAAGAGACCCCCCCCGAAATGAGACCCCCCTCCCTTTATTACGAGATCTGGAGTACCACTACTCTCCCCTCTCACCTGAAACTGTCCGTTCCGGCTTGATCGCACATGATTCGGCCTGGTCTCGTGCACTTCGGCATGGCCGAGCCTTTCTCGGCACGGATTTGCGTTTTTTCCCCACTCGGATCTTCATCGATCGTTCGTCTTCGGCATGGTCTGCTCGGTCGAACCGTCCTCGGCATTATCCTGTGCCCTTCCAATCGAATCGCCTTCGGCCGTTCGTCTTCGGTCGTCCCGAGGGGCGCTCTCGCCTCGGCGCCTGCCGCACTCCTGCTCCGCTCCGCCATCACTCAATACGAGTACTACTCTTCCTCTCTACCCCGAGAGCGATTACTGCGGGCGCCGCCAATAATGTGTAGTTCTTGTTGACACACAGGGCTTCCACCACCGGTTTTCACAACTTTCTAGATACGTACATTTAAGTTGTATATGTGTACATACAGATGCAACAATGCGCATGCATATAACGTTCTGTGCATCTTTATGCAGACTATATGTATATATCTGTACATATATATATATATATATATATATATATATCAGAGTCAGGGCGGCGAACGGTCATTCATTGTCCCTGGGTGCGTGGCTGAATAAAGAATTCGTGGCCAGAATTTTGCTTGTTGTGTTGAATTCTCACTTCTGGAGAACAATTATTGTTCACCCCCCCTCACCGGTGAATATTGTTTTCTCAATCAAAGTGCCCCTCGACGCTTGCACCTGTTTTTTTGACAGGGGAAGTCTTCCTGCTCAAACTGGGCCCCTGGCCCCCCGGATTACAACAACAACGGTCTCGCCTGAGACTTCTTCCAAATTTACTCAGGACCACCGCTCCTGAGACTTTCTTAAAATTTACTCAGGATCGGTGCTCCCGCCTGTGAACTCCTCGCAATTTAGCCAGGACCCCCGCTCCCATTTGAGACTTCCTCACAATTTACTCAGGAACGGCGCTCCCGCTAGAGACGTCCTCGCAATTGAGCCAAGACTTCCTCGCAATTTAATCCAGACCCCCGCTGCCGCCAGAGAACCCCTCACACGTTATTCAGGAATTGCGCTCTCGCCTGTAACTTCCATGCAATGTATTTAGAAATCACGTTTTCGACGCTCAGGAAACCCGCTGCGTCAAGGACGCCGTTACGATTTACTTGGTAATCGCGCTCTCGCCATACTCAGGCATCCCGCTTGAATGTCCCGCCCGCCCGACCCGCCCGTCAGGGGATCGCCCGCCCGTCGTGGGCTCCCGCCCGAGACTTCCTTCAGGAACGGCGCTTTCGCCTAGGACTTCCTCGAACGTTCACGTTCTTACCTTCCTCCTCCTCCTCCTCCTCCCTCTCCCTCCTCCCTCCTCCCTCCTCTCCTCCCTTCTCTCTCCCTCCTCTCTTCCCTCATCCTTATGCCTCTCTGCCATATCCCCTCTCCCTCCTCTCTCTCCTCCCTTCTCCCTCCCCTCTCCTGCCTCCTCCCTCCCTCTTTTTCTCTCTCTCTCTCTCTCTCTCTCTCCTCTCTATTGTTGTCTCTCTCTCTCTCTATCTCCCTCTCTTTCTCTACCTGTATTATATATATTTATATATATATATATATATTTTATATTATTTCTCTCTCTCTCTCTCTCTCTCTCTTTCCCTCTCTCTGCCTCTAATCAACCGCCCCCCTCTTCGCTCCTTCTCTCCTGGCGTTTTCCCTCTTACTTCGTCCCTCCCCTCCCTTCCTCCCAGCCTCCCTCGTTCTCCACCTCTTTTTTTGCAGGGCCCACACCAATTCCAATTGCGGGCACATGTGCGCCCACGAAGGATTGTCCGCCCGTTCAGGTTTGCCCGCCTGTCTAAGCCCGCCGCCCCCCGCAAAGCGAAAGACTCCCCCAAAAGGGGGTGTGATCGAAGACGAAAAGGGAGGGAATCGAGGGTGTGGGGAACTCGTTCGGAATGGCACTCGGGCAAGTAAGAGCGAACAGTCTCAAAAAGCATAGTTCTTGTTGATCCCCCTCCCCCCACTGGTGCATACTGATTTTTCTTAATCAAACTGTGCCCCTCGACGCTCGCACCCTGTTTTTTGACAAGGAAAGTCTTGATGCTCGAATTGTGCCCCTGGGCCCCGGGTTACAACAACAACGGCTCCCGATTTAGATTTCCTTGCAATCTAGCCAGGACCCCCGCTCCCGCCCGAAACTTCTTCGCATTTTATTCAGGAATCGCGCTCTCGCTTGGGACTTCCCTGCAATTTAGTCAGGAATCGTTCTCCTGGCGTTCTGGAGTTGCGCTCTTGTTCGAGACTTGCTTGCAATTTACTGAAGAATAGCGCCCTTGCGTCGGAATTTCCTTTAATTTGCTCAAGCGCCGCGCTCCCGGTACCCAGGCACCCAGGAGTCGCGCCCGTTGTGGCCCCATGTTCATGCCCTTCGTGGCCCCGATGTCGCCGATTGTGGCCCCCTCATTGTCCTACGTGGCCCAGTTGCTGCCCTCAGTGGCCCCATCGTTGCCTTCTGTGGCCCCGCCTTATCTACCCTTCGTGGCCCCCGCTCGTTCGCGCTTGTCGTGGCCCCATACGCATTCCCTTCGTGTCCCCGCTGTCGCCCTTCGTGGCCTACTTCGTGTCCTTCGTGGCCCTGCTGTCGTTCGCTCTCGCTTTCGCTTGTCGTTGCCGTCGTCGTCGTCGTCGTCGTCGTCGTCGTCGTCGTCGTGGTCGGTCCCCTGTCCGTCCTTCTTGGGGTCGGGTCGACGGTCCGCGGCCGCCCCGCCGATCAGCGCTGCCGCTGGCCAGACCGACGGTCCGCGGCCGCCCCGCCGCTTGCCGGGGCCCGGCCTGCAGGGAAGAAAGGTCTACCCCCGAAAAGGGGTTCGATCGAAGACGAAGAGGGCGGGTATCGAGGGTTTGGGAAGTACGCGTTATTGGACACTCGAGCAGATAGGGGCGAACAGTCTTAAAATGATTGTGGTTGTTGTTGATGTTGTTGTTGTTGTTGTTGTTGTTGTTGTTGTTGATGTTGATGTTGTTGTTGTTGCTGTTGTTGTTGTTGATGTTGTTGTTGTTGTTGATGATGCTTTTCTTGTTGTTATTGTTGTTATTGTTGTTGTTGTTGTTGTTGTTGTTGTTGTTGTTTGTTGTCGTCGTCCCACCCGCGACCCACCCGCGACCCATCCCGCGACCCACCCGCTACCCACCCAGCGACCCACCTTCAAGGAAAGAAAATCCACCCGGACCCGACAATTGACGTTTACTAAACGGCCTTGGGCGTGGACTAAACAGCCTTGCCGTGTTCCATTCATTCCTTGTGTGTCGCTTGTCGTGGTGATTATTATGGGGTAAATTTTCTGCCCTCGACACCCGCGACCCACCCGCGACCCAGCCGCGACCCAACCGCGACCCACCCGCGACCCACCCGCGATCCACCCGCGACCCACCCGCGACCCATTTGCGACCCACCCGCGACCAACCCACATTGTTTAGAACAACGAACAAATCGGCGCCTGCGGCGGGATCGTTGTATAATTTGTGGAACTTTGGCGCCTGCGGCGGGCTTCCCCGGAGTCGCAAACTGCCGACGTCCCCACCGCCCCCTCACTCTTATCCGCATCTGCGGGGTGCTATGTATATGAATCTTCAACCGGACCGTCCTGGTCTTGACCTTGTGTGCTCCTTTCGGCCCGTTTTGGCCAGGTGCGTCTTCGGCCGTCCCAGACCGCGCTCTCGCTTCGGTGCGCGCCGCACCTTCTGCCCCCTGCCCCCCTCCTGCTATCTGCTCAACGTATGCAGCGTGAGTATTGCACCGTACACTGCGGACGCCGCGTCCCCCGCGCATGTCTGCCTCCGCCAGGAGCTTCAAGCTGGTATCCCATGCGTGCTTCTGTTTCGCGGTCGGACCGCTCTCGTGCATGACATTGTTTTTTCCTTGGGGGGGCAACGCTCGCTACCCAGGCCAAGCGCTCCCCCCCGGTAGCGGTAATGCTCGTACTGATCGTACCTGGGGGGGGGGCTTGGACCCCCCCCAACATGCAGGTGCCCGAAGGCATGTTGTAGTACTCAAGTATACTGCGGCTCTCACGTGTTACCGTGGCACATGCAGGCTTACGGGTGGTGTTCGAGCACGTGTTGCGTTGCGCGATCTTTGGTTCTGACTGGGTCCGGCGTGCCATTGTATTTGCGCGTTGTGCTCGCATGCGTTGCGGTGCTCGCGGAAACGTTGCGGTGTTCGCAGGCGAAAGTGATGTTCGCAAGAGAGGGAGTGACAAGAGGATGAAGATGATGACGATGACAAAGAATGACGAGGAAGGCAAGGAACACCACGGTTGAGGTAAGGGTCCGACACGCACAAGACCTTGCAAGCGCGTCGGCGGTTTCTATCTTGTCGCCGTCGCGGTTGCCGCAGCCACCGTCGTCAGCTCGTCGTTCGTTGTCGTCGTTGCCGCCCCCGCCGTCGTCGTCGTCGTCGTCGTCGGCGGCGGCGGCGGAGGTGGCGGCGGTGTCGTCTTCGTCATCGTCGGCGTCGTCTTTGTCGTTGGTCGTCGTCGTAGTCGTCGTTGCTGGTGGTCGTCGTCGTCGTTGTCGTCACTGGTCGTCGTCGTCGTCGTCGTCGTCGACTGTCGTCGTGTGTCGGCATCGTCGTCGTCATCGTCGTTGTCGTCGTCGTCAGGTCGTCGGTCGTTGTCGTCGTCATCGTCGTCGTCGCCGTCGTCGTCGGCTGTCGTCGTGTATCGTCGTCGTCGTCGTTGTCGTCCTCGTCGTCGGTCGTCGTCGTCGTCGTCGTCGTCGTCGGTTGTCGGTCGTCGTCGTCGTCGTGATCGTGGTCGTCGTCTTCCTCGGCGTCGTCGGCGTCCTCGTTGTCGTCGCCATCGTCTTTGGTTGCCCTGCTCATCATTGCCGTCCGCCTGCTCTAAAAGCTCATTTCTTAGCCGTTCATCGCTGTCTCGTCGGGAAACGCGTTGGTGGTCGAGGCGCTCCGTGACCACAAAAGTCCCTTCGCCCTTTATATTAAGGTCTTTCTGGCGGAATGGGGGGGATACCTGGGGGATGGGGGGGGATGGGGAAAGGGGAGCGATAGAGGAGGAGGAGGAAGAGGAGGAGGAGGAGGAGGAGGGAGGAAGTGGACAAGGAGGAAGAAGAGGAGGAAAACGAGGAAGAGGAGGAGCAGGAAGACTAGGAACAGGAACGCCAGGAATAGGAAGAGACCGAGGACGAGGAGGAGGACTAGGAGGACGAGGAGGAGGATGAGGAGGAGGAGGAGGAGGAGGAGGAGGAGGAGCACGATGATGACGATGATTTTGATGACGACGTTGTCGACGACGGCGATGACGCTGCCAGGACGACGACGACGCTCAGGACGGCGCTGGTAGCATCGCATTCAGGTGCTCGCAGACGCGCGGTGCGCGCACCGAGTTGCTCGCCAGCGTACGGTGGTGTTTGTCAACGCATTTTGGTGGTGCCAAGCGCACTGCGGTGCTCGCGCTGTGGTATGGTACCGTTTCAGATGCAGTCCTCTTCGCACGATTGCACCTTACTGGTTCAGGGAGTCTGGCAACCAGCCGCGTGCGGCCGATTTGCTGACACCCCCCAGCGGGAGGAAAGAGGATGGAGGAGAGAGCATGGAGGAGAGGATGATGATGATGATGATGCTGCTGATGATGCTGGTGCGGATGCTGATGTTGATGCTGATGCTGTTGCTGATGCTGATGCTGATGCTGCTGCTGCTGCTGATGATGATGATGATGATTATGATGATGATGATGATGATGACGATGATGATGTTGATGATGTTGATGATGATGATGCTGATGCTGATGATGATGATGATGATGATGATGATGATGATGATGATGATGATGATGATGATGATGATGATGATGATGATGATGATGATGATGATGATGATGATGATGAGGAGGGAGGAGGAGGAGGGAGGAGGAGGAGGAAAGGAGGAGGAGGAGGAGGAGGAGTAGGAGGTGAGGATGTGGAGGAGGAGTAGGAGGACGAGCCAGAGGAGGAGGAGGAGGAGGCGGAGGATGAGTAGTAGTAGTAGGAGGAGGAGGAGGAGGAGGAGGAGGAGGAGGAGGCATTGACGCCTCGAGCGATGTGCCCCCGGGGCACGCCCAAGAAGCACGGATGCGGAGGGAAGGCCCCCCCCGACCGCCGCCCGCGCGCGCGAGGCACCCTCCGCCCCCGGGGCGCGGACAGCCCTGCCCGCACGGGGCGCCCTTCGCCGGCCCTTCGGCGGGGAGCTCAGCGGCCGTCCCCCGGGCGGGGGGCGGGGCGGGGGCTCGGAGGAGGAGGAGGAGGTGCCGATGCCGCTGCCCTTCCCTCGTGTTCGCCTTTCTGGGCCTCCCGGGAGGCCCTCGCCGATCGCCACGGCTGGGGTCGCCTCGAAGGTCCGGTCAGAACGCACCCAGGGGGCGCAGCGGCGCCGCGTCGGCCGCTGGCCACTGGCCACCGATCGACTGGTCGGTCACGGCGCGGAGGAGTCCCGACGGCAGGAGGGTTTCTGGGCCGGTGTCGAGCTGCCAGGGGGCCCCGCGGGGTTTTTGGACATCCTCGCGTCGTGAGAAGCAGCGATGGGAGGTGTTTTTGGTGGGGGTCCGTTTTCGGCATGTGGGGGCGAGTTTTTTTGTTTGTTTGCCAATTTCGGCATGTGGGGGTGGGTTGGCCCTTGCTGGGCCCTGGGGCCGTCAATCAACGACTCAGGATGAAAAGCCAGCCCCCGGGGCCGTCAGCAAATCAGGGGCCCTCCAGCGGTGCGGTGACCACACCGTGTGGTGAGTCAGTGGGGATTCGGGGTGACCACGCGATCTCGGGACTCGGGCCGTTCTCCAGGGATGCTTCGGGCGACTGGAGCTTTGCAGGGCCCCAAAGCCGTGCGTTGACGGGCTGCGCCGGTGTGGGACCCCCGGGGACCGCTTCGGGAGGAGGATCCGGTACCCGGGGAGGGGGCCGCAGGTCTCCGGGGAGCCACGCCGTGGGAGGCGGCGGCGTCGGGGGTCTGGGGAGGCGCTGCCCCCGCAGCAAGCGACGGCGACCACGTGCAAGGTGGCCACTCGCTTACCTCGGCTACATGTTCAGGAGCGAAAGAAGGACGTACACGTACATGAATCCACGCTGGCTTCGAGAGTTCGCACGGCGCGAATGTTCGTGTCACGCGGCCGGTCTCGCGGGTCAAGGGGCCGTGTTCATGTACATAGCTGGGCGCGTACGTCCTTTGTGGGCCCCCCACATGTAAGAGTCGAAGAGGACGAGGGTCAGAGAGCGCCTTCCTCTGCAGGACCACCAACAGAAAAGGACGTCGAGGTGGTCAGGCGCCTCGCCGTCCAAGCCGACGAAGATGTGCAACATCCAGCCATTCGCTCATGTCCAAAGTTTTGGCTCGACGCCTGGTGTGGTGCATCACGTTCAGCTTGACCGGACAAGCTTGACCGGACAGGTTGGTTGCGCCCCTTGACGTCCGTTTGGGGTGTTCTGCAGACCTGGCCCCCAGCCCTACTCAACGTAAGAGCGACCCTTCGCCGGAGGGACCTTCGGTGCGAGACCATTGGGCCCTCCGATCGCCGAGTGCGCGCCTGGGTCTGGCCCCCTCGCGCCCCCCCAAAAAGCCGCGCACCAGAAGTGGCTGATGCCTGTCGGGTGACTTCTGCGTGTAGCCGATCACCAGCGCGCGGGCAGGCTTCGCTCCTCCTCGGCGAGCTGCGCTTCGCTGGGGGCAGCGCGGCAGTGTCTGCGCGCCTAATTCGGCAGCGCAGCGCGCCGCCCAAGTACCGCGAGGGATGCGGAGTGAGCTTTGCCGGGGCCGAGCGCCCGCGGCCGCGCGCGTGCGCTCGGTTCCGCAGGTCAACGAGCAAGGTGGCCCTTCGCAGACGGACGGGGGCGGCAAATACCTCTACGGCTCAAGCAGTGGCGAAGCGTCCTGGCGTACCTGGCCTACCAAACAATATTCTAAGAACCTTCTGTGGACTCCACGAGATGTTCTTAGAACATTTCTGGCTGGGGCTGTTTTGTTTTAACACAACGTGTTTCTTATCTACAAGCATTCTTTTTTGTTCTTAGAACATTTTTGTGTTCTAAGAGAATGTCGTGGTAGGCCTATAGGAATGCCGGGACGGTCGGTCCCTGCTCAAAAAGGCGAGGTGATCCGTTCGGTTTGCGAGTCGCCGTCCGGCACGCGGCCGCGTGCCGTTGCCGAGCCTGGGATCCCAGCCGCCGGAACGCCCAGGTGTCCGACGTCGTGCTTCTGTTCGCGCCGAGGGCCCCTCGAGGTCTCGATCCCATCCCCCGTCCTGGGGCTTAGAAGTGGGCCCCAATGCCGGTTGCTCTTCGGCGGAACGCTTCCTGATTGTCCTTGGGCCTGGAAGTTGGGCCCACGAAGGCCGAGTTCAAGAGCGAGTGCAAACAAATGGCCGCCAGGTCACCAGCTGGACCCCAGACCGGAGTTGGGGCCCGTCTGAGTCACCAGCTGGACACCAGACCTCCCTTGGGGTGCGCCTGGGTGAGAATTCCGAGGCAGATCCAGCCTTGGCCACCCGAAGCCCCCTAGAGGCCAACAAGGGCGATAGCCGTTGTCGATATGCGAACCTCGCTCCTCGCACGTCGATTCTCGTGCCAGCCCTCCCCGAAGCTTCGCAGACGATTTTTCGCCCACAATCCTTGCGGTCCCCAACCACAAGAATGCCTTCAGAGCGCAAATGAATTCGGGGACACACTCAGGGGGACCACGCGGACTCGCTCATCTCGAGGATGGGCGCCCCAATCGCGTATCCCCGATGTGTGCCCAACATGTTTCAATTACTCCAAAGTCCCACAATGTCGGGCATTGGGGCCGCCATGCCTCCGGTAACCCCTACCGAAGGCTGCAGCCCCTTGGAGTTTACATTCAGCATCAACGCTGCTTTTGTTGCGTGATGGGTAGCCGTTCCACTCTGGCCCAGTCCCGCCGAATCTCAATCAATCCGGCCCAATCCTGGGCCCAATCCGACTTAGGTTTGCTTTTCAGCCCGTCGGCCAGGCTCAATAGTCCTCACTACACCGTTTTCATAAGCTCCCAGAGGTCGCAGGGGTGTCCGCGGTTCGGTCGGTTCGGCTGCGTCGCAGTCGGTTGCGTTCGGTCGGTTCGGTTCGGTTGTCGTACAGTCAAGACGCTGAAATAAGGAACAGTTTGGGTTCGGAAGGGGCTCGATGTTCCTTAGGTTCCTCCAGTGCTGTTCCTCTTGACCTCCTGGTGCACGGAGGCGCTTACAGGGCCAAGAAGAGGGCTTCGTTCCTTATTTAGCGTTCCTTCTTTCAGCAGCCCGACTGTATCATTGATGCGTCGCTGCGCCCTTCTGGGCTGTTCGCAGCCTGTCGGCCTCGGCAGGTGTCGGCTTCGCTGTCTGTGCGGACGGCGTTCGGTGGTGCTGACGCCGTGGACGGCCTTTGATGAGCGATGAGAGGGGGAAGGGAGGCGGCAAAGGAGAAGGAGGAGGAGGAGGAGGAGGAGGAGGAGGAGGAGGAGGAGGTGTAGGGTAGGTCCCTACCTCCCCCTCGGGAGGTTGAGGCCCACGCCCGAGCCTCATTCCCGCGGACACGCCTTGCCTCCACCAGCGCATGCAGGCTGTGCAGTCCCTACCCCGTCTGCCCCTCCCTCGCCAATCGTCGCGCGCTGCTCTCTGGTCGTTCCCGTACTTCTCTCTTTGCCTCTAGCTGTTCTTTCTTGCCCTCTTCCTCACCAAGCGTCGCGCTCTGCTCTCTGGTCGTTCCCGTACTTCTCTCTTTGCCTCTTGCTGTTCTTTCTTGCCCTCTCCCCGGCGTTCGCCGGGGGGAGGGTCTCGAGGGCTCTACCTGATTCGGAGGCAAGTCCGCAGCCTCGAGTCTTGAGGAGGCGGAGAAGGGGCCTGTTTCGATCTGACCGATCCCATTACATCTCGATTCTGGCGGGCCAGATCCGATTCGATTCCGACGTTCCGGCGATCCGTCGCGGCCCGATTTTTGCATGGCGTTGTCGTGCATCCTGGCGCAGCCGATCCGATTCGATTTCGATCCCATGTCGTTCAGATGCACTCTTCGATTCGATCCGATGGGCCACTTCGACGCCGACTGATCCCGGGAGAGGCTGCGGGGGGTCGCTGGCGCCATGATTTTTCGTAGCGTCGACCCCTGGGGCTATCCACCCATCTCCTGGGACCGTCTTCTCCTCACGAGTGGTTTGTTGACGGTCCCGAGGCCAGGTGAGTGCTCCCGGGGGCCGGAAATCCTTCCCCAAATCTCCCGGGACCGGCTTCTCCTCCAGAGTCGTTGTTGGACGGTCCCGAGGCCAGGGGAGTGCCCCCGGGGGCGGGACATCCTCCCCCAGAAGCCCCCGCCGTGCTTTTTGTTGGATGCTCCGAGGGGGGCCTGTAAAACGACGCGAAGATCGGGACAAAATCGGATCGGGATAACTCGAAATCTCTGAGAATCGGCGGGTTTGGAGGATGTATTGGGCGCCGCGGCCGCTCCAGAGCGTTGCGGAACGCTCTGAGAGCGCTCCGGAACGCTCTGGAGCGATTTATCCCGATCCTAGCCCTGTTTTGGCCTGGGGAGAGGAGGGGCGGGGGTCGCCGCACCTCCTGCCGGGCAGCCCCCCTGCTCGCAGCAGGCCCCCCGTCGACGCGCCGAGGCCGAGTGCGGCTCCGCCGTCGGGGCCGCGCCCGTGCCGCGGGTGCGCCCCTGAGGCCTCGGGGGCGGGCGCGGCTGGCCGCCGGCCGGGGAAGGGCCCCCTCCCGCGCGTCTTGGGCGCTGCGTCATGGGGGATCATAAACCCAGACCCCCTCGCGTCGTGAAAAAATCACGACGGGATGTTTTTCGCTGTTTTCGGCCTCCGGGGGCCCTCACCGGGCCTCGGGAGCGTCAAATAACGACTCAGGATGAAAAACCGGTCCTGGGGAAGGGGTCCAGACCTCTGGGGGTCGACGTTGTGAAAAAATCACGAAGTCGGGGGTCTGGGAATGCGGGGGCGGCGAGTGTGGTCCGAAAAGGTACCCAAACGGTACCTGAACGAGCCCCCTGGGGCTCTGGAGGGGCCCGAAAGGGGCACGAAAGGGGACCTTTTTCTGACCCCCCCCCCCTTTGGTGACCCCCCCATTAAGCCCCCCCCGCGCGCCATCTGCGCGCAAGTCGGCCACTTGGCGGCGCGCAGAGGGGGGTAGGGGGAGGGGGAGGGCTTCTTAGAAGCGCCCTGCTTCTTAGAAGGCCTCGGCCTTACGTCTATAGAGAAGGCCCGCGCCTTCTAAGAAGCAGGGGTGCTTCTAAGAAGCCTTCCCCCCTCCCCCTAC
This sequence comes from Prorocentrum cordatum, assembly GCA_963575745.1. NCBI lineage: Eukaryota > Dinophyceae > Prorocentrales > Prorocentraceae > Prorocentrum > Prorocentrum cordatum. The sequence goes on along the minus strand of CAUYUJ010017987.1, from coordinate 117,741 downwards.
CCCCCTCTGCGCGCCGCCAAGCCACGCGCAGAGGGGGGGTGGGGGGGAGGGGAGGGCTTCTCGGAGTGAAGTCGGGCCTGTCCCTCGACCAGGGCAGATTCAAGAATAGTCAAGCAATAGCCTGGGGGCGATTTTTGAGATATTTGTTGTCCATGTTTGGAATATGTTTCAAATATGTTCAATGAATCATCCCAAATCCGCCCGTAGGGGGGCACGCCCGACCTAAACTCAATCTGCCCCTCCCTCACCAAGCGTCGCGCTCTGCTCTCTGGTCGTTCCCGTACTCCTCTCTTTGCCTCTTGCTGTTCTATCTTGCCCTCTCCTCGGCGTTCGCCGCAGGGAGGGTCTTTTGATTATTGTTTCGCCATTTGGGGTATTTTTCGCCCCAAATCCCCCTGTAGGAGGACAGGCCCGACCCAATCTTAGAGGCACCTCTGCTTCTCAGAAGGCGCGGGCCTTATCTGCAGATGTAAGGCCGGCGCCTTCTAAGAAGCAGCCTCCTCCTAAGAAGCCCTCCCCCTTCCCTCCACCCCCTTGTGCGCGCCGACGAGTAAGAGTAACCCCTCGCCATAGTGACCTCCGGTGCGGGCTCACGGGGCTCCCCCAGCAGTGGCCTGCCCGCTTGGATTTGGCCCCCCTGCGGCCCCCTCAAGCTGCGCACCCAAGGCCACTCTTTCGCAGGCCTAGAGGTTGACACCAACACCAATATCGGCAGTGTTCCTCCACCGAGGGAAGAAGATCCCGATCTCGGTGATGGTGGTAATATTCTGGCTTCCAAGGTGACCAACATATTACCACCAACACCGAAATCTAAGATCATCTCCCCCCTGTGGAGGCAGCCCCCTGTCTTGGTGTTGGTGCCCATTTCCAGGCCTCCAACTCTTGCCCAGGGCCTCTTTTGCATGCAGCCGAGCGTGGCGGGAGGCACGGTCACACCGCTGGGGGCGACGTCAGGGGCGGGGATGAGCCCGAGGGGCAACGTTCCTTGGTTGAGAGTTTGGTGCTTTCGGACGCTTTTGCCGCTTCTCGGCGGCCTTGTGGCCTCGGGGCCCGGGGTGCTCTCCACCGACTGCGCCTCGCCGAGAGCGTTCAGGGGGTGCCCGGATCGTCCCGAGCGGCCGCCCGAGAGCCGAGATATGACCAGAAAGTTGTGGGGCGTGAAAGGGGGATAGACGGCCGCCTGAGAGCCGAGATATGACCGGAGAGTTGGGGGGCAACGTGAAAGGGGCACAGGCCCAGGGGGGATGCATCGGCCCCCAACGTCAGTGTCGATATAGTGGCCCGATAGCCCGCCCGGCCAGGGGCGTGCGGTTTTCGTATCGGGGGCTGGTCGCCGCTCTATCGGCGGTGTATCGCCGATGTCAGGTCGATGTTCCCCCACCCCGCCTGAGCCAGTCCCCACCTAACGTTGCCTCTCAGTGCACATCGTTGAGGATCGATTTCGAGGATCGAGCTTCGGGCTTCAAGCTCAGGCTTTGCGGCCTCCAGGAGGCTCCTCGAGAGAGTCTCGATAGAAACACGACGACCACGACCAAGATGTCGTGGGACTTTGCCGACGCCGATCTTTTTCATGGTCCATGCCCGCCGTTGCCGATTCGCAAGGATGTTCCACGAATTGACGATGACCAAGACTGACGATGACCAAGATCTACACCGACGTTTCCGCATTCAGTCTTTATTATGGTCATCGTTTCTGTTCACCTCATCCTCGGAAATGATCGGCAGATCTCACCCCAAGATGGGTCCTGGTGTCGATTTTCGATCACCTGGCCCAGGCTCCTTTGCGTCGTGAGGCAGTCGCGACGGGAGTGTTTGGCCAGCTCTCGTCGGCATCTTTTGGGCCCTTGCTGGGCCCCGGGGCCGACAAGGACCGGCTCGGACGAAGAGGGCGCCTGACAGGAGAAGGTCTTAACTATTGGGCATCGGACGGGGTTGGGACGAAGATAAATCCGTTCCAGTGCGCTCCGGAACGATCTCAGATCGTTCCTGAACTCTCTGAAAAGGCCGCGGTGCCCGATACATCTTCCAGCGCCGCGGGATCTCAGAGGTTCTCGATTTATCCTCGCCGATTTATCCCCGCTGCGTGCCGGCAAAATCAAGTCGTGGGATCTCTGATCGGGTCGAGTTGTGGAAACGTAAGACCCAGGTTGACGAGCCCGCCCTGGATTTTGACGGTCCAGTGTTCGTGGGATGTCTGCAGCGGGAGCCCGCGTCAGATTTCAGCCTGGGCCGCATCGTTTTCGTGGTGGCCCCGTCGGGCCAACCCCGGAGTGACCTCGAGCGCGGGCCCACTGCCGCAGCGCAACATGCCGCCCCCACCTCCGACCACCACGGGGGCGAGGCAGACTTGCGCCGAACGGGTGCCGCGACTGGGGAGCGGCCCTGCGCTCGAGCGCCAGCCCCGGGGCCACCGAACTCTTGCCCTCACCCCCCCTTCGGGGTCCCGGCACCCCGCCTGCCAGGGATGCGCGCGGGCGCCACCGTCGGAGGTGGGGGTGTCATCTCGGTTGTCATCACACTGGGGTCCCCCGATCGCAGAGCGCGATGCGGTAGCAGCGTCCTGCGCGCTTGTGTTTGGTCCCCCCGCGGTCCCGAAAGCGCCGCGCACTGTTGTGGATGTCTGCAGTCGTCCATGCCCATATCTCAGGGAACGACTCCTTGGAGGTCAACACCAGCAGCAGCGCTGGTATATCAGTGGTCGACAGCAGGTTTGTTTTGGCATGCGCTAATGTTATTATTACTACTGCTACTACGATGACGACTACTTCTACTACTATCATTACGACTACTGCGCCTACAGCAACAGCTACCGCTACGACTACTAGGAGTACAGCTGCTACCCCAAGTACTAGTACGACTAATATTACGCCTACCATCACCACTACTATTATTCCCCACATCCAAAGTGGGGTTCTTGTTTTCTCTGGACACCCCGCGCAGGAACAGGACAGGAACACACACACACACCCACTCACACTCACTCACACTCTCTCATCATCAACCTCATCAGCATCATCGATGATGCTCTCTCACATGCTTAGTCACTCACATACTCATCATCATCATCACTCGCACTCTCTCACACGCTCACGAACATCATCATCATCATCATCATCGGCATCGGCATCATCCTCATTCAAACATCATCATCGCCACCACCACTCACAATCAATCATCATCCTCTTCACCACTCATCTTCACCACCACTCATCATCCTCATCCTCATCATCTCAGTTGAGTAAATTGTGGGAATCTCAGGCGGGAGCCTCCCTATGGGGCCCGCAGATCATGTTGGTAATCCGAGCGGGTCATCGGAAACCTGTAACTGTCGTCACTTTTGGGCTCGTCAAGCCTGAAAATGGAGGAAGTCTCAGGCGGGAGCCTCGTCTGTGAGTGAATTGGGAGGAAGTCTCAGGCGGGAGCTCCCTCCCTATGGGGCCCGCAGATCATGTTGGTAATCCGAGCGGGTCATCGGAACCCTGTAACTGTCGTCACTTTTGGGCTCCTCAAGCCTGAATTTGGAGGAAGTCTCAGGCGGGAGCCTCGTCTGTGAGTGAATTCTGAGGAAGGCTCAGGCGGGAGCCCCCTCCCTATGGGGCCCGCAGATCATGTTGGTAATCCGAGCGGGTCATCGGAACCTGTAACTGTCGTCACTTTTGGGCTCGTCAAGCCTGAATTTGGAGGAAGTCTCAGGCGGGAGCCTCGTCTGTGAGTGAATTGGAGGAAGTCTCAGGCGGGAGCTCCCTCCCTATGGGGCCCGCAGATCATGTTGGTAATCCGAGCGGGTCATCGGAACCTGTAACTGTCGTCACTTTTGGGCTCCTCAAGCCTGAATTTGGAGGAAGTCTCAGGCGGGAGCCTCGTCTGTGAGTGAATTCTGAGGAAGGCTCAGGCGGGAGCCCCCTCCCTATGGGGCCCGCAGATCATGTTGGTAATCCGAGCGGGTCATCGGAAACCTGTAACTGTCGTCACTTTTGGGCTCGTCAAGCCTGAATTTGGAGGAAGTCTCAGGCGGGAGCCTCGTCTCTGAGTGAATTGTGAGGAAGTCTCAGGCGGGAGCCCCCTCCCTATGGGGCCCGCAGATCATGTTGGTAATCCGAGCGGGTCATCGGAATCCTGTAACTGTCGTCAATTTTGGGCTCCTCAAGCCTGAATATGGAGGAAGTCTCAGGCGGGAGCCTCTTCTGTGAGTGAACTGCGAGGAAGTCTCAGGCGGGAGCCCCCTCCCTATGGGGCCCGCGGATCATGTTGGTAATCCGAGCGGGTCAGGAATCTGGCTGCAGGTGCACGGCTTCAAGGAGTCTCCGATCTACCAGGAGGTCGCCGAGGTGCTGCGACAGGGCGCCGAAGGCGCCGACGACGACGGCCAGGCCGAGGCGCGGGCGCGGAGCTTGCTGATGTTCAGGCCCAGCGAAAGGGAGTTCACATGGCAGAGCTCGGGGGCGCACAGCGTGCGCCGCTCGGGGTTCACCCTGACGCACGCGTCCTACCTGACCTCCACGCTGTCGCAGGGCCAGACGCTGCGCAAGGGCGTCACCATCGACTGCGCGAGAGACGAGGACGCTGGCCGCACGGGCATGTCGGACGAGCAGTGGTGGCTGCACCTCTACGTCATGTTCTCCCGCGCCACGTGCATGCGGAACATGCTGATCCTGCGGCCGCCGCCGCGAGAGTTCCTGGAGCGCGGGCCGCCGGCGTCCCTGCGGAAGGCGCTCCTGGAGTTCGACAAGAGAGCGGTTTTGTCCAGGGCGGAGGCGAAGCAGCTCGCGGCAGAGCTGGGCTTCGTGCTGCCTTCCGCCTGAGCGCGGCTGCGCCTCGCTCGAAGCCCGCGGGGTTGTCCCAACGGCTTGGTCTTGCGCGCCAACGGCTCGCGGGGTTGCCCCGACAGCCTGGCCCGCGGGGTTGTCCCAACGGCTGCGCGACGTGACCAGTAGAGAACGCGCCTGTGCTGGCCGTGGCGGCGACGGCGCCGAGGAACATCGACATGCGCGCTCATGCAACAGGAAGGGGAGGAGGTGGCGGGGCGCGGAACAAACAGGGGGGCGAGGATGGGGACAACGTAAGGAGTGGAAGGGGGGCCCGCGCCAAGGCGAGAGGAAATATACGCAGAAGAGACAACCAGGACGCCTCACCAACCACGAGGACGACGGTGATGGCTTTTTCCAGATTCGCCCAGAGGATTCTTATGTGGGGTTCTTCCGTCGGAGTAATTATTATTACTACTACAACTACAACTACCTCTACTACGGCCACTACTACTACCACTACTACAACTACTACGATTACTACGATTACTACGATTACTACTACTACTACTACTACTATTACTACTACTACTACTGCTACTACTACTACTACTACTACTACTACTACTACTACTACTACTACTACAACTACTACCGCTACTACTACTACTACTACAACTAGTACTACTACTACAACTGCTACTACTACTGCTACTACGACTACTACTACTACTACTACTACTACTACTACTACCACCTCTACTGCTACTACTACTACTACTACTACTACTACTACTACTACTACTACTACTACTACTACTACTACTACTACTACTACTACTACTACTACTACTACTACTACTACTACTACTACTACTACTACTACTTACTACTACTACTACTAACTACTGCTACTGCTATCGCTACTACTACTACTACTACTACCACTACTTACTACTACTACTACTACTGCTACTACTACTACTACTACTACTACTACTACTACTACTACTACTACTACTAACTACTACTGCTACTGCTACTACTACTACTACTACTACTACTACTACTACTTACTACTAACTACTACTACTACTACTACTACCTACTACCACTACCACTACTACTACTACTACTACTACTACTACTACTACTACTACTACTACTACTACTACTACTACCACAACTACTACTACTAATTTCTACTACTACGACGACGACGACTACTACTACTACCACTACTACTACCGCTACTATTACTACTACTACTGCTACTACTGCTACCACTACTACTACTACTACTACTACTACTACTACTACTACTGCTGCTTCTGCTGCTACTACTACTACTACTATTACAACTACTACTATTACTACTACTATTACTATTACTACTACGGCTACTACTACTACTACTACTACTACTACTACTACTACTACGACTACTACTACGACTACGACTACGACTACGACTACGACGACGACGACGACTACTACTGCAACTACTACTACGACTATTACTACTAGGTACTACTACGAGTCGTGATTCGAATCGTGATTGTAGTCGTTGTTATAGTTGTGATCGCTGTGGTGGCTGTAGTCGTAATCTGAATCGTAACCTGAATCGTAATTGTAAGCGTCGTCATCGTTGTCGCGGTGGAGATTTGTTTCCTTCTATTGTTGGAATAATGCTCCCTGGGCTACCCTGCACGAAAGAGGCATTATGAGAGGCATTTTGAGCACGTCTGAAATCGAATTGCAATAGAGATCGACACATTTTTCGCCGAAGGCGTTGCTCACAGCCTCCTCTTTCATCTCGTCGTCGTCGTTGTTGTGTGGCGGGTACCGCGGAGAAATGGCTATTTTCCTTTATCGGTGTGGCCCGAGTCCGTCAATTAGGGCGTCGAAGAGATAATTATTTTCCACTACAAGAGACGTTTCCCGGTTAGTCGGGCGTATTCGTTTTTGATTCTTCTTACGGAGACTTCCCAGCAGTTGCCGCCGAATCCACGGGGTCAGGTTTCCTGGTAGGCGACCGTCGACCCCAACGGATGCAGGATGGTTTTTGCCCAGGTGCCCCGCGCGGAATGTATCCAAAGGGTCGCCCGTCCATGGAGCGCGCCTCGTTGTCCAGATCGTGAGGGCATGGACATGTAGATGCACGTCCCTCCTGGGATCGACGACGACGAGGATGAGGAGGAGGAGGAGGACCGATCGGGCGTCGAGCTGAGGTTCGAGGATCGATACCGCTTCTGGAGTTCACCCTTCTGTCGTTGAGGAGTGAGGAGGAGGAGGAGGAGGAGGAGGAGGAGGAGGAGGAGGAGGAGGAGGAGGGATTGGGAGGGTTGAGAGGACCGTGGATAGAGGATCGATCTTTTGTTGGCTCGGTGGTTCTCTTTTGAGACTGAGAGGTCTTGTTTTCGCCACTCGCCTCGGAATCCTGGCGCGGAGCAGAACAGCACCAGGCCGTGGAATCGTGCCGGGTCGGCGGGGCGATGGGATCCAGGGAGGAATCATGGAGGAAGGACGGCTACAATCGGCCCGGATTAGTAGGTCGACCCTGCCAGATCAAGGGTACCCTCGTGTCCTGTGTCTTGCGACCCATGCCTCCTGCACTTCTGTGGCAACGTGGCCCCCGGAAGGGTCTTGTGTCCTCTCGCGTGTCCTCTCCAATCAAGTCCGACTGTAGCAGGATCGAAGGGAGTCCCAGGCGCCGAGGCAGATAGCTCGGTAGCAAATCATGGGAGCCTTGTATGCTTTTTTGATTCAATACTTGGCGTCGACGAGTGTCGATCAGCGTTTGGGAATCGATGAGGTTACGCCGATTTAGCCTCGATTAGTTTCGTTTTTGCGTCGTTTAGCGTCCTCCAGTTCCGACTAGTGTCGATTCGCAAGGGCCGGCGATATGGTATGGGAGCCTTCAAGAAGTTGCCACCGAAAGATGGGCGGCCATCCCCTCGGCCCTCGCCGACACGTCCCTCTGGTCGCCCTCGCCGGCGCTGGATGCGAGGGGGCGGCGCCTGTGTCGAGGCCGTCCAGATGGGCCAGCGCAGGCAGGGTGTCGGAGGGTCGCACCGCAGTCGCCAGCGGATCGGCGATGCCGCGCGACCCAGAGCCTCACGTTCTGTCCATGACGACGTCGCCGACGCACTGGGCGAGGCGGTGCGGTCCTCCAGCGCTGGAGAGCTGGGCTGGCCCCTCTCGGGCGTCCTGCACGGTGTGGGGGCGGGCGTTGGGGGGTAGATGTGAGAGGTCTGAGGGGAAAGGTTTGAGGGTTTCCAGTTTCTGGGCCGCCCAGATGGGGCCGAGTAGGTGGGGTCGAAGGATCGCTCCGCATCGGCGATGCATCGACAGTGCGGCTCTATGTGGAGCCAGAGTCTCTCCACGCCGACGGCGCCGATGCATCGCCGACGTCGCCTATGCATCGCTGATGCATTGACGCTGTATCGTCGATGCGGCGCGATCTTCCGACCCCATCTACTCGGGCACAAGTTGGGATGCCTCTACAGTTGGAACCCAGTGTTCCCCAAAGTGGGAGCGCATCTTCTGCACTAGACTGTGTTTGTTCCAGTGTTCTGATGGCTCAAGACATTTAACGGCTCAAAGAGTGACAGATCGTGATACAAGTTGTTTGAAAAGTTTAAGTTTGTGCCTTCTGTCGGATGATGTCGGCAGCGGCGGCAGCCTGGCTCCTCACCTGTGCTTGCCTGGCGGCGGCCTCGCGTCCGCAGACGTTCGTCGGCCTCGAACGTGAACGCCACGAGGTGGACGCCGTGGGGGAGGAGGGCCTGATCGAGTCTTCATCACAGAGCAGAGCTCTCACTCGCGGCGGCAAGTACCTCCACCCTGGCTGCCCATCCGACGCCTTCGCGCCGACCGGCCCTACCGACGCGGTGTGCGGCTGCATGTGCTTCAACACGGCGGACACCAAAGCCAGGGTGGACGGCGGCGCGCCGCAGTGCCTGACCTGCGAGGAGGGCACCCTTGTGGCGTGGGAGGCCAGGATCGCTCCAGATGCCCCGACGGATGGGCGCTCGCCGGGGACGAGCCCTTCTTCTGCGAGAGGGAGTGCCGGGAGTGTGCCGTGCCAGGGGGCCAGAAGGAGGGCGCGAGCGGCACCCTCGGGAAGGACGTGCCGCTCATCGAGTGGGACGGAGGCGACTGCGGCTGCACGATCCGGCGCCCCGTGCGCTGCATCGACCAGGCCGCGAACGCCGCGTACAGCTTCCGCGGCCGCGTCGTGGCAGGGTCGCTCAGCGAGCGGAAGGATGGGGGAGTACCTCGTGTGCTCCTGGGAGGAGGAGAGGCCCGTGGGGCCGGGGCTCGTGCAGGAGGCCGGCTGGGACGTGGCGTGCGTGCGGAAGGTGACATCCCGCCTCACGCTCTGACGTGCGGGCCTAAGAATCAGGCGTGGCAGGGGGCGTTGGTCGACTGGTTCGTCTCGGTCGACAGCGCAGGCAGCGGCGCGCCCTACCCCGTGTGCTACACGATGGCCGCAGTCATACTCGCGCGTCTGGGCGCCGTTGGCACGGGCGCCGACGACATCGAACACAAAACTCGAAAGGGTCAGATTGCGCAGGAGGTCAGCTTCATGAACAGCTACGACCGCAGCCGGCTGGTCAAGCTCGCGGATTTCATCGCCTTGCGCATCAAGCAGTTCGACTCGGCCTGCCGCATAGGCTTCGACCGCGGCATGCCGGACGACGGTCGAGCGATGCAGGAGCAGATGAAGGACAACATGCTCAAGCACTCTAACGGCACCATTGAGGTTGCCTTCCCAGAGGCCACGATGAGAGGTGTGCCGAGTGGAAGGGTCAACTGTCAGGACGCGTGCTGCCCATTCTTCGTGAAGGGTGGGTTGAATGGCGAGGCCGCCCTCAAGGACGTCGCGAACGTTTGCGCTTCATACTGCACGTCGCACGGGCGAAAGACTGGCATGTGCGTAGAGGAGTATGATGTGTGACGATCATGCCCCGCCAGGTTGCTTGTCCGCCGTTCCGAATCAAGCAATCGGTTGCGTGAGTGATAGATTAAGCAGCCTCTTGCTTCATGCACATGAGCCGCCAGTGGGCCAATGGCAACCTCCAGCCGCAGCAGCTGCGGTATTGATCACAGCGTTTGATGGCCCAACGCTCGTGCTCCTCATGCAAATGGATGATCATGCTTCTGCGCTATCTCCTCATTCGTCTCAATCGCGCAGTTCAATACAGAGCTTTCTCATCCCAGGGGGCGCCATGGAGGCAATATCGAGAGCGGGGGTGCGAGGGCTGAAAACAAGGATGGCCCAGTCTTGCGTGTCCAATGGAAGAATGGTTTGCGTGTGGGAGGGGGGCCGCCTCCATGGCCTTCAGTCCGAATTGTTTTAGTATCCAGTGAACGGGGACAGTCACGCGCCTTCCAGAGGAGCCATTTAAGACCCCCCTGTCTCTGGACCAACTGGTGACAAAAACGGAAGACCCCCCCAGGCAGATCGAAGCAGACCCCTTTCCGCCAGGCACCCTGGGACATCAACATCAACATCAAAATCAGGCCCGTTCCCCTCTCGCCAAGACAGCCCCGACCAGACCGCCCCCAAAAGCAGACCATGAGACCCCCGTTGCTTTGAAATTCGGTGTACCTTGTGCGCGGCCCGGTCCCCGGCGGCCTTGGAACCGAGGACCTGATTGAACATTGCAGTGCTGCGTTGGATGTTGCCCCAGGCACAGCCGTCAATGCGACGGCGCCGCGCCGCGCCCCGAGAACAACGTCGAACGCGGCCTGGCTGAGTCTTGGGGGGGTGTCTCGCGCGACGGGCCGTTCTGAAGGTCACCGCGCCTGGTAAGGTTGAGTGACGTTCCCAAGAGTACCCTTGCATCCCTGCCTACTCCGCCGATCCTTCGGACATCCTTAGCTCAAATGTCTTCAACGCGGGCGTCCGAGGGGCATGCGCACTCACCGCGCGTCCTTGCTCTACGCGTTGACTGCGCAGGGGAAGGTGCTCTGGTCCGGCGACGGCGACCGGCTCTCCCCGCTCGAACTCCCCCTCTCGCTTAGACTCTGGAACGAGAATCGCTTCGCGCCCCCGCTCCCCCCTCGGTTCTGCTTTCCCGGGCGGGGATTTTATCCGTGGCCGCGGCGTGGTTTCGTGTTCGGAGGGCGTCTGACGCGGCATGCCGTTTTGAACTGCAGTGGGCGGTTTTCCTGGTCCGGCGACGGCGAGCGGCGCTCCTCAAATTCCCCCGCTCAGCTTAACCCTGAAACCACAAGGCTCTTCTCGCTGCATTGCTATGCTGTAAAAGCCGCCTTGGATCATATCAGAAAGGATTTGTTGACAGAGGATCAGATGGTCACGGCGTAAGAGAAGGTCGTCAAGTACGACAACGAGAAGCTCTCCCAGTTCCTGGGCATCCCCATGGCAATAACGACCCAACAGAATACTGGCGTTTGGGTTGAGTTGGCCAGGAAGTTCGCAATACATGCACATCATCATGCAGTTAATACTTTTGTCAAGCATCATACTATTTTTTGGAAAAACGTAAAAGTGAAAAGCGACAGCAGCTTGATGAAGCTTCGCAGCGCCTACAGCGAATGGATGGACAGGAGGTGGCGCTGCGCGCGGTGATTGAGAAACATTGCGCTGAGCATCCCCGCGGGAAGCCATCAGACGTCAAACGCCCTAACAATAAAGCTAGCATTGCGAAGATGGTGAGCACGGAATATGGCATCAAATGCGATTTCAAGACAACCACCCCCCCCCCCCCCCTCCTCCTCGAGCCACGCGGCTCTTCCGTTTACTCGGGGCGGGAGGGGCAAAGGCAAGGGCAAGTGCAGCAAGGGAACAGGCGAGGGCGCGGCTGGGCCCACCGGTCGTGGCAAAGGGCGAGGCGGTGGCAGCTGGCAGGCGGCCACCTACAACGCCAAGGGCTACGGCAAGGGCTACGGCAAGAACGCCAAAGGCACCAACAAGAGCAAGGGCAAGAGCAAAGGCAAAGGCAAAGCGACGGGCAAAGGCAAGATCAACCCTGGCCAGAACGGACGCGGCCGCGGCCGTGGTCGCGGTCGCGGGAGAGGCCGGGGGCCGAAGGGCCGAGGACGAGGCAAAGGGAAAAGCAAAGCTTAGTCCGATGCCTCAGTGGGCGCCGACCCAGGTACCCATCATCTAAAAGTTCATGGGATTACCTCCGTGTGCTCCTTTGCCGCATGAACCCCTCGCGTCTGAGACGCTGGATACAAGCCAGGGGCATATTCGACTTCGTCGGGCTAAGCCCGCGGATTGCCGCTTTTCTTGGATGCGCTGGGGGTAAATTTGCGATGGCATCTTCGTTTCATCGTTATCGCGCGTCCATGTTGTTGGGCTGGAAAAATTTCGAACGCTCTGTTTGGTTGAACGCCTAATTCAAAGTAGAGCGCATGATGGAAGAAGCCAATGCTGCCTAACAGGATCGCAAGTACCTTTTTCTGTCGGGTTCTTCAGCCGCAGTGGGGCGAAGACATCGGCAGCCAGTTCCATCGAGGCCAGCTCCTAGGATCACGACATCGCAGACTGCACATCGACAGCGCATTTTGTGCTCATGAGTTACGACTCTATCGGGCCATGGCAAACAAAAAATGGCTACCCAAACTGCATGACGAATCACATTGGCCATATGTGTCACGTATTTCCAAATGGTTGGAATACTTACGAGTGCAGATCTTTGATGCGTGTTGTCCAGCGCCACCTCGCGAAGATGGTGCCAAGTACTCATCCAATATACGAGATGTGCGGGTTCTTGATGACATCAAGAAGTTGCAGCATTTGCTATGCGTGGGCCCCCCAGACAAATTCCAGGCCTTGGTGGTGCAGAATGTTGTCATATATCAGAACGATATGAAGGCACACCTGGCCAACATGGAGTTTTATGCCCCCCTACGTGACGCCCAGCACGAACGCCGAGCCACGCAAGATTGGGACGCTAGTTATCGGCGTTTTTCCCCGACCCTACGCGAGCATTCCGGCGTGCAGGGTATATGGTATCACAGAATACTGTATTACATGTTTGGGAACTGGCCGTCCCCGTGGCGAAGTTTCCGATCAGGCGCGACGCCCTTCTTCTATTCAATGTTCCAGGGCACGTACAAGCTACGCAAGATGGAGGATATAGATATGAAGAAGACGCAAAAGCTTCATAATTATCCGACTCACTTGGTTCCTGTACGACCAGTTATTAATTCAATTGGGGACTGGAGGAAACGAGCGGCATATTGGATTGGACAGGTACTGCAGCCTATTATGCCGCAGCTGCCAGGGGTGACGTGCTCTTCCAGACAGACGCTCGTTGCGTATGAAACCCTGGAGGTGCAGCCGGCCGCGTTCCTAGCGGAGTTCGACATCGCAGACTTCTTGTTGAACATCGATGCGCAATATTGTGTAAATGTTGTAATGTGGGCAATTGGAGTATATCTACCCCGACTCCCGCGTGAACAAAAACAGCTGGTAGAAACAATGCTCACCTTCTGTTTCACAAATTCTTTATCTTCGATGGGGATCTCTACAGGCAGGTCAAAGGAATAGCAATGGGGCTAGACTGTGCCCCACAAATGGCTGCTTTGGCTGCTTTCTACTATGGAAGGTATCGCGGAGCCATGCAAAACCAACAAATCGCCGCGCGATCTTGGCAGAGATATTTGGACGACGGCTTATTCGTATGGAATGGGTCTGCGAACGCATTGCGACAGTTTCAGGACATCCTTAACACGCCTTGTACCACGCCTTTGGGCACATGCCGATTCAACTACAAATTCACCGTCTCACGTTGTACTGCAATTTTTCTGGACATGAGGTTCCAGAAGGCCGGCAGGTGGGACGCAACCGGCGTGCTGGAGGTCTCGCTCTACGAGAAGCCGCAGAACCCGCGCGCCTACATACCTTCGTCAAGTCACCATTCGCCGTCCTTGGCTCGGTCGTGGATTCGGCAAGAGGCGAAACGGCGCCTCACGCACAACTCGGATCCAGCACGGGCCCCCCAGGACCTGGCCCGCTTAATTGGGGCCAACCTAATCTCCAGAGGATACAGTGGGCAATTTTGGAGACAAGCTGTAGATGGCCCTTCTCATGGATGGTGGATGGATTAACTTGGTTTGCACGCCCGCGTGGATTACGGCCATTGCCGTGATGGGGCCCAGGCCAGATGCCTGACTTTGGTATTGCCCTTCCACCGAGAGGCAAACAGACGAATCAAGGGAACGATGGCAATCCCAAGCGAAAGTATGCAACATCTGGACACTCAAGGTTTCCAATCAAACTCTTCTTGCACACGTACGAGGGCGGTAGGTTGGGGTATGTGGTGGGCCCGCTAAAGTTGAAGCTCGCAGCCAAACGTGTTACGACGGATCTGGCAAATTTGCGCAACGACATGTCTCAACACCATGCGTTGGAACATGCCATAGCCATTTCCTCTCCAGCAGTTGCCTGAAGACGCTGAGGCAGAAAAGGCCTAGCGACTGCGAGCCGAGAGCTGCGCATGCAGTGCACGCCAGTGCAGATACATTTTCTCTACATATTTGCATCTTCGCTCGGGCGCCGAGCGCGCGAGCGCACTTGCACATAAGCCGAGGACTGCAGTGAAGAAGCAGGTATTATTTTTCTTCTTCTTCTTTGGGGCCTGCACACTCACCGCGCGTCCTTGCTCTACGCGTTGACTGCGCAGGGGAAGGTGCTCTGGTCCGGCGACGGCGACCGGCTCTCCCCGCTCGAACTCCCCCTCTCGCTTAGGTTCTGGAACGAGAATCGCTTCGCGCCCCCGCTCCCCCCTCGGTTCTGCTTTCCCGGGCGGGGATTTTATCCGTGACCACGGCGTGGTTTCGTGTTCGGAGGATGTCTGACGTGGCATGCCGTTTTGCACTGCAGTGGACGGTTTTTCTGGTCCGGCGACGGCGAGCGGCGCTCCTCGAATCCCCCCGCTCAGCTTAACCCTGAAACGAGAATCGCTTCGCGCTGGCCCCCCGTGAGCTTTGTTTTCGAGGGAAGGAGAACGACGATCATGACCAAGATGTTGCGGGATCTGGTCGACGCTAGTCTCAGTCATGGTCTGGCGACGGTGAGCGACTCTCTCCCTTCGGTCTCCCCCGCGAAGTAGTCGTTCATACAAGCCATCGCTCGCAGGACAGCCTCTCGGCGTAGCTGGGCGCTCAAATATTACTAGTGTGCACGGCGCTCGGAGTGGCTTCGTTTCTCCATTACGCCACCGAGCTTGTCATCGTGCTGCTGTGTCCACTCCCCCCTCCAAAATTGCGCTGGAATAGAAGTATCCCCCACTTAATTAGCTTGATCCCAAAAGCTTCGCATCCCCGTCTGAGTTCTGCTTTCCCCAGCGGGGATTGATCCTTATGAAAAACTGGATTTACTTGGGCCCGCTTGAGCCTGAATTATCTTCATCTTCGCCGCCCCCAGGGTTCCAGGACACCGGTTCCCCGAGCGGGGGATATGGATACATCCCTGCCTCGCATGCTTCTGCCTCGCATGGTTTTTCCAAGCTCTCATGTGGACTAGCCTCTGGCTCATGCTGCCTTGGTTCAGGGCCCTTCTGCTTCATGGGGCGCAGGCGCGCTGCCCATAGGCGATGGTGAGGCCGCGGTGCGCCTGAGGTCGCCTCATGGCCCGTGCCGCCTCGGCGCTAGGCGTGCCGCCGCGCTCCCTCGCTCGCTCTCCGCCGTTTCCCCTCGAGATTGAGCTGTTCGAGGAGAAGGAGGAGGAGGAGGCGGCGGACGAACCGCCAGTGCGCACGCTCTTCGTGCACGCCGCGCCGGAGGAGGGTGAGGAGGAGGAGGCGGAGGCGGCGGAGGAGGCGGCGGAGGAGGAGGAGGAGGAGGAGGAGGCGGCGGTGGTGCCTTTCGCGGCGGCGCTGGAGCAGCTGGCCAGGGCGCACGAGGCCTGCCTCGCCGCCGCGCAGCAGGAGAAATGCCAGCTGCGCGCCGAGATCTCCCGCCTCAAGGGCAGGATTGGCATGCTGATGCTGGCGCTGCAGCGCAGCGGCAGCCCCGCGCCCAGCCCCAGGCGCGAGGCCGCGGCGGCAGGCTCGCCCGCCGCCCGCGGCGCGGCGAGGCCCACCGCCGCCGAGCGCCCCGCCGCGGCGGCCTGCGTGTCCCCGCAGCTGCAGAGCTCGCGCAGTGCAGGGGCGCCGCCGGAGGCCCCCGCCGCCACGAGGCCCAGCAACTCCCCGTCGCAGAGGCTCGAGGAGGGAAGAAGCGGCGACACGCTGTGCACTGCAAGCGGCGAGCGTGTCGCTCCGCTCCGCGGGGCGGGACGCTTCGAGAGGCGCGGGTCGTCGACGCTCGGGGGCTGTGGAACTAGGATAGCGTGTCGCGCCGAAGCGCGGCGGGCCCGAACCGGCGCAGCGACACGTTGAGCCAAAGTTTCTGACCCTTAGCTCTCGACGGTCCGCGCGGACTTTTTGGATCTGCGCTGAACCCCCTTGGCGGCGCTTCCGGCGCCGTCTCCAGGGCGCTCTCCGGCGCAGATCCGAGTAGTCCATTCGGACCGTTGAAAGCTTACGGGCAGGACCTTTGGCACAGCGTGTCGCTCCGCGGGTTCTGGTCCACCGCGCTTCGGCGAGACACGCTATCCACGTTCCAGTCCCCGAGCGTCGACGTCCCGCGCCTTTCAACGCCTCCCGCCCCGCGGAGCGAGCGGTGCGACACGCTATCCGCTTGCAAGGTTTAGCGTGTCGCCAGTGCCGCCGCAGCGACACGCCAAGCCAAAGTTCCTGACCGTGAGCTTTCGACGGTCCGCGCGGATTTCTCGGATCTGATCTGGGCTCCCATCGCGGCGTCTCCAGTGCCGCACCTGGCGCGCTCCGCGCCAGGGCGCCAGAGACGGGGTCACAGCAAACTGGGGCACGGGGAACGCCGATTGTCACCTTTGGCTAGGCTATGCCCCTCTTCATTGGGCCCTGGGCTCCGTAGACGGGGGCAAAGGAAACGGGGGCACATGGGAAAGCCTAAGTCCCCGCTTATCTATGCCCCTCTTTTATCGGACGGGCCTAGGATCGAGATGATTCCGTTCCAGAGCGTGGCCGCGGCGCCTGGTACATTCTCTCAGAGATCTCCCATCTGTATCGGTCCCATTCTGCTGCGATCCTGCCTCCGTCTTCCTGTCCGGGGCCCCGATCCGCGCGGACCGTCGAAGGTTCGCGTGGCGATGCTGCTTCCTCCCCCTCCTCCTCCTCCTCCTCCTCCTCCTCCTCCTCCTCCTCCTCCTCCTCCTCCTCCTCCTCCTCCTCCTCCCTCCTTCCTCCTCCTCCTCCTCCTCCTCCTCCTCCTCCTCCTCCTCCTCCTCCTCCTCCTCCTCCTCCTCCTCCTCCTCCTCCTCCTCCTCCCCCTCCTCCTCCTCCTCCTCCCTGCAGAGGCGGCCGCTGAGCCCGCGGGTCCCCGAGGTGCCCCGCCCCGCGCCGGCCCGCGCGCCGACGCCGCCGGAGGCGGAGGGCTCGCCCGGCGGGTCCCTCGGGAGGGCGGCCGGGGAGGCGGCGTCGGAGGCGGGGGGTCGGGTCGGCCACGCGCAGAGGGTCGAGCAGTGGCGAGGCGTCCCGGCGTGCCCGATAGGCCTGCCAAACATCGGGGGCGGCCCTTTTATGACGAAATCTGGAGTAGGGGGGGGGACATCATGGCGGGGGCCATGGTATTTCCCCAGATTTCATGGCGCCTCTTCTTGTTTCATTACGTCCCTGGCCCCCCCGCTGGGCCGCGCACATGCCGCCGGTCATGATTTGCGCCCCCCCTCTTGGACACCCCCCTCTTGGCCGCTCCCGAGAGATGTTCTTAGGACATTTCTGGCTGGGACCGTCTTGTCTTTTATCACATCGGGTTCATGTTCGGAGAATCTTGTTTCTGTTACTAGAGCATTTTGGGGGTTCTACGAGCATGTCGTGGTAGGCCTCTAGGAATGCCGGGACTGTCGGTCCCTGCTCGAAAGGGGGGCGTAGGGGTGGGGGGAGGGGGGGAGGGCTCCTCAGAGGAGCACCCCTGCTTCTTAGAAGGCGCGGGTCCTGTCTACAGATGTGGGGCGGGCGCCTTCTCAGGAGCAGCCTCCTTCTAGGAATCCTTCCCCCCTCCCCCTGTCCCCCGTGTGCGCGCTGCCCAGAGGCGGCCGGGGAGGCGGCGTCGGAGGCGGGGGGCGAGGAGGCGCCCGCGGCGGAGGATCGGGGAAACGTAAGACTCAGGAGGGAACAACAGCACACAGACGCAAATAGTTATCGATTCCGAGGAAAAAGATGAAAAGATGGGAAGTGAAGGGGCAGGGAAACGAAACATCCAGGGCAAATGTAAAATAGGTGGAGTTCTGGGATTCGTGTTCACTATTTGTGTGTCCCTGGGCCCCGTAAGAGACTCGAGTTCACCCGAGCTCGGGTTCTGCCAACCCGTTTTGACGGGCCGGTCCTGAGTTTCGATGGTCTAGTTTTTGTGGGATGTTTGCAGCGGGAGTTCGCGTCAGATTTTAGGTGGGGTCTCGTCATTTTCCCGACGGCCCCATCGGGCCAACCCGAGTCCCCAGAACCCGAGTTTGATGCACCCCTGAGAGGAGAAGGAGGAGAGGGTGACGGTGCTGACCGTGTGCGGCAGCGATCGCGGGGACGACGAGCTGAAGGACGACAGGAACACGCTCCTCACCGTGGAGGTGGCTTTCCAGGATGATGTTTTGTAAGGGTCCAGCTATAAGCCGGGTTATCGCGCCCGCCTTCACCCTTTCCCCTCCCCCTAACTAATCGGATCTTGTCAAGTGCGCAGGTCCGAAGGGGGTACGCAGTATTGGAGCGTGCGGGCGTAACTCTTCACGCTTCGCGTATCCCCACCATGATTGGAGTTCTCCCCGCGGTGTCCGTGTACGTCTGTCGCCACCACCGTTGTGCTGACTGCGGGCACGTGCTCCCTATTCAGGGCTTTGGTGTGCGACTTCGCTGGCGCCACCTCTTGCACCCGTCTGGCCCTGGGTCACGGTTTGGTTCCCCGAGCTTCCCACGGTCGCTTTCGTGGTGCTCCGCGCCATTTTGGCCGCACTGCAGCTTCACTGCTCTTCGCACTTGTGCGTGCTGCTGCTGTTGGACCCTTTTGGCACCTCGCACCTCGCAGCTTGCCGATGCTCACGCCCATTCTGGGCACCCAATTCGACCTCCGACTGTCGGTTCACTTGGCTGCGGCCACCCTGGTACCTTCGCAGTAGTCCGGGGGCTTGCGCCCTTGCAACTAATTCCCGTCCGCAGCTTTCACCGGTCGCCGGTTACCCTGGCCGCCTGCTGCCTCCGACGCGTTGCATGCGTGCACCCTGGCAGTCTTGGTATCCAGCCTACCGCCAGCGTTTTCCACTCGCCGGCCCGTCGCCGAGGTGCTGCGTGAGGCCCCGGCCCACCGCTTTAGGTTAATTCGTCTTTGCGCGCCTCGCTCTGCCTGGTCTCGCCGCTGGCGCGCTCGCCTGCGGCCGCTGACAAAAAAGTATCCCCACCATCCCGTTCAGAAACGTTGCGTAACGAGCTGACGGAAAAGAGACGAAAAACCACATTCAGCTATTGAAACACAGCGGGCACCAGTATGAACAGAAAGACCTCTGGGAGCAAGGGGGTGGCCTTGGAAGGCCTCCTCGGGCCGTTCCTGGGGCCCGCGGGGGGCGAGGGGAGCGAGGGGAGGAGGCGGAGGAGGCAAACCGCTGCTTGTGGCCCTCGTGGGACGCTATTGGGGCTCTGTTGGGAGCTCTTTGGGCTGTCATGGGACTATCTTGGGACCCTCTTGGGGCTCTTGGGGCTTTTTGCGGCCCTCTCGTGAGCCCTGGAAGGCATCTTGAGGCCATATGGAAGGCTATTGATCAAATGAGAGGGGAGCCCGATGTTAGCCCCCACCCCATCCCCTAGGGCCATCACGTCGCCTCCTGAGGTTCTCTTGGGGCGCTCTTGAGCCGCTCTTGGGCGCTCATGGGGCCGTCTGGGGGGCCTCTTGGGCCTCTCTTGGGTCATCGTGGGGCCATCTCGAGGCCTCAAATCGCATGTGAATCGAAAAAGGCGATAAGGCAGCACGATATTGATTTTCTTTAGAGTTGGAACCATTTTGTGTCCCCCGTCGAGCCTCTTGGAGGTATGTCAGAAGCTAGCTTGAAACGTCTTCTGCTATCTTGAGCCATTTTGGAAACCATCTTGAAGCATCAGAGGCCCTCTTGGCGCCATCTTTGGCGCAGTGACCGGTCGCGGCCCTCCCAAAAAACCTTCAGGGAGGGGAGGGGGAGGGCACCCCTCTCCGAAGGGAAAAGGTTTGGGTTTGAGGGAGTTTCTGTCGAACTCACGTCATCCAGACCACGGGCGCTCGAGAAAGTCGCCTCCAGCGCACCCCTGGGACCATTTCCGGCGCTGCGCTGGGCGCGTCCCCATCCGGCGCTCTCGCTCGAGACATCCTCGCAGCATCGCCCCACGGGCCCCCAGCGCACCCCGAGGAACCATTTCCGGCGCTGCGCTGGGCGCGTCCCCATCCGGCGCTCTCGCTCGAGACATCCTCGCACCATCGCCCCACGGGCCCCCATCTGCAGCGCACGCCCACATGGGGCCGTTTCCGGCGCTGCGCTGGGCGCGTCCCCATCCGGCGCTCTCGCTCGAGACATCCTCGCACCATCGCCCATTTCTAGCGCTGCGCTGGGCGTGTCCCCATCAGGCGCCTTCCATCATCACGATCCTGATCCTCACTCTTCTCCTGATCCTCACTCTGCTCATCCTCCATTGCTCCACACTCGCGCGATACTCACCCTGCTGATCCTTCATTCTCTTCATCCTCGCTCTCCTGATCCTCATTTTCCACATCCTCACCTTCCTGCTCCACGCTCGCCTGATCCCCACCCGCGTGATCCTCACTCTCCTGATCCTCCCCCTCGCAAGCCTCGCCCTCTGGATCCTCACCCTCTTCATGCTCACCCGCCTCACCACCGCCTCCCGCTGAGTCCCCCCTCGCCCACCAGCGCGCGCCTCTTCTTCTATGTATTTGAAGAAACTCCCGATCAAACGCAGAGCGGCCAGCTAGTAAGAGGAAAGACAAATGTGTTAGACCACTTTAGCCCGAAGGGTAAGTCGGATTACGTGGGGCTGCCCAAGGCGAGAGGGTGAGGCTATCGGCCGACACCTCCTCCCCACCGGATAACCTGGGTTATTGCCGAAAAAAAGAAATCTCCAGACGAGCCCGGAGAAGAATTGGTCCAGGTTGGTGGGCAAGTTCCTCAACAATGTCGCCAACAAGGAGCTGCTCTGCCTCAACCCCGATTGGGTCAAGTCGACGGATTTTATCCGCAAAGTGGAGCGTTCATGGAACCATGTTCCTGGGGCGACAGACATCCTGGCCAACCCAGAATTCAACCCGCGAGCACGCAAGAACACCGTCACCCTTGAGCACAGCACCTTCTTACGGCGGAGCATCTTTTCGGGCTCCAGCTGGGGAACTCCTGGGCAGAGCTACCGCACTCCACACTCGGCGCTGGGCGAGGACGGCAACGTGGTCGTGAGGTTCCTGGGCGGCCTGGTCATGGACCCCCAGTCGCCGAAGCGGATCTGCATTGGGATGCTGGGCCTTCTCCTCATGGTGTCGAAGACGCCTGCGGCGGATCACCGCCGCCCCCCTGCCTCCTAGAATCGCCCATGTGGCCGAGCGTTGTGGCAAGAGCTCTGCCAAGCCATCGGACCATGTGTTCCCCCAGTCGTTGTGGAGGGCGGTTGAAGCAGGCTAGCGTATTTTGTCAGATAGGTTTTGCTATGGGATTCTGAGCATGTGTCTGACCGTTGTGACACTTTGGCTCAAGGGAAAAACATCTACTGTCCCTGCTGCTGCTACAGTTGGTAGCGGAGCCTGGTGCGGCCCGGCGGCCATGGGCGGCGAGGAGCGGCCTCAGTAGGCCCAGCTCGCTCGCAGCTCGCGTGCCCCCGGCCTGTCCCAGGCTCGCGCCGACGTGCGGCGCGGATCGCGGAGATGCCCGCGGAGGAAGATCCACCCAAGGCGGATGAAATCGCGGCGTTCACCGACCTCTCAGGCGCGGCCCCGGCAGGGCCGCCACCAGTGACCCTCTCGGCTCAGCAGCTGAGGGAGCTCCTGGCCGGAGTCGTGAGGGAGACTCTGGGCACCATGTCGACGCCGATCCCGACACCAGCGGCGGGAGCGGCCGAGCCAGCGGCTGCCGGGGCAGCGGCTGGCGACGCAGCGGCGGCGACGACGGGAGCGACGACAACGGCGGCCGAGAGTCGAGACGGTGAGCGAGCCCAGGAATGGGACCTCTGGCGAGGTTGGCACGACGGATCGGCAGCAGCAGCAGCAGACGCCAGCTGGACCAGCAGGGGCTCCTGGGAGCACAAGTCCGGCGGAGGACTGCCGGACGACGACAAGTGGAAGGACTACGTGAAGAACGACAGCGGCTGGCAGACCGGCCGCGACGACGACTGGGGACGGCAAGCAAAGCTGGCAGTCCTGGTCGTCGGGAGGCCGGTACGGCGGTGGTGGGGCCAAGGGCGACTATTCGGATCCACCACAATGGCCCGGATGGACCCACTACCGCCAGTGGCGCAAGGCATTGCGACGATGGAACACGAACACCGACGTTCCAGTCTGGAGACGCATCGAGAAGTTCCTGCGGCTCTTCGAGTGGAGCATGCAAGCGCACTTCGCAGACTTGCCCGAGAAGACCGTGACGAGCGATGACTGGATCGACGCCGTGCTTCGGAAAACGGATGTGATGATAGGCGAGCGCGAAGGCGACGACCTTCGCAGGAGTGGCAGGAAGGCACTCTACGAGGCAGCGCGTGAGGCGAAAGAATCACTGACCCAGTTCGTAGCCAGGCGAGAGTCACAGTTCCAGGAGGCAGAGGCACATGACTTAGTCCTCTCATCGAAGATCAAGGGATTTCTATTAGAAGAAGGATCCAACCTCTCAGCGCAGGGTATGCAGAACCTGCGCACACTCACGCTAGGCCGACTTGATTTTGACAGCGTCAGCTGGGCACTGCGTCAGATGGACGCATCTGGCACTGAGCGCATGTTGCCTGGCGGTAGGTCGGGCTCCACGCTAGCAGGCGCCGAGGCCGAGGGGCCGGGCGCCGCCTCAGGACCCTCTCCTCCTCTTTCCTCCTACCCGGTCGGTCAGTCATAGGTGCCATTTCGGACGAAGAGGAGGACGACTACGACCCGGGCGAGGACGAGGAGGACTCGCACGACGATGGCGAGGACGAGGCAGCCATCCTGGCAGAGATCGAAGACCTCGACATCGACGAAGAGCAGGTCCAAGAGGCGCTGGCAGCGCTGGAGTCCAGGTCCAACAAGAGGACGTGGAAACATAACAAGGATTTGAAGCGGGCTGCCAAGAACGACCGAGGCTACTTCGGACGGCCGCGCCCCAGCGGAGGCGCCCCGCCCTCTTCCCAGCCTCGACTTCCCCGCGGAGAGGGCCGTGGTGGCGGCCGCAGTCGAGGAGGGCGAGGGCGCGGAGGCGGCCGCGGCGGCCGGAGGCCCCCGCTTTCGCCGGAGCAGATGATGAAGGTGACCCGCTGCGGCATCTGCAAGCAGAAGGGGCACTGGCGTCGCGGGTGCCCCGATTAGGATAGCCCGCGGTTTCAGCAGCGAGATCAGAAGAGGCACCTCTCGGCCTACACCTTCGTCGGCTGCGAGGTGGGCCCGAGCCAGCCCCTGTCCAGCGACCTGCTCGACAGCCTGAAGGAGGCGAGCATCGAGATGCTCGGCGGCAGGAGCGAGGCACAGGTGCTCCTCGCCGGGACAGCGACCGAGGCCCTCGTCGACCCGGGAGCCGGCAGCGACCTCGTCGGGCTCCCGTCACTGAACAGGGTTTCCAAGGCACTGGCCGCCATTGGCATGTGCTTCGAGGCCATCCCGAGGCACGCCCAGAGACCTCGTGCAGCGCACGGAGTGGGAGGCGCAGCCAGGGTCCTGGGCACAGTACTTTTTCCGATTTGTCTAGGAGGTTCGCTCGGCATCATTGAGACCACAGTGCTGGCGGATGACATTCCACATAGCTTGAGCGTTAATCTTCTTGATTTTCTAGAGTGCGCCATCGATTTGCCAGAGAACACCGTGAGCTCGGGATTTCTCAAGACAGTGATACCCCTGACGCGTCTGGGCTCGGGGTACATCATGGCCGAAGTCGTCCGGCCGCTTCCCATGCCTCTAGAGATCCCGGACACCGCACTGTGCAAGTACGATTTCTTGAGCAAGAATTCGTTCACCCTTGGAGACAGGTCCCCTCCGGAGATGCTGGCCTCCGGAGAAGTCCGATACTGCGCCCTCCTCCTCCTCCTCCTCCTCCTCCTCCTCCTCCTCCTCCTCTTTCTCATCGCCATCATAGTCAGCATGACGACGGTTGTGAGGGGGCAGTTCGGCGGGTCTCTCAACGGGGCCCTGGGGCTCCTGTTTCTCGGGATTATCGGGATCGTCCTGTCGCGAGCTCAGCTAGCGTCCGATGAGCGGTGGGGGCGCTTAGAATCGACCAGAGAAGCTAAGGCGACCGCCAGGGCGGCGCGCGGGCAGGAGGTCCCGGGACGATCCGAGGCACTGATTCCGTTCCCCGCGTAGCCACTTTTGGGCTCGAGCTATAGGAAAGGCCATTCAGTCTCTCCCCTTTCGCATCTTCGCACCGATCAGCTCACCAGCGATGCTGATGCAGAGAGCGGTGCTCGGGATGCTGCTGGGGGCGCTCAGCTTCGCGCCGGTCCAGGGCAGAAAGAAGAAACCGGCGGCCTGGGAGGCCACGCAGTGGGGGCTCGAGAGGCAGCGCCAGGCCGCGCTGCAGGAGCTACAGCCCCAGAGCGTCGCGGGCACCACGACCATGACCGACGGGGCGACGCCTGCGGAGGCTGCGGGTACATCACCTCCCGCAGTCCCAGCAGGAGGCGCGGCGGAGGCCACTTCGGGGGGCTACCCCGCGACCGACACCGTCATGCAGACAGGGATCGCTGACGGCTCCGGGACTCTCGGCTCAGCTCGCGGGGCAGCCGGCAGCGCGGCGGCGGCCGACGGCGACGACGTTCCCGCGCAGGCCCGAGTGGTTCGGGGCCGGGCGCCCGAAGCCGCCCCCGAAGCCAGATCCGCGCACCGGCCAGCTGCCAGGCCAGTTTCAGCGCGCGCCCATCCCGATGGTCATGACGCCGAACGGACCCGTACCAGCCGAGCCCCCTCCAGTGATGCCTCCAGTGACGCCGCAGGTGACCGACCAGGAGGCGCCGGCGGGGGCCATGATCGGAGACGACGTCAGATGCGGACACCCTCAGCACGACATCCGCTACTACGGGAACCAGCATGGCAGCGGATCCAAGTGCACGCGCTGCGGCACGAGGCCCACGTGGATCCCCCGGGCGGCCCTCGGGCACAACGACCCTGCCGAGAGGCCCGAGCAGACGGCTGCTCAGGCCGCGCGGACGGCAGCTGCATCAGCGCAGAGAGCAGTCGAGATCTTGCAGGAGAACGACGGGTTCACCTCGGGGGCGGCCGCGCTGAACACTGCGAATCAGCTCGGGGGGCTACTGCAGAGCCTCCAGTGGCAACTGGCATCCATCCCCGAAGGCATCCGAGCCCTCGCGAACGTGCAGGTGGTCCTCGATGCCATGACGGCGCGCGCCCAGGCAGCCCAGAACGCTCCGGGCCAGGTCGAGGAGGGGGTGATGCAGATCCATCAGGGAGTGGTGAAGATCCAGAGGGTCCTGGGGTCCTTAGAGGAGTTCGGCGAGAGCATCAACTTCGCGCAGACGAGTGTCGACACGGTGATCACGAACATGGCGACCCTGCAGCAGAGCGTGGACCAGCTGACATACATGATGGTGCAGATGGGCACGGCTGTCGGAGCACTGACAGCAGCTGTCGGGGTCATGCCAGACCCAGCGGCAGCAGCGGCAGCCAGCAGCGGCAGCGTTCGGGAGCCTCCGCCTCCGAATTACCCTCCTCCTCCAGACAGGCAGCCCGACGGGGGTCAGAGTGGAGGCGGCGCTACCAGCGCCGCAACGACACCAGGATGGGAGCTGGTGTGAGCAGCTCACTGCGCCCACGGAGCGGCCCAGTGATCGAACTCTCGACTTTCGTGCCGCGACTGGCGGCAAGTTTCTCGGCCTGCAGCTGCTACCAGGCCGAGAATAAGAAAATAGGGTGTCTCTCCTACTCCTGCTCTCCTGCTACTTCCACTCTTGACCCTGGCTCTCTCCACCCTTCCTCTCAGCGCACTCTCGAGGCCTGTTATTGTGTCGGTGTGCCTGTTTCCCCGGCCGAGGTCCCGGCTCGTGAAAAGGGCCCTGCCCGAGGCCTTCTGGTTGGACGGCGATAGATATAACGACGACAGGGAGGCATCATGCCCGAAGGCCGTCTTGGCGGCCACGGAGGCCCTTGCTAGGAGCGCTCTCGGCGAGGCGACGGCTGACGGAGCCCTCGGCGCAAGCGCAGCTTCCGTTGGGGCCGGTTACCCCGCCCGCACGGGGCGCCGGGCCAGGATCTCATTCATGGAGATCTTCTCCCCTCCTCGGATGGCGCCAGAGGTTGAACGCGAAGGAGGGACTTTGGGGGACCGACCCAGCTGCGACAGGCTTCTGGGATGGGACTCGTCACGGCCGGATCACGTCAAGGATCTCTGGCGTCAGATCGAGCAGGAGCAACCGGAGACCATCTGGCTCTGTTCGGAGTGTAGGGTGTTCTCAGCCATCAACCGACTCAACCGATACCGACGCGATCCCGAAGCGTGGAATCTCGAACTGAAGGGCGGGCTGCGCGATCTTATTCTATGTGTAGAGATCGCGCAATACCAATGCGATCGGGGTCGATATTTCGCGTTCGAGCATCCGCAGTGTGCGAGCTCGTGGAGCACTCAGGTGGTCTCGCTCATGGCGCCCCTCCCAGGGGTCAAGAAGCTAACGGTCGACATGTGCTGCTTCGGGCTCCAAGTCGACTCGCGGGGACTAAACAAACCATCCAGGAATTGAGAGAGCACTAGACGGACACTTATGCACCGGCGGACATCGCCATGCTGTTATATTCTCGAGGGCAGTTGGCAGACGTCTCGGGCCGCGCGTTATCCCCATCGGTTCGTGAAGCGAGTGGCGAGAGCGGTGATGGAACACTGGGGCGGGCGTTCAAGGAAGGACAAGCCCACGTGGGCCGAGCTGACAGAGATGAACCTCCCGGAGGAAGCGGCGGAAGGCGTCGACCCTCTCCCTCGAGAGGTGGAGGAGGCGGAAGCCGAGTCGGAAGACAGCGGAGACGAGCCCGAGACTCGACAGCCCCACAAGGGGCCCGGGGGAGAAGGAGCGACGGACCCCGACCCCAAGGAAGAATAGAAACGACTCATTTACAAGTTACACGTCAATATGAGTCACCCGGACTCACGCAAGTTTTGTAGAGTGTTGCGGGCGGGAGGGGTTAAGTGTCATCTCGTTAGATGGGCTCGCAACAAGTTCCGGTGCTCCGAGTGCGAAGAAAAGCGTCGAGCCGGGAACCATCGTCGCGTGGCACTTCCCCGCGCTTTCAGGTTCAACCGCATGGTTGGGATCGACCTCTTCTACCTCGAGTATACAGGGGTAACGCACCCGTTCCTCAACCTAGTCGATCACGGGTCCAACCTGCAAGTCTGCACTAGGTTGGAGAACGCCAGGGCTGCCGCGGTCTGGAGCTCCTTCGTTGCCTGCTGGATCCGTCTGTTCGGTGCGCCCGATTTTCTGGTGTCAGACGGCGGCTCCGAGTTTGGCGAACGGCTTGCCCGGGGGACCGAGCAGTGGGGCATCTTGCGCCACGTGTGCGATGCCGACAGCCCATGGCAGAATGGCCGCGTGGAACGACACGGAGGATGGATAAAGGATCGCGTGAAGGCAGAGCTGGAGGCGGGCGCCTCTATTCCCAGCAACCTAGGTGAGCTCGATGATTTGATTCATGAGCTGGTCGCTCACAAGAACAGATTCTGGCACAGGGGGGTTCAGTCCTCTTCAACTCGTTTTTGGTCAAAACCCACGTCTCCCCCACGACATCCTGTCGGATGACGCCAGAGCCGTCCCAGGATGGCAGGATATGATCAGGCCGGCCTCCGAACAGGACCCAGCAGGGGCCGAGTGTTCTAGGGCCCAGGAGGTGCGAGCGACAGCCAGGAGACTGGCCCTGGAGGTCAACGCCCGCGAGAAGATAAGCCGCGCCTCGCGTGCCAGGACTCCCGGACTTAGGGAGTGCGCCCCTGGCCAGTGGGTGTTTGTGTGGAGGCACCTGAGCAGGACCTCCTCGAGAGCGGACGCTCTCGGTCGCAGGCGGGGCGGATGGGCGGGTCCGGGCGCGGTGGTAGTCTGCGAGCAGGGTACTGTGTGGGTCGCCATGCGTGCCCGACTGTGGAAGTGTTCCTTCGAACAGGTGCGCCTGGCGAGCCCGGAAGAGGAGTGCGGCATCCAGCTTGCCTACGGTCCTCAGTGGCAGGAGCTCCTGCGACATGCCCACGCTAGGCGGGCGTCGGCCGTCGACGTCCAACGCGAGGGCCCCCCGCCCGATGACGCGCGGGACGAGCCTCTGCAGTTGGGAAGAGACGCCGCTCCCAGGTTGCCGGGCCCAGGCCCGGACCCGCGGGAACCAGCGGAAGTTCCGCCGTCTCCTCTCTCTCTCCTCCCTCGGTGGTGGGGCCGGCGGAAGGTGGCCCATCCAGGCCCGCCGGTGCGCGGACTCGATCGAGGCGCGGGCTGGGAGCGAAAGGACCAGGCTGCCCTCCATCGCGGAGGGCCCCGAGAGTGGATCAGGGAGCGGGCCCAGGCCGACGCCAGAGCTGTCCAGACAGGTCTCCGAGGGAGACGAGCCCCCAGAACAGGACCCTCGGGCGCCCGTCGCCTCTCTCTCTCTCTCTCTCTCTCTCTCTCTCTCTCTCTCTCTCTCTCTCTCTCTCTCTCTCTCTCTCTCTCTCTCTCTCCTCCCTCTCCTCCGCCTCTGTCTCCTACCACTCGTCCCTCGCCTCCCCCTGGGGTGGGGAGGCGCCCGGGCAGTTTGCCACCTGCTCGCCCACGAGTCAGGCTGGAGCAGCCTGGAGACGTCCCGGGCTGCATCCTCAAGGCCAGGCAAGCCGAAGCCATCGGCGGGCGCACAAGAGAGAGCGGCATCAGGCCCTGCCGAGATCAAGCGGCCGAGGGTCGAGGACACGTCTGGAGGGGGCTCCTCCTCGTCTCCTTCCTCTCCTCCTGCTCCGACCACTCTTTCCGGTCCCTCGTCCCTGTCCCCTTCACTTTTTCCTTTCCTCTCCCCTCCCCTCCTCTGGTGGTGGTGGTGGGGTGGAGGAAGACGGAGTCCGGGCCTGGCCAGTGAGTGAGTGGACCGGACTGGTCGAGTCGAGTGAGTGGGTTTTGGCTGCCAGCCGCGGTGGATAAGTTAGTTTAAAGAACCTGAGCCAGCCGAGAGGGCGAGATTCACGCTCTCGGACCGAAAGGAGTGGGAGGCTATGATGGGCACTGGAGCTGTCGACATCACCCCCCCCCCCGCGCAGGCGGAAGCGATATGGAAGTCCCAGGCCGATCGCATCATCACGAACCGGATGGTCCGTCGCTGGAAGCCCGTCGAGGGCACTGGATCAGAGCTTCAGGCCAAATCAAGATGGTGCGTGCACGGACACCGAGACCCAGACTCGGGCTCATTGCAGGTGTATGCTCCCACTCCCCAAACGTCCAGCATCATGATGTTCACTCAGGTTCTCATGAACCTGTCCCTTCCTGCGGACATAGCAGATGTTAAGAACGCGTTCTGTCAATCAGATCCTATGTCTCGCTCGCAAGGACTGCTGTACGTAGAGCCCTGTGAAGGCATCGAGCTTCCCAAGGGCTCCCTGATCCTGCAGCGGGCCAACGTATACCGACTTGACGACGCCCCGGTCGCCTGGAGGAAGACGGCCATTAGGTTCTTGGCCCAGCACGGCTTCAAAAAGTCTCTCCTTGAGCCATGCTGGTGGATGCGGCATGGCCCCCAGGGGCGCATCCTCAATATGGTCTTCCTGGAGGTTGATGATTTTTTCCTGGGCAGCAGCTCCCCGGACACTCGGGCCTGGCTCCGAAAACTTTTGGAATCCAGGTTTAAGTTCGGGAAGCACCGAGACTGCCACAGTGGGCCGTTTGATTTCGCGGGCAGGAGGGTTACCATCGGGCCCGAACGGGCCACCCTGGACCAGGAAAAGTACATCTTGGAAGAGACGATGGCCCGCGGACGGTTATCCACCAAGAGTAGCCCCCTCGACCAGAGTGAGTTCCGGGCCCTGCGTTCTCTAGCTTACAAGTTTAATTGGGTGGGTCGAGAGTGTCGGCCACAGGCAGCTGGTGCAGCGAGCATCCTGGCAAGTAGATTGAAGGCACCCACGACCGGAGACGTGGCTCTAGCGAACAGGTTCGCGCGACATCTACGAGCCACAGCGTCGCGTGGACTCACAGTGTGGAAGCTGGACCCCAAGCGCATGGCCTTTATATCGTTCTCAGACGCGGGCGGGGTCGGGGCCTTCGATGACATGCTCGACGACCGAGGGCTGCCGGAGGACCCGACGCAGGGAGCGTGGATGGTCCTGGCGGCAGATCGTGACATCCTGGAGAACCGATCTGTGAAGGCCTCACTTCTAGGCTGGCGCAGTTCAAAATTGAGACGGAAAGTTCCGTCCACACTGGCTGGAGAGACACAGGCACTGTCCGCCGCGATCGCGGAGGTAGAATACCTGCTAATCTTGTACCGTGATGTCATGTTCCAAGATGTGGATGTCCAGGATCACTACCGCTGCGCGGGCCCCTTCACCACGGTGCTTCGCTCCGACTGCAAGCTAGGATCCAGAGAACGACAAGTGCACGTCGTCGATGCGAAGTCCATCTATGATACGATGATCAAGGAAGGCAACGCGTCCGCCCGAGATCGCCGCACGGCTATTGACTTGGCTATCATTTGTGAGGCCCTCGAGAGGGCCTCCGGGGCTGTTCGCTGGATTCCTCACGGCAGGATGCCTGTGGATCAGTTGACCAAGGATGACATATCCAATGGCAACGCAGCACTCTTCGATTTGATGGTGAGCGGCCGTCTTGTATGGGTGGACGAGAGCGCCGAGGTTGAACGCCGCCGTGCGCAGCCTGAGCTCAAGAGTCGCACCCAGGCTGCCTCCCGGAAGACGCTGGACGAGGTCCTGGTTTCGTGGAAGGACTTCCAGGCCCGGGTCCGGGTTGGTGGTGGTGGTGGAGGTGGTGGTCTCCTTTCCCCTCCTCCTTCCCTGTCGTATGTTTCCACCTTTCAATAATCTCGTGTGCACTCTGTTTTCCCGCCATTCATGCTTTTCCCTCTTTCTCTCGTTTGAGCACCACCAGTCGGTCCAGGATCGGACTGCTTCCCGCTGGTCAGAGGGACCGAGCGGCTTGGGGGTGCAAACTAGGAGAAAGTCTGACCTGTGAAGGAGGCTAGCGTATTTTGTCAGATCGGTTTTGCTATGGGATTCTGAGCATGTGTCTGACCGTTGTGACACTTTGGCTCAAGGGAAAACATCTACTGTCCCTGCTGCTGCTACACGGTGAAGATCAGGAGGAGGCGGAGGAGGAGGAGGTGGATGAGGAGGAGGAGGAGGAGGAGGGGGAGGAGGAGGAGGAGGAGGAGGAGGAGGAGGAGGCGGAGGAGGAGGAAGAGGAAAAGGGGGCATTTCGGAAACCTCTGGGGACAACTGGGGTCTCTTGGGAGCTTCCTGAGAGCCTCTTGGAGGCATCTTGGGGGCCTCGTTGGGCCTTTTGGGGTCCTTTGGGGGCTTTTCGGGGGCTTCTTTGGCCGTCTTGGTGGCTCCTGGCCCGTTTGACGTTGTCAGAAGCCGTCCTGAGGGCCTCTCTGGGCTGACTTGGGACCCTCTTGGGGTGCTCCAGGTCAGTCTTGGAGGCCACCTTGGGCGTCTTGGAGGCCTCTTGGGCCGCCTTGGGGCCCTCTTGGGGCCGTCTTGGGGGCCTCTTGGGCCGTTCTGGGGCCATCCTGGGGGCCTCTTGGGCGATCTGGGCCGTCTCGTGCCGTCGGTAGGCCGGAAAGAAGCGAATGCCAACATCCGCCAGACGCCGGAGGCAACTCACTGATGTTTGCCTCGTCGGGCCTTCCTGGCGGCCCTCTTGGAGGCCTCTTGGGCCGTCTTGGGCCATCTTACGTAGAGCCATCTTCGGCCGTCTTGGTGGGCTTCTGGCCTGTCTGACGCCGAAGGAAGCCGTCTTGGGGCCTCTCTGGGCCGACTTGGGGCCCTCTTGGACTGCTGCAGGTCCGTTTCGGATGCTTTCTTGGGTGTCTTGGAGGCCTCTTGGGCATTATTTGGGCCCTCTTGGGGCCGTCTTGGGGGCCTCTTGTGCCGTTCTGGGTCCATCTTGGAGGCCTCTGAGGCGATCTTGGGGCGATCTTTGATGTCTCTTGGGCCGTCTCGTGCCGTCGGTAGGCCGAACAAAAAGCAAATGCCAACATCCGTCAAACACCGAAGGCAAATCACTGATGTAGGCCTCTTCGGGCCTTCCTGGCG
Organism: Prorocentrum cordatum; assembly: GCA_963575745.1. NCBI lineage: Eukaryota > Dinophyceae > Prorocentrales > Prorocentraceae > Prorocentrum > Prorocentrum cordatum. The sequence continues at coordinate 85,539 of CAUYUJ010017987.1, read as the reverse complement.
GCCCTCTTGGAGGCCTCTTGGGCCGTCCTGGGCCATCTTAGAGCCATCTTCGGCCGTCTTGGTGGGCTCCTGCCCCGTCTGACGCCGTCGGAAGCCGTCTTGGGGGCCTCTCTGGGCTGACTTGGGACCCTCTTGGGGTGCTCCAGGGATGCTTTGGAGGCTTCCTTGGGCGTCTTGGAGGCCTCTTGGGCCGCCTTGGGGCCCTCTTGGGGCCGTCTTGGGGGCCTCTTGGGCAATCCTCAGGCAATTTTGAATGCCTATTTGGCGAGTTGGGGGCGTTCTTGTGGGCCTCTTGGGCCGTCGGAAGGCCGTCGGAAGGCCGAAAAGGAGCAAATACGACATCCTTCAAGAAAAACTGCAAATCAATGAAGTTAGCCTCGTCGGGCCCTCCGGGAGGACCTCTCGAAGGCCTCTTGGGGCCGTCTTGGAGGCCGTCTTGGGCAGTTTTCGGCCGTGTTGGAGGCCATCTTGGGCCGACTTGGAGGTATCTCGGACCGTGACCCTTTTGTGCCGTCTTGGAGGCAATCTTGGCCATCGTGGACGCATTTTGGAGGCCATCTTGGCGGCATCTTGGAGGTCGTCTTGACGGCATCTTGGAGGCATCTTGGCGGCATCTTGGAGGCATCTTTGGAGGCCATCTTGGAGGCCATCTTGGCGGCATCTTGGCGGCATTTTGGAGGGCCATCTTGGCGGTCTTGAAAGCCATATTGAGCCGTCTTGGGGTTTTTGTTGTGAGGATCGGGTACCTTGTAGGTCCTTTCGGGTGGCCGGCAGGACTGGCCGAAGCCCCAGGGAGAGTTCTTTTGGAAAGCCCACACCAAGAGCGTTTGGATTCAGCACGCTGGGCACCCCTGTGGCAAGCCAACAGTGTGCGGCGAGCCTACTTGCCTTTGGCCTATCGCCACCGTGCCGGTGTTTTGGGTTCCAGTCCTCACGGATGTTTCCTGGGGTCTCTTCGGAGCGCTCCTGTTGGGGGCCTCTTCGGACTGTTTTGGGGCCTGTTGGGAGCCTCTTGGGGGGCACTTGAGAACCCCTTGGGGGCCTCTGAGGGTTTCCTGGGGGCCTCTTGGGGACATCCAGGGGCTGAGAGCTTTAATTGTCCATTCGGGTCTCCCGTCGAGGTCCCCTCTTGGAGCTGTCGTGGGGGCCTCTTGGGCCGTCTTGGGGGCCTCCTGGGCCGTCTTGGAGCGATCTTGGTGGCCTCTTGGAACGTCCTGGAGCGTCCGGAAGCCGAAACGGCGAGAACGCCACAATCTTTCAAACACCAAAGGTAACCAGTGGTTTTGCTTCTCGTGGTCCTCTCTGGAGGCTTCTTGGAGGCCTCGTCGGGCCGTCTTGGGGCCATCTTGGGCGTCTTGGACCGATCGCGCAGAGATTCGGGGCCCTCTTGGACCGTCTTGGGGGCCTCTTGGGGCCTTTTGTCCCCTCTTGGGCCTCTCTGGGGGCCGAAAACGTCATGCCACACGACGCCGGGAGCCCCATGGCCCACGCGACTCGCCCCACATGGTTTGGCTGTCTTGGGCTCGGGCCCCTCAGATAATCCCTAGGATTGAGGATTGAGGATCCACTGGGTCCCACAACTGATCTGAGGACACACTCGTGTCTCAAGGGCAGGGTGGCGGATACGACATTCTCGTGATGCCTGTCGAGCTGGCCTACAGCCTGGATCAGGACGACTTCCTGGTCGCCATGGGCTGGCTGTCCCAGATTTTTTGGACGCTCGACATCTGTGTGTCCTTCCTGACGGGCTACTACAAGAACAGCGAGCTGGAAATGCGATTCAGCAAGGTCGTCTACGCGTACGCAACGACCTGGTTCCCGATCGACATCATTGTCACCGTGCCGCTGTGGGTGCTGCTTCTCGTGGACGAGGTCGGCGGCGAAATCCGAACCCTGCCCTCATCGATCAACGATTCAGGCAACTCGATAGGCGGCGGGGGCAAGGCTCGGGATTCGTCGGACATTTGGCGAAATCCGAACCCTACCCCTGTCTCCCATCGGTTCAAGAGAATCAGTGGGTGGGGGCTCCCACGGACAGGGAGCTCTGCCTGCAGCCCTGCTGCCCCAATGGGACGGTCCGCATGGCACACGCGCGCCCAGTTCGTCGCACCTCGCGAGGATCGCGGCCCCACAGGAAGCTCCATCTGCGGCCCCAATTGGGACGGTGCGCAAGGCGCACGCGCGCCCGTTTCGGAGCACCCCTCACGAGGATCAGGGCCCCAAAGGGAGCGCCACCTACGGACCCCGCTGGGACCGATCGGCGGCGGTGGGGCTCGGATGCCGCCGCCTGCGAGGGCAGCTGCACCAACTGCGAGGCCGCGCGAGCCTCCACGGGCGTGAAGACGATACGCTTCCTGCGGGTGCTGCGGCTGCTGCGATCCAGCCGCGCTGCCGCGCGATTCCACCGCGCCCGGGCCGTCACCGGTGGGGGGGGGGGGCGGCGGAGGGGGGGCACACGGCGCGCTCCAGAGAGGTCCTCGCCTCCGAGGGTCGGAGGAGCTGGCACGTCTTCCTCGGCGGGAGGCCGCCGGGAGGCGGCGGGAGCAGAACGGAGGCGGCGCCGCTGGCGGAAGCTGGCGGGCATGCTTGAGTAGCAACTCGTAGGGGCCTTGTAGTATGTTCCCGCGGTGTTCCGTCTTCAGAGGTGTACTCGCATGGGCTGGCGTGTGGTCAGAGATGCAGGGCGCCGATTTGACGTCGAGGAGCGTCGACTTCAGCGTCGGTTGGCATCGGCTAGAGTCGATCAGCGTCGGTTGGCTCGGTTTCGCAAGATTCGGCACGACGGTATGGGAGGCTTCCGTGAGTTGCCGCCGAAGGTGTGGCGGGGCTGTGACATGCCACGGATCCGGCTGCCCGCGGTTTTGTTTTTACCTAACGGCGAAGACTGATAGGTTTCTAGTGGTCTCAAAAGAGAGCATCATGACTCCCCAGGGGGGTCTGGGCAGATGCCGGACGGGTGCCGCAGGCATCCGGGGACTCCCGCGGGGATCCGGGGACTCCCCATTTTCATTGCCAGGAGCCACATTTTGATTGCCCGGAGCCAACAGAACACCACTCCCAGGCCACATTTTGAATGCCCGCAGCCAAATGTAGGCCACTTCGTGTTCTTCGTCTTCCCAGAACACCATTCCTGGGCCACATTTTGAGTGCCCGGAGCCAGCTGTAGGTGCCCGGAGCCAACTGTAGGCCACTTCGTGTTCTTCGTCTTCCCAGAACACCATTCCCGGGCCACATTTTGAATGCCCGGAGCCAACTGTAGACCACTTCGTTTTCTTCGTGTTCCCAGAACACCATTCCCAAGCTAATTTTGAATGCCCGGAGCCAACTGTAGGCCACTTCGTGTTCTTCGTGTTCCCAGAACATGATTCGTGCACCATATTTGGATTGCCCGGAGCCAATTGTGGGCCACTTCGTGATCTTCGTGTTCCCAGAACACCAGTCCTGTGCCATATTTTGACTGCCCGAGCTGAGGCAGGCTGCGGCCGAGGCAGGCTGAGGCCGAGGCAGGCTGAGGCTGAGGCTGAGGCACGCCGAGTCAGGCTGAGGCTGAGGCTGAGGCAAGCCGAGGCAGGCTGAGGCTGAGGCTGAGGCTGATGCTGAGGCAGGCTGAGGCTGAGACAGGCTGAGGCTGAGGCTGAGGCAGGCTGAGGCTGAGGCAGGCTGAGGCTGAGGCTCAGGCCGAGACAGGCTGAGGCTGAGACTGAGGCTGAGGCTGAGGATGAGGCCGAGGCAGGCCGAAGCTGAGACAAGGTGAGGCTGAATGGGGGGGGGGGGGGGAAGGGGGGGGGAGGAGGGGAGGCTGAGGCAGGCTGAGGCCGAGGCAGGCTGAGGCCGAGGCAGGCTGAGGCTGAGGCTGAGGCGCAGGCTGAGGCCGAGGCTGAGGCTGAGGCTGAGGCTGAGGCTGAGGCTGAGGCTGAGGCTGAGGCGAGGCAGGCTGAGGCTGAGGCTGAGGCAAGCCGAGGCAGGCTGAGGCTGAGGCTGAAACTGAGGCAGGTTGAGGCATCTGTAGGAATCCATAGGAATCCTTAGGACTCCCTAGGAATCCTTAGGGATCCGTAGGCATTCTTAGGAATCGGTAGGCATAGTTAAGCATCCTCAGGAATCCTTGGGAATCCTTTGGATTCCATTGGATCCTAATGCCGTTGCCACTGCGACTGTCATTGCGAATGCGACTGCGACTGCGAGAACAGGAGAATTCTACAACTGGATTCTCACCTGAATCTTAAGGGGAACGCTTCCAGATATGCTTATACACATCGCTGTTAGGTTGCTTTGCCGGGATAATGTACTTCAGGTTCTTGGTTGAACACAAGTAAAAGGGTGTCGGGGGTTCGAGTAGTCGGGGCCTCGACTAGTGTTTCGCAAGAAGCGGGAGTAACACACAACAAACACCGACACACACACACACACGCATCAACCGCTGCAAGCGGGGTGGCGGATTAGTGAAATTTACGCACGTGCTGAGCGAGTCCCTGAATGTGATCAACTCTCCCGAGGTGCTCTGCTCGCTCGGCATCGTGAAGTATATGATTGGCCTGGTGATGATCAACCACGTGCTGTCGTGCGTCTGGTACGCGGTCGGCAAGCACGCCGCCATCGCGGAAGGGGAAGTCGGATGGGTGAGCGCTTTGGAGATGGACCATCCCGCCACCACTTGGGCAGACAGAAAGGCAGCCGTCTACTTGTACCTGACATCACTGCATTGGACCGTCACTCAGTTCCAGGGCACGAGCGATATTCTCCCAGGGAATTCTTTGTCGGAGCGGCTCACTGCCGTCCTTGTGGTTATGTCCGCCTTCATCATTTTTTCGTGGTATGTTTCGAGCCTTACAAACATGATGATGCGGCTGCAGCAGCTTCACAGCGACAGAATCACAGAGCAGGTCGTGGTGTGGGGCTACCTGAGCAACCACAACATCTCCGGGCCGCTATCGGTTCGCGTGAAGAAGTACATCGAGTGGAAGCAGCGCGTGCATACGTACCGCGAGCACGATGCACAGGTGATCACGCTGTTGCCTATAGAGATAATGGCCGATCTCTTGGAAGAGGTGCGAGTACCCTTGCTTTCCTTCCACAAGTTCTTTGCAATGTTCCGCGTGGCGTACCCGAAAATCGTTAGGCGATTATGTGCAGAGGTGCAGGAGAAGACGCCAGCGCCGGACGAAGAGATTTTTACGCCTGATGGCGGACAGTCCAATATGTATTTCGTGGAGAGTGGTCTTCTGGAGTATTCGTACAATAGCAGTTTCTCTAAGAAGTCGATCGGAAACGCCCACTCAGAATCGCACCGGAGTCCATCCGAAATGGTTTGGCAGCCTTTTGAGCAGAGGGAGACGATCGGTAGGGGCAGTTGGCTCGCCGAGCAGATACTGTGGACAAACTGGTCGCACATCGGGAAGCTCGTCGGCAAGATTGACTCCTGCTTGCTGGTCCTGGAGGGCATGAGCTTCACCGAGATAGTGAAGTCCAATTCTGCTGCACACTGCTCCGCGGTTTACTACGCGAGGAGGTTTTTGGGAGAGTTGAACCGATTCGGCAAGACGTACACCGACCTCCTTCCTAAGACTTTCTTCGATTCGCTGTCCGACTCGCATGACGACGATGAGTGATCAGCAGGCCGATGCACCAGCTCCTCACCACCCTTCCGTCCATACCCCTACCTCGTAACCTTCCACCTCGCTCTCCGGCCCCCTGTCCAACGTCCACGCCCCCACGGTGGTCGACCGCCCTGGCACGAAGTGACGCCCACGGCACTGGACACATGCCCACGGATGGACCGCGGCCGCCGACTGGCAGCAGACGGTCGGGCACTCTGGCGGCACGCCTGCCTCGTCCGGGTGCTCCGGCGTGAGCCCTCCGAGCTTGCCCCGAGCCTCCCGCCCCGCGCGGCGAAGCGGCACGCCATCCGCCTGCCAGGCACTGCGTGTTGCCGGGGCCGCCGCCGCGGCACGCCGAGCAAGAGTTGCCGACCCGTCCGCGGCACTGAGCAGTGGTTGGGGCCGTCGATCGCACCAATAATTGCGAAGCCATCATGACTTCAGGATGCAACTCATGTGAGGTTATGTTCAGCATCGGCGCTGTTGTATCCGCGGCCGAAAATCGGCCCAGTCTGGCACGATCCCGACTAATCCGCGTAACTAGTCCTGGGTTGAGCTTCGCTCATTCCGCGGGCCAATCTCGCATCAGCGTGGCTGCGTGCTGGTGTGCTCGTGCCCAGGAGACGGTAGGGCAGGCAGGACGGTTTTCGAGAAGTTTTTTGGAAGTCTGGCTCGCACCCTTTCAAAGAGAGTCGATCGAATGCCCCACAGGGCGACAAGGTGGCTCAAGAGAGCTCCAGCAGAGTTTCGAGACGCACATGGGTTGTGGGTCAAAGTTCTCATGGATGCTTCTTGGAGTCGTTTCGGAGGGAGTTTCTGCGGAGCAGTTTTGAGGCCTCTGGTGGGCCTCTTGAGGGCTTGTTGGGCGCCGCTCTAGGCTTCCTGTGGGCCTTTTAGGAGTCATGGGAGCTTCTTTGGGGGCCTCTTGTAGCCTCTTCGGGGCCTCTGGGGGCTTCCAGGGCGCCTCTTGGGGCCGAGAGCTCGAAATGTCTGGTCGGGTTTCCCCTCTGGGCCCCCTCTTGGGGCCATCCTGGGGCCGTCTTGGAGGCCTCTGGGGCCGTCTGGGGGCCATCTTGGGACATTCGGGGGCCCCCTTGGAGGCTTTTTTGGCCGTCTTGGAGCGATGTTGGGGCTTCGTGGGGCCGTCCAGGGCGGTCAGCGGTACCGCCAGAGTCGTCCGAGAATCCTGGCAAAATCAACGACTGTTGCTCCTACGGGGCCTCTCGAAGTCCCCTTGGAACCCCCCCTGGACCCCCTTGGAGCGTCTTGGGCACTTCTTGGGCCGTCTTGGGACCAGCGTGGGCCATCCTGCAACGCTCTTGGCCCAAGGCCGTCGGGCGGGCCGCCCTCCTGGCGCCTCAGGGGGGCGCGTGGGAGGCCCTCGAGGCCGCGACCAGGAGTGCCGTCATCTCTGGCCCGACCCTGCCAGGACCTTGCCGGGGACTTGCTGGGAGCTTGCAGGGGTACAAGTGTGACAAAAGACTCCGAACAAGTGTGGTAAGTGTGACAAAATGCAGGTGTTTGTTTATTACACTTGTTTATCTCGTTCGTTTTTTCCAGAGAGGGCGTAGGCCCAGGGTTCTCGTTTAGTATGTAAACCTGTTCCCCGGGCCAGATTTCTGTAGGGCCGAGGAAAAGCGTGAAAACACGTGGGTTCTTAGCGCCACCAAGCAGCACAGTTGAGAAAATAGGTTGGTTCCCAACGTCCCCGAGCGGGACTAGCGTGAAAATACGCGGGTTCCCAACGTCCCCGATCGGGACTAGCGTGAAAATATGTGGGTTCCTAACGCCCCCGAGCGGGACAAGCGTGAAAATACATGAGTTCCTAACGTTTCCGAGTGGGGGGTATCTAACATGGTTGTCCCGAGCTGGAACCATGTGTTTTTACATGTCCAGGCCACCCATGGGGAAGATCTAACATGGTTGTCCCGAGCTGGAACCACGTGTTTTTGCGTGTCCATGCCACCCATGGGGGTATCTAACATCGTTGTCCAGAGCTGGAACCACGTGTTTTTAAGTGTCCAGGCCACCCAGGGGGGTATCGAACAAGGTTCTCCCGAGCAAGGACCTCGTGTTTTAACGTGCCCAGGCCACCCAGGGGGATGTTTAACATGGTTGTCCCAAGCAAGGACCACATGTTTTAACTTGTCTAGGCCGCCCAGGGGTGTATCTAACATGGTTGCCCAGAGCTGGTCCCATGTGTTTTTACGTGTCCAGGCCACCCAGGATGGGCATCTAGCATGATTGTCCTGAATTAGAGCCACGTGGTTTTACGTGTCCAGGCCGCCCCGGAGGGGTATTTGACATGGCGGAGCTAGGTGCTTCAACGTGTCCAGGCCACCTATGGGGTATCTAACATTCGCCTCCTGGGGCCTTCTGGGGGCCTGGAACGGACGGCCACCATGAAGATGTGTTGAAGATGTCTCGAGCGAACCACTTGTTTTCACGTGTCCAGTTCGCCCAGGCGGATGTCTAGCATGAGGATGTGTTGAGGATGTGTTAAACGAAACGCTTGTTTTCACGTGTCCAGGTCGCCCAGGCGGGTGTCTAGCATGAGGATTTGGGCAGGATGTCTCGAACGAAACGCTTGTCCCCAGCACGTTCTGTAGCGCGTCCCCTTGGCACGTGCCGCGGTGCGTCCCCGTGGCACGTCCCTTGGCACGTCGCCTGGTGCGTCCCTTGGGACGTTCCGCGGCGCGTCCTCCTGGCATGCTCCCGTGTCAATTAGCTCTGGGGCAGCCACTATGTGCTCAGGCAGCTTGAGCTTAAGATCCAGATCAGTTAGGTCAGGACTCGGATGCAAAGGAGGACTCGATCCACACCACAATAGAGCACAATCGCGGCATGGCACATCGCATTTCAGAATGGCGCAGCACAGCACAGCCCTCGGCACGGTACATCAAGATCGATACACTCAGCATTACAACCTGGCACGTTTCTTGGCACGTTCCGTGGCGTGTCCCGTGGCCGTGGCACGTTCATTGGCCCGTTCCGTAGCGCGTCCCCTTGGCACGTCCCGCGGTGCGTCCCCATAGCATGTTCCCTGGCACGTCGCCTGGCGACTCCCTTGGGACGTTTCGCATGTCCCCGTGTCACTTAGCTCTGGGGCAGTTACTCTGTGTTCAGACAGCTCGAGCTTAAGATCCAGACCAGGTAGGTCAGGACTCGGATGCAAAGGAGGACTCGATCCACAACACTATAGAACACAATCGCGGCATGGCACATCGCAAATCAGCACGGCGCAGCACAGCACAGCCCTCGGCACGGTACATCAAGATCGATACATTCAGCATTGCATTTGCCCGTCGCCCAATCAGGTGTCTTTGAAACGCTGCCATGCCTTACATTTCTAAATTCCTTTCCGGGAACGTGTGTCGATCATAGTATCACATTTGTTTGTTTTCACACTTCTTCGGAGCATCGTTTTTTTATCACACGTGTCGTCGGGGGACTCCCAGGGGCCGCCACGCTCGAGCGAACTAGAGACATGCTGAAATTCGCACCAGAGATCTTAGCACGCCTCTGGCCCGTTGGGCCGGCGAATCGGGCTAACCCGGCTGAGTGGCCCCCTGAATCCTGCTTGCTAACCCCTAACAGTTTTTCGAAGACCTTTCAGAAGTTGCCTCCGAAATGACTCGTGCCTGTTTTTCTCTGGCGCGCGTGCGGGCAATGTCAGCCTTGCGCCAGATTTGCTTGCTTCGCTTCCTTGTTAAGGGTGCGTGTGGCACGGGTCTTGCTGGGAAGGATACATTCCCGCTGTCTTCCAGAGCAATGCCGACCCGCCTGAGAGCCGGGGCAGAAAGTGGCACCCAGCTCGTGGACTGTTCGGAGCAGGTGTGGTCAGCAGCGGTCGAGTTGAGACAACGGTAGTTGGCCTTCGGGGGGCCCCCTCGTCGCCACGGCCGGACGTAGCTCGGACAGCTGGTGCGTTTGAACCTTGGGAGGGCTCCAGGGACGATTTGGAGTTGCCGTTGTCCCAACTCTCCCTACTCGGACGTGCGCACGTCTTCGCCACCAGAATATGTTCATATCCACCGTCTCGGATTCGTGCCCTGGTGTCTCCAGGGGCGGTGGATGTGGACATCCGCCCGCCCACGTTGGCGAGCAAATATCTACATCCACCGCTTCGAGTCTGTGGGACGCGTTCCCGCGGCAGTGGATATGAACATGTTCTGGCGGCGTAACGTCCTTAACTGATAAGAGGGGAGAGAGGAGGACGAGAAGGATGAACGAGGGCAATAATCAGATCAATGGCCACGAGCACAATGAGGGAGAGGAGACAGGAGAAGGAACCGAGATGAGGGAGGACCCAGAGGAGGATGAGGAGGATAAGGAGGAGGAGGAGGGGAAGAAGGAGGACGAGGAAGAGCATCAGCAACACCACCACATGTATGAGATTTGGGGGGGAGTACCAGGCGGGAAGGGAGGGAACGACATTCAGGAGGAGGAGGAGGAGAAGGAGGAGGAGGCGCATCATGAGCAGGGGAATGATCAAGCGGATGCTGGGGAATAAAGATGAAGACGAAAGAGGTGCAGGGGATGAGACGCAGCAGCTGCAGCGGGATCACAAGCATGATGCTGCGAGGACGTTGGCAAGACGCATACGAGGGAGGCTAACGTGGGAGGAATAACATAGGGGCGTGGGAAAAATGAAAGATGCAGGAGCAGGGGCAAGGCGAGGCAGCATGGAAGAGAGGGGCCGATGATGGGCAGCATGATTCGGGTAATGAACATGATGATACGGGATAGAAAGGAGGGTGAGGAGACCAAACAACACAACATCGGGCTGATTATGAGGAGGACGCGGGGGCGGAGGAGGTGAGTAGGATGGATGAGCAGCAGCAGAAAGTGCAGGAGCAGGACGGAACAGGAAGCGGTGTGAGAGAGGGATCATGTGGGATGAGTGGAGAGTGCGTGTGGGTAGAAGGACGATGACGAGCAGAGTTGGACGATGGAGGGGAGGATGCTGATGAGGGTGATGGGAAGAGGATGGGGAGGAGAAGGAGTTGCCACCTGAACACTATGTGCGGAGAGAGGGATGCGGCAACATGATGACATTATTGTTGATGATGCTGATGATGAGGATGCTGCTGCTGCTGATGATGATGATGATGTTGATGGTGATGATGATGATGATGATGATGCTGATGCTGATGCTGATGCTGATGATGATGATGATGATGATGATGATGATGATGATGATGATGATGATGATGATGGTGATGATGATGATGATGATGATGATGATGATGATGATGATGATGATGGAGATGTTGCTGCTGCTTCTGCTGATGAGGATCTTGATGGTGGTGGTGATACTGATGCTGATGATGATGATGCTGATGATAAGAATGGAAAGGCTGCTGCTGCTGATGGTGATGAGGCGGAGGAGGATTGATTTTTGTGGTTGTGGTGGTGGAGCCGATGTAGAGAAACATGCAACCAGCGAAGGAGATGCGGTTTTGGAGGAGGAGGACACGGAGAAGGGGGAGGGAGGGATGTGATGCCCAGGAGGAAGTTGAAGGACGGACAATGGGGAGGCGAAGGGCGGGATGCGGAGGCGGAGCAATTCTAGACGCTTCGCGTAACCCCACCAGCCCGCGCCATTTTGGCTGCGCCTGGCTTGCTCCTGGGCGACTGACCCTCAGACTCCCTGGGTTGCAGCTTGCACGACCGCCTCAGGTGACTGACCCCTCAGACTCCCTGGGCTTGCACGGCCGCCTGGCCTCTCAGACGCCCTGGGTTGCCGCCCCCCTCGCCGCCTGATCCGCGGCTCCCGCGCGCGCCCGGGAATTTAGTCGCGGCCGCAGCCCGACCGTGACTGCTCGCCGCCGGCGCTTCCGCCTGCGGCTGTAAAAAAAAAGTAACCCCACCAGCCCATCCAGAAACGATGCCCAGGGGAATTGCCTCGATCAGTGAAGTGGGCAGCACACAGAGGAAGGACCCCCCAGTGGAGGCCTCTTCGAGCGTCTTGGGTGCCTTGGAGAGCTTCTTGGGGCCTCTTGGGGGCCTCTTGGGAGCATCTTGGAGGCCTCTTGGGCGCCTGTTGGGGCCTACTGGGCGCCACTTGGGGCCCTCTTGCAGCGCTCTTGGGAGCCTTGGGAGCGCTCTTGGGGCCATCTTGGAGGACATCACTCAAACAAGAAGCGAGCATTCGTTAGCGTTGCCCCTCGGGAGCCTAACACATCGCCTCTTGGTGCGCTCTTGGGGCGCTCTTGGAGCGCTCTTAGGCGCTCTTGGGGCCGCCTTGGGGCTCTCTTGAGTCTCTCTTGGAGCCCGCTTGGGCACTCTTGGAGCCATCTTGAGGCCTCGGATGGCCATCGGAAGCGAAGCGAGAAAACCAAACACATAGATGTTCCTGAGGCTTGGTCCTCTTCAGGGCCTCCTGGGGGAGCTCTTTGGCCACTTGGGGCCGTCTCGGAGCGGTCTTGCGGAATGTAGCATCGTTGGAGCCATTATGAGACGTCTTCGGATATCTTGAGCCATCTTGGAGGTCATCTTGGGCTTTCCCAGGCGCTCTTGGAGTCATCTTCATCAGTGCCCCCCAAGAGGCCAACATGTGGCTAACACCGTAGTAGAACCAATGATTTGGCATTATCGCCGAGGCCTCTTGGAGCGTCTTGGGTGCCCCTGGGGGGTCTCTTGGGAGCCTCTTGGGGGTCTCTTGGGAGCATCTTGGGGGCATCCTGGGGGCCTCTTGGGAATACCTGGCCACCTCTTTGGGCCCTCTTGGGGCACCCTTGGGAGCCTTGGGGGCCATCATTGGGCCATCTTGGGTGAGATCGATCACAGGGGGGGAAGCTAATTTGGGTCCCCCTCTCAGGAGGCCAAAATGGGGCCCAAACTTCAGTAACACCAGTGATTGTGGCTTCCTCGCCGAGCCCGTTTTGGACGCTCACAAGGGATGGTTGTTTACAAGGGATGGTTGGGTGGTGCCTGCATTGACCCTGGTTGGCTCCCAGTCGCCTGGGGGAGGGGGTGTATATTAACAGGGAACAGTGATAAACCCTTCCCCGAAGGGGAAGAAGGAGGGGTGTAAGAGGAAACTCCTTAAACCACCGGCGCCCAGAGGGCTGCTCGGATTTCCTAATGTGTTTGTTCGCATCTTCGGGGCATCTTGGGGAAGCTTCTTCGCCACTTGGAGCCGTCTTGGAACGTTTTTGGGGCATCCTGGAGCATCGTGGGAGCCATTATGAGACGTCTTAGGATATCTTGAGCCATCTTGGAGGTCATCTTGGGCTCTCCCAGGCGCTCTTGGAGTCATCTTAATCAGTGCCCCCCCGAGAGGCCAACATGTGGCTAAAACCTTTTGGTGACATGAATGATTTGGCATTATCGCCGAGGCCTCTTGGAGCATCTTGGGTGCCTCTGGGGGGTCTCTTGGGGTCTCTTGGGGGTCTCTTGGGAGCCTCTTGGAGTCATCCTGGGGGCCTCTTGGGGCTTCCTGGCCACCTCTTTGGGCCCTCTTGGGGCCCCCTTGGAGCCTTGGGGGCCATCTTTGGGCCATCTTGGGTGAGATCGATCACAGGAGGAGGAGTCCCTAGTTCGCCCCTCCGCCCCCCCCTCAGGAGGCCAAAATGGGGCCCAAACCTTAGTAACACTAGTGATTGTGGCTTCCTCGCCGAGGCCGTTTTGGACGCTCCGACACCTCGCGAAACCCTTTGTCCAGGTCCGTGGGGAGGGGGTAGGGGGAAGGGTCAAGACTCCCTCCCCGCCCGCAAGCCGTCTCGCTCACTCCCACCCGCCCTCCCAACACATACGTAGCACCCGAACCTGGCCCGAACCGCAGCATATGCAGCAGTCGTCTGTGGATGGCCAGCTACTGGGGGGCGAATCCGCCGCCGTCGCCGCCGCCTGCGCCGCCGCCGCCGCCCGCCGCCGCCCGCCGCCGCCGCCGCGCCGCCGCCGCGCGTCCGCTGCCGCCGCCGCGCCGCCCGCCGCCGCCGCCGCCGCCGCCGCCGCCGCCCGCCGCCGCCGCCACCCCGCTGCCGAATCGCAGCCGCCGCTGCCGCCGCAGCCGCTGCCGCCACCGCTGCCGCCGCCGCCGCCACCGCCGACGCAGCCGCCGCCAACGCCGCCGCCGCCGCCGCCGCCCCCGCCGCCGCCGCCGCCGCCACCGCCACCGCCACCGCCGCAGCCGCAGCATCCGCTGCCCCCCCCCAGCCGCCGCAGCAGCCGCCGCGGCCAAGTGTACGTTGTATTGTTCTTTGACAGGGATGGTGGGGGGAGGCCGCATCGGGTTCGCTGCGCATGCTCCGAATTTGGAGGCAGAGTGTGTTTTGTATGGCTGTTTACAAGGGATGGTTGGGTGGTGCCTGCATTGACCTTGGTTGGCTCCCAGTCGCCTGGGGGAGGGGGTGTATACTAACAGGGAACAGTGATAAACCCTTCCCCGAAGGGGAAGAAGGAGGGGTGTAAGAGGAAACTCTTTAAACCACCGGCGCCCAGAGGGCTGCTCGGATTTCCTAATGTGTTTGTTCGCATCTTCGGGGCATCTTGGGGAAGCTTCTTGGCCACTTGGAGCCGTCTTGGGACGTGTTTGGGGCATTTTGGAGCATCGTGGGAGCCATTATGAGACGTCTTAGGATCTTTTGAGCCATCTTGGAGGTCATCTTGGGCTTTCCCAGGCGCTCTTGGAGTCATCTTCATCAGTGCCCCCCAAGAGGCCAACATGTGGCTAACACCGTAGTAGAACCAATGATTTGGCATTTTCGCCGAGGCCTCTTGGAACGTGTTGGGTGCCCCTGGGGGGTCTCTTGGGGGCCTCTTGGGGTCTCTTGGGAACATCTTGGGGGCATCGTGGGGGCCTCTTGAGAATACCTGGCCACCTCTTTGGGCCCTCTTGGGGCACCCTTGGGAGCCTTGGGGGCCATCATTGGGCCATCTTGGGTGAGATCGATCACAGGGGGGGGAAACTAATTAGGGTCCCCCTCTCAGGAGGCCAAAATGGGGCCAAAACTTCAGTAACACCAGTGATTGTGGCTTCCTCGCCGAGCCCGTTTTGGACGCTCCGACACCTCGCGAAGCCCCTTGTCCAGGTCCATGAGGAGGGGGTAGGGGGAGAGGTCAAGACGCCCCCCCGCCCGCAAGCCGTCTCGCTCACTCCCACCCGCCCTCCCAACACGTAGCACCCGAGCCTGACCCGACCCACAGCATATGCAGATACTGGGCGCCAATCCGCCTCAGCCGCCGCCGCTGCCGCCGCCCGCCGCCGCCGCTGCCGCGCCGCCGTCGCCGCCGACGCCGCCGCCGCCGCTGCCGCTGCCGCCGCCGCTGCCGCCGCCGCCGCCGCCGCCTCCGCATCCGCTGCCCCCGCCGCAGCCGCCGCAACCGCCGCCGCCGCCAGGTGTACTCTGTATTGCTCTTTCACAGGGATAGTGGGTGGAGGCCGCGTCGGGTGCGCTGCTCGTGCTCCGAATTTGGAGGCAGAATGTGTGTTTGTATTGTTGCTTACAAGGGATGGTTGGGGGGGTGCCCTCATGGACTCGGGTTGGCTCCCAGTCGCCTGGGGGAGGGGTTGTATATTAACAGGGAACAGTGATAAACCCTTCCCCGAAGGGGAAGGAGGAGGAGTGGAAGAGGAAGCTTCTAAACCACCGACGCCCGGAGGGCTGGTGGGATTGGGGGGTTGGGCGGAGCAGTTGGAGGAGGAGCATGACGACGAGGACGACGGCGGCGACGACGACGAGGACGGGGCTGCCCCGGCTGCCCATCCTCGCGTCCGTGCGGGGCGCTGGCCCCCATGACGCCCGGGCCGCCAGCAGGGCGCGCCTCTGACGCGCGCTCGAGCTTACCCCCGCGCCCGCTGCGGACGTCGTTCCGCCACCGGGTTCCAGGGCGGAGTCGGCCGAGCGCGAGGAGCACCGCGCCGGCTGGCCGCTGCTCCGCCCTCTGCCGCTGGCGCCGTGCGAGCACGAGGAGGTGCTTTGTCGGATGCATCCGTCAAGCTCTCCGCCGCCTCAAGCGGTGTGTGTTCAGAGCCAGAGCGCAGCTGAACCGCAGGAAGGCCTGGCATTGGCAGTGTAGCTCTTTGCGCGTGTCGAATGCTCTAGCGAGCAAGAATACAGCTCCCAGATGGGGTCCGAGTAGATGGGGGGGTCGGAGGATCGCGCCACATCGCGCGGCTCGATGTGGAGTCCGACTTTCTTTCTCCACGCCGACGGCGTCGATGCATCGCCGACGTCGCCGATGCATCGCCGATGCACCGGCGATGAATCGCCGATGTGTCGCCGATGCGGCGCGATCCCCCGACGCCATCTGCTCGGACCCCATCTAGGAGGCCTCTAAGCAAAGCCCCAAGACAGCGACAGAGTAGCTCAGCATCAACACAGTGGCCAAGGAGCCCCCGCGTCATGTCCACGGGCGTCGTGCTAACTGTCGCTGCTCCGCCCTCCTCTGCCGCTGGCGCGTTGCGCACCTCGTCCACGCGCTGCTTTGCACTCGCTGCCGCAGCCACCGCCAGAGTGGGTTCCGCCGCGCCGCCCGTCGAGATGCGCTCTGTGTCAAGGACCTCCGCCTTGAACCCCGAGCCGTGGGGGACCTCCTCCTCGTCCAGGATGTCCTCCGTGGTCTCGGCGCCGTGTTGTGTTGTGCTGGGGCCCGCCGGAGGGGAAACGCCCTCCCCGTCCACGGCCTTGCCCTCGAGCTCGGAGCCGTGGGAGGCAGTTTTTTCGTCCAGGGTCCTACTTGAGCTAGGCGCCGCTATGAGTCGCAATGGCGCCTGCAGGAGGTGCACAGGCCCTCCTCGTCCAGGGCCTTGTCCTTGAGTTCGGAGCCGTGCTGGGGCGGGGCAGAGCCGGCCACCTCGTTCAGGATCCTCTCCCCATCCAAGATCTTCACCTTGAACTCGGAGCCGTTTGGGCCGCGCCAGGGCCCTCCCGAGAGAAACTTGCCCCTTCGTCCAGGCCCTGCGCCCCGGACTCAGGGCCGCTGGGGCTCCGCGCTGCCACCGCCCTTCCTCCGTGCAGCGGCTGCGCATTCTCCGAGCAGTGCCTTGCATTAAGAGCTCGCGCTGCTGTGCGAAAGGGATGGGAGACGTGTGTGCCGAGGCTGCGCCAGGTGCTTCTGCCCGTGGCGGCCTCGTGGGCGCCTCGTGGGCGCCTCGTGCGATGAGTGGGAGGGGGCCACATAGCTTGCACCACATGGTTGCCATTCCATGACTTGCACCACACAGCCTACATCGCAGAGCTTTCACCACACAGCGTGCACCTCATGTATTGCACCACGTGGCTTCGCTAACATGGCTCGTGCCACATCGCTTACGGCTCTGTCGTGCAATCATATGCTGCTTCGGTCGGGCCAACGCTGGCGCACAGTCTCTTACTGTGAGGAAGCCCCGTGCGATAGCCGTATTTTGACACAGCAAGCGCCCTCCGTCTTTGTACCTGTTGGACCGCCCCACGGGCACGCCCGGTGGTGCGACAGGGAGGCGCTATCTATAGGGCACAGATGGTCGCCGAGCGCGTTGCACTGCTCGCAAAGTGCCTACGCGCAAACGTCCGAAAAACCATACGTCTGCCTCTGTGTGATGGATCGTAGAGCCCCGCAGCGGATCCAGGCCATTGGCGAGCGGCAATTTTGCGAGCAGTGGAACGCGCTTGTCTAGATGGGGGAGGGGGAGGGAGGATGGAGGAGGGACAGATGGGCGGATTCCCTTCGGGGATCATGCGGCCAATGTGGATCGACGCTGCAGGAACGATTCCCATGGCACCTGCGCAGGGATGACGGGCGCAGATCGAGAAGTGCAGACAAGCTTGCAGCCCGCGCGCTCGGAGGCACAGAGGTGGGAGGCGCGGCCGCCTCCCCATGGCCACGCGACACCGCCGAGCGGCACCGCCTACCCCTGACAGCGCCGACGCCGACGGCGTCGGCGCCGGCAGCGTCGACCCCGACGCCCACGGCGTCGACGGCGACGCCGTCGCCGACGGCGTCGGCGACGGCAGCGTCCGACAGCGACGCCGACGGCGCCGACGGCGACGGCGCCGACGCGCAGCGTCGGCGGCAACGTTGGCGACGTCGGCGACGGCGAGGCTGCGCCCCTCTGTGCGACAGCGCCCGCACCTCGCCCCGCGAAGCGCAGGCGCCGGCGCCCCCCGGGTGAGGCTCGCCGCGGCCCGCACCGGGCGTGTTGCGTCATGGGGGGGGCGATGCACCCAGGGATCCGACGAGGTGACAAGAATCCAGGCGGGTGTTTTTTTGCTGGTTTCGGCCGCTGGGGGCCCTCGCCAGGCCTCGGGACCGGCAAGACACGGATGAGAAGCCGATCCCGGAAATGGGTCGGGACCCATGGGGTCGAAGATATGAAACAATCATGACGTCGGGGGTCTCGGAATGAGGGGTGGCGGAGAAAATGCGAACCTTTTTGTGTATTTTTGGGGCTCTAGTGAGGCCCCCTCGGGTCGAAAAGGGGCACGACAGTTGCACGTCCCCCCCCCTCGCCCATATCTTTGGGGAGCGAACGATGACATAATAATCAGATCTTTGATGCCGCGCGGATTTACTGGATCGGTGCTGGAGCCCCATGGCGGTGCCTCCGGCGCCGTGCCCCTGGCGCAGTCCGCGCGACAGGGAGGGGGGTCCAGCGTCGATCGCAGAAATCCGGGCGAACCTCCGAGTTGTTGTGTGTTTACGGCAGTGTCTGCTCCTCGCTTTCTCGCCCCCCTGTTCCCTCAGATCCGACGTTGTTAGAGTATTGCAACGCCGCGAAGAATCGCGACCGGATCCCTCGACCCTGTCTTTCTGATATGTTTTCGTGCCGGATCCACGTCGATGATTCCGGGGCCCGACACTGGAAGACAACGCCCGGTGTGAAAAAGTTGCAGCGCCAGGATCTCTCGGTTGAGCAACGCTCGGACGGGGCTAGGACGGGGATGAATCTGTTCCAGAGCGCTCCGGAACGCTCTCAGAGCGCGCAGGAGCGCCATGACCAGGGCGCGGCGCCCGAGGCATCCTCCAGCATCGCGAGATCTCAGAGATTCTCGGTTCATCCTCGCCCGATGTGATCCTCGTCCGATTTGGTCCTCGTCCGATTTGGTCCTCGTCCTCGTCCTCGGCGAGATCCATCCTCGCCCGATTTGGTCCTCGTCCTCGTCCTCGGCGAGATTCATCCTCGCCCGATTTGGTCCTCGTCCTCGTCCTCGGCGTGATTCATCCTCGCCCGATTTGGTCCTCGTCCTCGTCCTCGGCGAGATTCATCCTCGCCCGATTTGGTCCTCGCCCTCGTCCTCGGCGCCCAGCCGCCCCCAAGCCGCTCGAGGGAGGGGGCGCTGGCCGGCGCCGATGCGCGCGGGGCGCCCGTGCCACGGGGGCGTGCTGGCGGCTGGCCACGACGCGCCGGGCCGCCCGTCCTCGCGCCAACGCGCGCGAGGCATTTTTTTCTTTGTCCTCCTCCGCCTCCTCGCTTTTATCTCTTTTGTCCTCCGCCTCCTCGCTCTCTTCGTCCTCCTTGCTCCCTCCTCCTCCTCCTCCTGTTCCTCCCCCTCCTGCTCCTCCTCCTCCTCCTCCTCCCCCCAAGGCGCGCGAGGCCAGGCGAGGCGCGCGAGGCGAGGCGAGGCGGGTCGAGCATCGGCGACGCGCAGAGCCAGGGTTAAGTCGGGCCTGTCCCCTGTCCCCCTACAGGGGGATGGTCGACGAAAAATACAGATACCCCCCAAATAGCCAAAACATGGTCCAACAATCGTATGGGGACTATTTTTTTGCATTGTGTGACCTTTTTGGTGTATTTTTCGGGTATTTGTTTTTATTGTTCGTCGAAAATCCCCCGGTAGGTGGACACGCCCGACAGAAAGCTAGGGGAAGGCCTCCTTAGAAACACCTCCTGCTTCTTAAAAAAATAGGTCGGGCGTGTCCCCTCTACAGGGGGAATATATTCCAAAATAGGCAAGGAATGTTCTGGGGATGATTTTTTGAATTTTTTGAGTATGTGGTCACCAAAAATGCCCACCACATTTTGGTGTTCATTTTTGAGGTATTTTTATCTTGCACCCAAAATCTCCCTGTCGGGGGGGACGCCCGACTTCATCTTAGAAGGCGCTGGCCTTCTCTATACATGTAAGGCCGGCGCCTTCTAAGGAACAGCCCCTTTCTAAGAAGCCTTCCCCCCCTCCCCCTTACCCCCTCTGCGCGCCGCCAAAAGCAGTTGCGACGTTTCCTGGTTTGACTATAGGAAAGAATGTTCTAAGAACATTCCTGGCTGAGACTCTCTTGTTCCAGTGCGTCGGCATCATGCTCTAAGGACATCGTTTTGTTCTTAGGACTTGTTTGCTGATTCGGAAAGCATGTCGTGATAGGCCTAGAAGAATGCCAGGACGGTCGGTCCCTGCTCAATGGGGGAAGGCACCGGAGAGTCGAATATCAATACCCACCTGACCACCCCAACCCGGGGAGTATCGGAAACACGCACATGGAACCCTTACGCCTCCCAACCCGAAAGACGTCGGGTTGGGTCGGGCCCCATCCCACCAGACAACCCCAACAATTGGGGTGGTCTGGTATGTAATCAGAATAAGCAGATAAAGCGTTTTTGGTTTCAGGGAGAAGTCGGGCGTCATCCAGACCCCATCGGGTCATGAACAAAATCACGACGGCAGGATTTTCGCTATTTTCGGCCTCTGAGGGCCCTCGCCAGGCCGCAGGACCGGCAGATGACGACTCAGGGGTCAGAAGCCGGTTCGGGGAAGGGGTCGAGACCTCCAGGGGTCGACAGTATGACAAAATCATGACGTCAGGGGTCTGGGAATGAGGGGGGGGGGATAGTGGCCGAGGCTGGTAACGGCCGCTATCGCGAAAAGTGAAAGATGCTTCCAGAAACTACATCAACATAGACTTTCGGAGCTCCGCGCGGATTTCGATTTTTTCGGATCGGCTCTGGAACCGCGGGCCTGGAGAGGTTGGAGGTGGTCAACACGTCGTCGCGTCGGCCAGGGAGCCGATGAGCTCGGCGAGGGGATTCTGTGCATGGACGCTCCAGCACCCCACGGGTTTGGAAGCAGCCGGGGCGTTTATCACGGGGGCCACCGCCACCGAGGCCCGCGGGCGTCCCCGATGTGGGTTTTCTCGGTGGCGATGGTCCCTGCTTCCCCCCCCCCTGAGTTTCTACCCTCGAGGCCTCCCAGATTGTGTACGAGAGGATCAGAGGAGGACGTGGTACCCATACTGGCTACCCTTGCCTCGTTTTCGCTTGTTGGGGGCCTCCTGGGAAGCCCTCGTCGCCACTGCTGGATTCGCTTAGAAATTCTGGTCAGAACGCACCTCGTGAGAGGCCTGGGTCGTGCGCGGCATCGGCGATGCGTCGGCTATGCATCGCTGATGCATCGGCGACTTCGGCGATGGCGACGCTAGCATGGAGAACATCGGGCTCCTCATCCAGCCGCATCGGTGATGCACCGGCGACGCGACCGCCCCCATCTGCTTCGACCCCATCTTGGAGGCCTAGAGTTACACCGAGCGTCCTGGCCGACCAGACGACTTGATGTAATGCAGCAAGCCGATGAAGAAATTACGGGGGGTCGTGTTCACGCGACGGCGCCAGGGATGATGATCAGAAAACCGGCCCCGGGCCGGGACACTATTTCTGCAATCGTTCCCCCTGCGCCCTCCTCGGGCGCGCGCCTGGACGGCCGCCGACGGGCCAGAATGAGCCGAAGCGAAGCAGAGGCCGAAGATTCGGAAACTATTGTGCTAACCGTTCCCCCGCGTCATTCTCCCACTCGCCATCTTGCACTCTGCTCCGACCCCCTCCCAGGCTGCTCGCCGCCGCCCGGGCGCAGACGCCGCCCAGCCGAGCGCAGACGCCGCCCAGCCGAGCGGGGGGGCTCCTCGGGAAAAAAAGGGCGCCCCCGATGGAGAGGGAGGTGTGTGCGACGAGGGGCATGACCATGAGTGTGCTCCATCTGTTCAATGACTGCCAGCATAGAGACAGCAGAAACAAAAAAGAGAAAGCGCTCCCCACCCTAGTCCTTCATGGAGAGGGAGGGGAGGGGAGGCGGGCGCAGAGGGAGTACAAGAAGGAGGTCTCTGGGGGAGGGCCCCCCTTTTGGGCCGTGGCTCCGCCCACCTTGCGAGCCCTCGTCCCGCCGTCCGGCGATGCTCTGCTGTTGGGCGACGGGGGGGCGGCGGCGACGGCGGCGGCCCCTAGAGGACACCAGAGGTCCGCAGACCTGAGTCCTGAGAAGGAGGCCTAGCGACTGCGAACCGAGAGCTGCACATACAGTACACGCCAGTGCAGATGCATTTTCTCTACATATTTGTATCTTCGCTCGGGCGCCGAGCGCGCGAGCGCACTTGCACATAAGCCGAGGACTGCAGTGAAGAAACATGTCTTCTTCTTCCTCTTTGAGAAGGAGGCAGGGAGGACGAGAGTCACGTGCAAGGAGCTTCTCGTAAAAGCCGAATCGTTTGCGGCGGCCGCTGGAGCTCGACGCGGCGCGAGGCCCCACGGCCTCGCAGCTGCAGTCCGCCACCAGCTGTTCGAGTTACGTGCAAGGAACTTCTCGTAAAAGCCGAATCGTTTGCGGCGGCCGCTGGAGCTCGACGCGGCGCGAGGCCCCACGGCCTCGCAGCTGCAGTCCGCCACCAGCTGTTCAGGCACTCGTCCCAGGACCGATTCGCCGAGGCCACGCGGCAGGAGGGTTGACCAGAGTGAACCCAAGATGCATCGGCGATGGTGTAATACACCTGCCCGTCTCAAGCCACCTCGTCATGAGTCCCTGCAAACCTTCTTCTCAACGACGAGAAGGACCGGGTGCGCCTGCCACTCAAGAAAACAAACAGCTGTTTTGGAAACACATGCTTACCCTGTGCCTTCTAGCGAGTACTAAAGACTTCGCGGGTGTCCAACCCCTAGTACCGAAAAGGGGGCGTGCACGAAATCCTTTCCAAGCGAAAAGGGGGTTGCTTTGACTGCGTAGGTGGCGCTGCCGCGCGCGGAAGGGTTTCATGTCTGCGCATAGCGTGACATGTCTCTTATAGTCCCTGGCAGATAGCAGCTTCCTCGCCGTCCATGTGCAAGGCGAGTGCTGCCCCAACGCGACTTCATCCCTGCGCGAGCTCCACATGAGTGCCGCACGAACACGACAAAAATACGAAAGGAGGCACGAAATGTGCCACGAAGTGAGGCGCGAGATTAGGCACGCAATTCATTCTGCTCTGCGCGGGCTTCAGCACGAAATTTTGCCTGCGCGAAATTGTTGTGCGAATATCTCAGGCGGTTTCTGTTTTTTTGGGGCGCTTGCATGCGCGGCCGGGCGCTCGCAAACGAGTCCGGGGAATCAGGTTTGGGGCTTTTTCGTGCTGCCATTCTGGGCGGCAGCTATGGGGCCATTTCGTGTGGGCAATGTCGTTCGGGTTATTTCGCGCGGGCAATTTCGCGCCCCTGCGTCGTTCTCCTGGCCACCCATGTTTGTCGGCTGCTGCTGGCGAGCCGGTCTGTGTTTGCCGCGGCGGCGACATTAATAGGGCACAGCTCTGCTAACGCTGATGGTCACAGTGCCGACGGCTCCTGCGAATGTGGCAAAGGTGAGAAGGGGGCGTGGTCCAACGCCCGCACCGTTGTGCGGGCTGCCAGGGGTGTCCATCCCGCCGTGCCGCAAATAATTTACCAGGCGAAATTGCATGGGGAGCCCAGGCAATTTCGTGGCCCATGTTGTTCCCGATGAAGTCTTCAAGGGGTCGTTCTCTGTGGAAGACTGCGCAAGTGTATCCTCATACCGTTCATCGGGTTGTCAAAGAACCGCTCCAGTTGTGCAACCCTCGCAGCAGTTTGCACTTTCGCGGTGACCTTACAGGAAACCTCAGGCGAGAGCCCCAGTTTGAACAGAAGCCGCCCTGTACCCGTGCAGGTGTACTACATGTTCTAAGATGTCTCAAGCGAGCGCCTACTGTTGTTAAAAACTGCCGCCTTTCAAACTTGCTGCTGTTTTTTTGGATGTGTGTTGAGTTTCTGGCATTTGATCTCAACATTGGCGCAATCGGATTTCCATATAAAAAAGGGCCGCTCACCATTTTGGACATCGGTTCAGAATGTTGAGACGAGAGCGCGGGGCGTTAAGGCAAAAACCTCATATTGAAAACGAACCGCCATCAATCAATGCGACTATGTTGTCAACGTGGAAACCGAATGCGCGCGGGCGGTGCTACGGCGAGACTCGCTCTTTGAAGCGGTGTACCCTTCCATCCACGGAACGGTCGCACATATCAAATACGAGTTCCGCTGTGGCGAGAGCTCCAGTTTGAAACGGTCTCCAGTCCATCCTCGAAGCTGTCGCAAATGTTGATGGCGAATCTGCACGGTTTTCAGCGGAGAGCTTTGATTTTTGTATATAAAACGGTCCGCCCTGCATCCTTGAAACGGCTGCAGGGTTTGATGACGAATGTGCGAGACGCTCAGGCGACAGTTCCAGTTTGAAAACGGGCCCCTTCCATCCTTGGAGTTGTTGCGCATTTCAAGCTCTACGATCAGGGATGGTGTGACAATCTCAGGCGAAACGCCCGGGCCGCTCCGGGGGTGCGATGTGGAGGACATATTAATGAGGGAAAGAAATAAAAGGGGGAGGAGGAGCATTAGGAGGAGTAGGCGGAGGGAGGGGGAGGAAGGGGAGCCGGAGGAGGAGGAGGAGGACGAAGACGAAGAGGGGGAAGGGGAGAAGCGACTGAGGGAGGGATGAGGAGGAGGAGGAGGAGGAG
This sequence comes from Prorocentrum cordatum, assembly GCA_963575745.1. Lineage (NCBI taxonomy): Eukaryota > Dinophyceae > Prorocentrales > Prorocentraceae > Prorocentrum > Prorocentrum cordatum. Next base: position 61,261 of record CAUYUJ010017987.1, on the reverse strand, counting down.
GAGGAGGAGGAGGAGGCTGCGCAAGCAGGTTTTCGTCGGTTGCCGGAAGGCTTGCTCGCCGCGGTATGCTTGCCAGCAGCTGCGCCTCACCGGAAGCAGCTTTCCGGGGCCGCCCGGCTCGTCCCAGACGGTGGTCGTCAGAGGCCCGAGTTGAGGCCCGAAAACTCAGCGTGATCCATACCTCCAGCTTGGCATCGCTCGGACGTGTGCATTTTGTCTCGTCGAAAACCAGTTTCACTGGTTCTACGTTTGTGAACGGTTTGGAGCTGTGCCCATCCTCGGCAAGCCAGTGTGAAGCATTTCTCGCCTTTTTCGGCCGGCTGGGGCGTTCTCCGTTCCTGGGGCTTTTCGAAGAGAACTTAGGAGTAACAGCCGTTCTGTGGGGAAGGGCCGGGGCATCGGGCGCCCCGCACGAGGAAGGATCAGAATTTATGATCAGCTTCTTGTGGGAAAAGCGTTCCAAGTTTTTTCCGGTCTTCTGCCGCTGCGGCCGTCACTGGGCCTCGGTGCTGTCAAAACACGGCCCAGGATGAAATTCTCAGGGGGAAGCCCCATGGGGTCATTTTGGGGCGCAAGGCTCCAAATGCCAGTTCGTTTTCCCTCTATTTCGGCCCTCTTGGGGCCTTATTGGCAGTCTTCGAGCCTGGGGGCTTTCGTTGGCCGTCAAGGGGGCTTTCGTTGGCCGTCATGGGGCCCTCTTTGGGGTTTCTTGGGCCACCTTGTGTTGATCTTGGGGGGCTCCTGGGCTTTTTCTGGGCTCAAGGAGCCCACAGCGGCGAGAATACGAACGTCTGTCGCATAGCCTACCAGCGTTTGTTATGTAGGGTGGCTTGTTGGAGGTCCTGTCGGGGTTATCGCAGGCGTCCTCGGGGGAGCAGGGGGAGGACGAAGTGCGCTCCTCCTCAAACTTCCCTGTCTTCTCCTCCTCTCCCTCCTGCTCCCCCTCCTCCTCCCCCTCCTCCTCCTCCTCCTCCTTCTCCTTGCCCCCCTCGTTCCGTTTCTCGTTTTGCATCTCGAGCTGGGCGCCCAGGGGAGAGCTGGTTCTGAGGTTTCTCACCCGCCGGCCCTGGCCAGGTTCCCCCCGCATACCGCGCTGGCATACGGATGTCAATGCGTTGTAAATGCGTAGACGATTGAGTAACGGAATGAGTTTGGGAGGGGGGTCAGTCCGTCTTAGGGTCAGAGGTGCTGGCCTTGTGAGGGGCATTTCAAGGAGGTGGGTCCTTGTGGCGAGCGGCGCCCAGGAATCAAGAATCACGGA
>CAUYUJ010017987.1:0-57500 GCA_963575745.1 Prorocentrum cordatum | reverse complement strand
TGTATATATAATTCCTTCTTCTTTTTTCAAAAGATTGCTCCCGCTTCAGCGCGGGCCTCATTTTCGGGCTTCCGTTCGTTCCGAATCGTGCTCCCGCTGCAGCGCTGGCTTCCTTTCCGCGCTTCTGCTCGTTCCGAATCGTGTTCCCGCCGCAGCGGCGGCCTCATTTCCGCGCTTAAGCTCGTTCCGAATCGTGCTCCCGCTGCAGCGCTGGCGCCATTGTTTCCAGTGCCATGCCACGGCATGGTTTCTGGTCCTTCACATGGGCCCCGAAATCTAGAAAGTGGCCACCCGAAGAAAGCATTGGAAGTGATAACACATTTGGCGTCGATTCGTTGATTTTTGGGCCGCAGAAGCCGCTCTCACTTTGGGGCGTCGCCACGCCATGTTATGTCATGCTACGCGTTGATCTTCAACACCATGCTATGCCATGTAATGCTATGCCATGCTACGACATCCGACTGTGCGAATAGAGATGGGATCTACGCCATGGTACGGGATGGGAGGGAGGGGTAGGACGGCAGATGTGACGCGAGCGGACCTAGCTTGGAACCCCTCCCCTTGCCAGAACCCTGCTGCCGCCGCGAAGCGTGTTCCCTGAAGAAGTCGGCGCCGTCAACGGGCCAGGATGCAACTCTTATGATTTTAAATTCAGCATCGGCGCTGGTGTATCCGCGGTCGAAAACTGGCCCAATCCGGCTTCATCCAGCTTGGTCTCGTTCAATCCTGGGTCAGATCCAGTCTACTGCAGCTGGATGGCTCCGCAATCTGGCTCAGTAGCCTCCAGCAAGGCTAGGACAGGCATACATCGTTCCATAGCCTTCCAGAACGCTCTCGGAGCATTCCGGATCGCTCTGAGAAGGCGGCGACGCCCGATACATCCTCCAGAACCGCTAGACCCCAGAGATTCCCGATTGATCCCTGCAGATGTTGTCCCTGTCTTGGCTTCGTCTCATGCCTGCGACCGGGCTCGCCGCTTGAGCCGCATGCGTGCTCCATGAGGGAAGGGCATCCGACCGGCCCCAGGCCCGCCCGGCCGATGCGCTTTGGCGGTTCAAGGATGGGGCCCTGAGGGATGGGGCCCGAAGGGCGAGCTGCGTCACACGGTGCAGGCTTCGGCCCGGGAGCCCTCCCCTGCGGCCAGAGACTCCGGCGCCGCGCGTCGCTCCGCCAGCTCTGGCCCACCGCGCTCCGGCGCGGCGCTCCGCCCTCTTTTACCAGCCTGGAACATATCCCTATCCCTATGCTGGGCACCTCCTCAGCACGATGCCGATCTTAGGGACTCCCTCATGTTTTGAGGGCGGATCCCTAAGATGGTCATCGCCTTTTGGCGTGCCAGTCTCAGGGAGAGGGATACGTTCGAGGCTGGTTACTCTTCCCTGCCCTGCCGAAGGCCTCTCGGGAGCTGCTTCCTGAGGCTGGGCCCCCGCAGCGCGCGCGCGCAGCGCGCGCGCGCCGCGCCGATGGCGGGCCGCGGGCTGCGGGCGGCGGCGTGGGCCCTGCTGCTGCTCCTGAGGCCGGCGGCGCCCTTGGCGAGGCGGCGCGGCGCTCCCTTGCGGGGATGGCGCGCGTCGGGCCTCCCGAGTGTCAGGAGGGAAAAAAAACACAGACACAATGAATCGTCGATTCCCCAGCAAGTATAGGAAAACATGGGAAGTGGGAGGAAGACGAAAACCCCCAGAAAATATTGGAAAATATGGGCAATCTTGTTATTTGTGTGTATTTGTTTGTGTGTCCTCGGGCCCCTTTGAAGTGGTCGGCCACGCGCAGAGAGGGGTATGGGGGAGGGGGGGGGGGCTTCTTAGAAGCAGCTCTGCTTCTCGTCAAGGCGCGGGCCTCGTCTGCAGACGCAGGGGTGGCGCCTTCTAAGAAGCAGCCTCCTCCTGAGAGGCCTTCCCCCATCCCCCTACCCCCTCTGGCGCGCGCCAAGACGGGGCCCGAGTAGATTACCCTCCGGGCCACAACGCGCTTTAAGCCCCCTTCCCCCCTTCCCCCCTCCCAATCGCCCTCCCACAGCGTAGCGCTCCCCCCCCCCCACTGCGTCGCCGCGCACTGCCGCAGTACGTCCGGCACCGCAGTCTGTCACGGTGGGGGGCGGGAGCGTCACGAGATGTCCCCCCCCCCCTCTCCCCCCCCTCCCCCCTCCCCCCCGCCTCTCCCTCCCCCTCCCCCTCCCCCTTCTCCTCCCTCTCGGGCGTCACGAGACGCCCGAGATCGCCGCCAATACTCTCTGGATGGGGTCGGAGGATCGCGAAGCATCTCCGATGCATCGCCGATGCATCGCCGGTGCGACCCGATGTGGTGTCAATTGGTCGAAGCACTCGAAGTCTCCGTCCCACTCGAATCGAAGCCCGAACTCTCTGCCAACTTCTCCTCGCCTGCCTCCAGGCTATCGCCCTGCTTGCCCGGATGGAGGAAATGCTCCTTCTTGCCAGGTGCACGAGGCCTGCCGAACTGCAACAAGCCGCCAGGCCAGCGTCCAACATGTATCTGCACTACCCGCTGTCTGCTATTGCACACGCATGCTTGCTGAAACGGGGAAAGGGGAAAGAGAGAAACTGTAAGGCATAGTGCTGCAAGCCTCCGAGCACACACACACACAAGTAGCATACATTGTATGGAGTGCACTTCACATGTGGAGCCCGACTTCCTTCACGCCAGCGTTGCCGGTGCGTCGCCGACGTCGCCGTTGCGTCGTCAATGCATCGGTGATTCTTTGGCGATAAGGCGTGATGGCTCCATCTTCTCGGACCCCATCTAGGAGTGTTCTAGGATCGGAGGGACTCGATGTATAAACCGCGTTGTTTGTTCGGCCGAGGAGCCCATGAGTTCGGCAACGCAGCTCGGTGTATAGACGCTACAGCGTCCCACATATTGGGAAGCTGGGGCGTCTACTATACTTCGAGCTCCTTGAACGACCAGACGACCTGGTATATACTTCGAGCCCCTCCCAGCGGGGCGTGGGCTTTCGCTCGGGTGGCCTCTAAATCGTGGCTTGGTGCGTAATCAGCACGAGAGGATGACTCGCGCTTACTAGGGAGTCCTCGTTGAAGATCAAGAGCTGCAGAGGTCAATCCCTGTCGCGATGCGATAGCAAAAAAAGGCCCAACCCTCCAAGCAAGGCGACCAACTAGTTGAACGCATCAGTGCAGCGCGCGTCGTCGTCGTCGTCGTCGCCGTTGCCGCCGCCGTCGTTGTTGTCGTCGTCGTCGTCGTCGTCGACTTCCGTCGAGCGTCGTCCTCCGCTCGTCGTCCTTCGTCCGTCGTCTGTCGTCGTCCGTCGTCCGTCATGGGGGGGCGGCAAGTGGGTGGTGCGACGGAGGGTTGCAGGAAAGGGGCCCCAGCCGAGCCCTATATGGGCCCCCACGGGGCCCCGTAGGTGAACGAAGCGCGCAGCTTTCCTCATCCCCCCCCCGACTATTTCCCGCAGGAAGCGACGCCCGAGCTTGGCGCCCAGAACGGAGTGGTCGGGGGGCGCGGGCGGGTCGGCTGTGTTTTCTGACGATTTCGTCGGCTCTTTAAGGTTTGCTTGCCTCGGCACGCGTTCCAGCTGCCGCGCCTCCTTGAGAGCGTCCTGGGGGTGGATGGGGACGGCGAGGAGGACGAAGAGGAGTTGTACCTGCCCCGTACTCTTTGGTATTCTCTTGTCCGCACCTACCGCCTGCTTAATTCAGGCCCTGTGCCTGAGGCTGTACCATATTTCTTTGACATTCGCAAGCGTTTCTCCATCCAGAACGCTACAAGCTGGGGGCTTTTAGTCAGGCTAGCGAGGAGGACGAGGTTGGCGAGGAGGACGCGGAGGACGAGAAGGACGAGGAGGCGAGGAGGACGAGGAGGTGGAGGACGGCGAGGAGGAGGACCATGAGGGTAAGGAGCACGAGGAGGGCGAGGAGGAGGACGAGGAGGACGACGACGAGCCGCGACGAGAACGCGCGCGCACGCCCGGCGGCTGGCTCCCGCCAGGCAGCTCCGGCGCCTGGTGCTGGTCGGCAGGCCTCTTCCCGCCCTGCCTGCCGCCCGGCGCAGGTGGGGCCCAGGCCTCAGCCTCCCAATCGGGTGTTGCTAGAAGTACCCCTGGCCCAAGGTGCCCCCAGCTTTTCGCTCCATTTTGGAGCCCCTGGGGCCCTCTGGGCCTCGTGAGGGGTGCTATGGAGGCCGTCTGGGCTTCCCCGAGAGTCCTGGGGGCACCTTGGCCCAGGGGCACTTCTAGGAACACCCGACCCAAGTTCAGACCTCCTCAGATCATTCGGGGGTGGACAGACCTCCTACCCTGACACGTCGATTAACGAATTGGCCGTTTTCGGTTCGCGAGAGGGCGTCGCGGCCGTCATTTTTGCGGGTCCAGGTCCGTCGGTTTCGGTCCCAGGCCGATTTCATTCGAGGGAGGTTTACTAAAGGGAGGTTTGTCCACCGCCGACTCATGGCAGAAGCCACGACGGGTTTTTTGTGCGACATCTTCGGCCTCTGGGGGCCCTCGCCTCGGGACAGTCAACAGACTGCTCTGGATGAAAAAACCGGTCCTGGGGAACGGGTCGGGACTTTTGGGGGGTCAACGTTGTGGGGCCGAAGTTGATGGGGTCCGAGGATCGCGCCGCGTTGCCGATGCATCGGCGATTCGGGTCGATGTGGAGCCAGATTTTCTCCGAACCAACGTCGCCGATGCCTCGCCGACGTCCCCATGCGACCCTCCCACTCATCTATTCGGACCCCATGTTGGAGGTCTCCAGGGTTGACCCCGGCGCCGCGATGAGGCCCCAGAATGGGTGATGGGTCGGAGGCCTACAAACAGTGCGGTGACCACACCGTTTGGTGAGGGTGGGCCCGGGGGGGGGGGGACTCCTGAGAAGGCAAAAGCCCGGCAGATTCTACCAGAGGCTTCGCAGAAGGCCTCTCTGAAGGCCACCCCTTTTTTCCCACTCCCTCACGCGCGCGCGCGTTGAAAAGTCATGCATCCGCGGCCCTTTCTGCTCCTCCTCCCCCCCCCACTCCCCGCCAGCGGGGGCGGGCTCGGGCGCACCTTCGCGGACTCTCCGACTTCATGTTGTTTTCCCGCATTCCACTGTTCCAGTTCTGCTTCTTGCTGCTTACTCTTGCTTTTTGGCTTTTTGCTGCTTACTGTTCCTTCTTGACGGACCGCGCGAGGGGGGTAGGCCCAAAACGGGTATTTTTTATCAGGGAGAAATCGTATTGTCCGAATTGCTGGGGTGGGTTAAAATTTACACCCCACGCAGATCGGCGGGGTCAGGGTCCAAAAACACATGGGATTTGTCACATTTCTAAAAGTAGGTGGCACCCCTCACGCAGATCGGCGGGGTCAGCATCGAAAATCACATGGGGTTTGCCACTTTTGAAAATTCGGTGGCACCCCTCACGCAGATCGGCAGGGTCAGGGTCCACAAACACATGGGATTTGCAACATTTTTGAAATCTGGTGGCACCCCTCATGCAAATCGGCGGGGTCAGGGTCCAAAAACACATTGGGTTTGCCACATTTTTGAAATCCGGTGGCACCCCTCACGCAGATCGGCGGGGTCAGGGTCCAAAAACATATTGGATTTGTTACATTTTTGAAATCCGGTGGCACCCCTCACGCAGATCGGCGGGGTCAGGTTCCAAAAGCACATGGGATTTGCCACATTTCTAAACTTCGGTGGCACCCATCACGCAGATCGGCGGGGTCAGGGTCCAAAAACACAAAGGATTTGCAACATTTTTCAAATCCGGTGGCACCTCTCACGCAGATCGGCGGGGCCAGGGTCAAAAAACACACACAAGATTTGCCATATTTTTGAAATCCGGTGGCAACCCTCACGCTGATCGGCGGGGTCAGGGTCCAAAAACATGTTGGATTTGCAACATTTTTGAAATCCGGTGGCACCCCTCACGCAGATCGGCGGGGTCAGGGTCCAAAAGCACATGGGATTTACCAAATTTCTGACATTCGGTGGCACCCCTCACGCAGATCGGCGGGGTCAGGGTCCAAAAACACAAGGGATCTGCCACATTTCTGAAATTCGGTGGTACCCCTCACGCAGATCCGTAGGGTCAGGGTCCAAAAACATAAGGGATTTGCCACATTTTTGAAATTCGGCGGCACCCCTCACGCAGATCCGTAGGCTCAGGGTTGAAAAACAAACAGGTCCCGACGCTGCTTCACGGCGAAGCCAAAGCCTCATGATTTCGCTCTTCCATGGCCCATTCTCCGAGAGAGGAGGCCGGCGGCAGGGGCCGAAGCCCTTACGGATAAAAAACAAAGTAAGTCCAAGTCGGCGTGGAAAAAATGCGTGTCGCGCGTGTCTGCTCCAGCAAAGTGCGCCCGCCCATCTCGGATCTTCGACATTCGTTTTTCTTTTGTTTAAAAAAGGGTGCGGGGCATTTTTTGCAAAATCCGCAAGAAAAAACTAAAGTCTGGAGCCCCGACCGGGACACAACCAATGTGAAAATGTTGACTTTTTGCTTGCCCGTTCGAGGATGTCACGTCCTGCGCGCAGAAATTCTGGGGATGTTTCGAGCGAAACTCGTTTTCCAAAATTTGACGGGCCTGGGCGCTCCAGGATGCCCAGGGGGTTCTGGGAGCGCAAACCCAGTGTAATTTACGAGGGATCGCGGCTTTGGGAGCGCAAATCCCGCATAATCTGCGAAGGTTCGGGGCCCTGGGAGCGCCGATCCAGCGTAATTTACTAGGGATCGTGGCCCTGGGAGTGCGGGGGCTGTGTAATTTACGAGGGGGTGCGGCTCTGGGAGCGCAAATCCAAGGTAGTTTATGAGGGATCGCGGCTTTGGGAGCGCAGATCCCGGTCAATTCCGAGGGATCGCGGCCTTCGGAGCGCGGGTGCCGCGTAATTTACGAGGGATCGTGGTCCTGGGAGCGCGGGCGCCACGTAATTCACGAGGGATCGTGGCCCCGGGAGCGCGGATGCCGTATAATTTAGAATTTGGAATTTGTTGAGAACGTCTCGAGCGAAACGGTTGTTTTGTGTTATAGATTGCTCCTCTCTTCGGGGCCAGGATTCAAAGGATGTCTCAGGTGAAATGATTGTTTTCACGTGCCCAGACCTTGAGGATGTCTCGAGCGAGACGCTTGGTTTCACGCGTCCAGGTTGCCCAGGCAGATGTCTAGCATGAGGATGTGTTGAGGATGTCTCGAGCGAAATGTTTTCACCTGTCCAGGTCGCCCAGGCGGATGTCTAGTATGAGGATCTGTTGAGGATTTGTCGAGCGAGACGCCTGGTTTCACTTGTCCAGGTCGCCCAGGCAAATGTCTAGCATGAGGAGGTGTTGAGAACGTGCCGAGCGAGACGCTTGTTTTCATGTGTCCAGGTCGCCCAGGCGGATGTGTAACACAAGGATGTGTTGAGAATGTCTCGAGCGAAACGCTTGTTTTCACGTGCCCAGGTCACCCAGGCGGACGTCTAAAATGACGACGTGTTGAGGATGTCTCGAGCGAACCACTTGTTTTCACGCGTCCAGTTTGCCCAGGCGGATGTCTAGCATGAGGATGTGTTTAAGATGCGTTTAGCGAAACGCCTTTTTTTCACATGTCCAGTTTGCCCAGGCGGATGTCTAGCATGAGGATGTGTTGAGGATGCGTTTAGCGAAACGCTTGTTTTCACGTGTCCAGGCCGCCCAGCTGGATGTCTACCATGAGGATTTGGGCAGGACGTCTTAGCGCGTCCCCTTGGCACGTCCCGCGGTGCGTCCCCTATGGCACGTCCCCTGGCACGTCGTTTGGCGCGTCCCTTGGGACGTTCCGCGGCGCGTCCCCCTGGCATGTCCCCATTTCAATGAGCTCTGGGGCAGCTACTAAGTGCTCGGGCAGCTCGAGCTTAAGATCCAGATCAGTTCGGTCAGGACTCGGATGCAAATAATGACTCCATCCACAACACTATATAGCACAATGGCGACATGTCGCATCGAAATTCAGCACGGCGCAGCACAGCAGATCTCTCGACACGGTACATCAAGATCGATACATTCAGCATTGCAACCTGGCACGTTCCCTGGCACGTTCCGTGGCGCGCCCCGTGGCGAGTCCCCCCTGACACGTCGCGCGGCGCGTCCCCTGGCACGTCCCGTGGCACGTCCATTGGCACGTTCCGTAGCGCGTCCCTTTGGCACGTCCCGCGGTGCGTCCCCATGGCACGTCCCCTGGCACGTCGTCTGGCGCGTCCCTTGGGACGTTCCGCGGCGCGTCCCCCTGGCACGCCCCCATGTCAATGAGCTCTGGGGCAGCTACTAAGTGCTCGGGCAGCTCGACCTTAAGATCCAGATCAGTTCGGTCAGGACTCGGATGCACATAATGACTCGATCCACAACAATATAGAGCACAATCGCGACATGGCGCATCGCAATTCAGCACGGCGCAGCACAGCAGATCTCTCGACACGGTACATCAAGACCGATACATTCAGCATTGCATTTGCCCGTCGCCCATTCAGGTGGTTTTGAAACGTTGCCATGCTTTACATTTCTATATTCCTTTCCGGTTTCGTGGATCGATCATGTTGTACGTCGACCCCAGGAGGTCTCGACTCGTTCCCCTGGACTGGTTTTCTCGTCCTGCGTCGTTTTTTTGACCGTCCTGGGGCCCATTGAAGGCCCCCCGAGGTTAAAAATAGCGAAACAAATCCCGTCGTGATTCTTTCTTCACCCGAGGGCCCTCGCTTCATCCTGCTCTCTAGGCGTGTCCGTCCAATCCAATGCAGGACTCCTCTGCTCGCTCCCCCCTCTGCTCCTTTAGCTCCTCTGTGGTGGAACAGGGGGGCGCCATGAGTAGCACTGTCTAGCGGGGCCACCTGGTCCTTGAGACGCATCGTGTGGGCCCCTTTGCTGCCGAGGTGGAAGAGGAGGAGGAGAAGGACGAGGAGGAGGAGAAGGAGGAGGATGAAGAGGGATGATGACAATCATATAGATTATGCTGATGATGACGATGATGCTAATGTCGATGCTGATGCGGATGCGGATGCTGACTGATGCTGATGTTGATGCTGCTGCTGCTGAGAATGATTATGTTGCTGATCATGATGATGACGTTGCTGATGGTGGGGATGCTGATCATGATGCAGCGACCTGTCGGCATTTGTGGGCATGTGTTGTGGCCGTGCCTCCTCGCTCAAGTTCTTGAGCGAGTGCAGGCCCTGTCCGAACGAGTCGCGCAGGACTTCGCCAGCGCTCCCTCCACGGCCATCATTGTGCGCGGCAGTTCCCTGCCGTGCCCTGCCTGCGATTGTGTGTGCTCTCCCGCGCTCCACTGCCCCGCACTGGAGTGCCGTTGCCCGAGCGGCCAGGGCTTGCTCGCGGCGAGCTCGCCTGCTGGCTGGTCTACGGGCTTCGTGCCGGGCGCGGTGATTGTCTCGCTCGGCCTCGGCGCGCTGGGGGGGGATTCCTGACGGCGAGGGCGCGGGGCGTCTCGGCGGCGAGCGGGAAGCCTGACTTGTTTCCCCTCGCGGCGCCCGAGCCCACCCTCGACCTGGCCTCAAAGGCGGCCGCGCAGGCTCGCAGCGTCCGTCGCGGCTAGGCTTCATGGCGGCGCCCGCCGCAGGCCAGTTCCACTTGGTGAGGTATAACGTCGGCGGGCCCGCGATCTGCCATGAACGCCTGACGCTGCTGCCTGGATACATCCTCGCGCCAGACGGCGACCACTACCAAGAGGGCAGCGTGGCGGATCGCGACATCCGATCCATTCACGTTCCCAGCGGGCAGGGTGAAGGCTTGCCAGGCGTTCCAGTCAATCACCTGTATCAGTTTCGGCGACTGCCTCGAGCTGCTGACGTGTGGACGGCGCTTCGACGCGCCGTGGCCCTGGGGTTCGGCGTGCTGCCCGCCTCCCCGTTCAACGTCGACCTCAGCGCCACCAACGTGCTGGGCCTGGCTGCGGGGCCCCTGGCGCTGCCCGACCCAGCGCCGCCTCGCCGCCCGTGGCTGGCGCAGGCGCTGCGGCTGCCGCGCTGCCCGCTCCTGGGGGCGGCGAGGCCCTGCCGGCGGCTGGCGCCTTGCCGGCTGCGCCCGCCGCCGCCGCGCTGCCCGCTCTGGCGGCCCCGCCCGCCGCAGGGGCACCTGGAGGCGGAGGCGGCCTCGGAGCTCTGGCGGCGGCGCTTGGGGGCGGCGCGCCCGCGCCTGCGGCGGCCCCGGCAGCCCCCCCTGGCGCGGCGGCTGGCGCCGCCCTTCCTGCAGCAGCGGTGGCTGGCGTCGACCCTCGCGTGATGGCGCTTGTGCTCGACGGCCGCGGCTTCCGCGACATCAGTTTCAACGATGCGGCGAAGCTGCAGGCGGAGACGGCGCGCGCCGACTGGCCCGCGAAAGGGCCCGAGGACGTTGCTGCGGGCCCTCGGCTTCATGCTCCGCATGGCGGGGGGAGCCGTGGCATGGCACAACCGCTGGATCGCGATGGTGCAGTTCGGCGTAAAGCTGCGCGAGACCGTAAAGCTGCGCGAGACGCTGTGCCGCGTTATCGAGACCGCTCTTTGCCGCGACCAGCTGGTCATCTGTGGGCTCGCCTCCTACGAGTACCTCGCTCGGCAGCTGCGACTGGCGGAGGGGCGAGCGTTCGAGGAGCGCCCCAGGAGGTCGCAGCCCGCGCCCAAGGCGAAGGCGCTGGCGAAGGAAGCCTCCCCTGCCGACTCCGCCCCGGAGGTCGGCCACTTCCCCGGCGCGGGCGAGACCGAGGGGAATTCGTGCATCAGTCCTGCTTTGATGGGCTGGATTGCAGAGCAGGCGAATATGGAGGCCGCTGTGGCCAAAGAACAGCGCAAGGCTCGCGAGGGGCGGGCTTTGCGGGCGCCATGCTGCCATGGGCGCGGGCTGGCGCGAGTGGTGCAAAGTGGGGTTCTCCGCTCTCAACTGGCCCCATTGCGGCAGGGATGAGCCCGGCGCGCCCCAGTGGGATGGTAGCGCGCCCGCGGCGCAGGCAGCCTCGGTGGAGCACCTCGCGGGCCTGCGCCGTGAGTTCGAGCTGCCTGCCGCCTACTCGGAGAGGAGCAGTGCCTGCGAAGAGTCCCTGGTGGAGATTTTTGCTTGGGCGCCTGGCTGCGCTGGTGACGGCGGTCGGGTGCGCCCCTGCAGCAAGCCCTTGGTGGCCTGGCCCCAGTCGACGAAAGCCGTGTCTACCTGCGACGTCGTTTGTTGGGCTCCATCGTGCTGCAGGGTTGGAGGCAGACTATGCTGAATCCCGAGTCGGTTGCAGCGGAGCTTCGGGACGCGCTGGGCATCGACCGCCCGTGCGTGGACCCTGAGCTGCTCTTCCAGCCTAAGTCCTGCTCTCAGTTTTTGAAGCAGCTGGGGGCCCGCGACGTGATCACATGGCGGGGCCGCCAGTCCTCAGTCCTTTCATTCAATCGGTTTATTCGTGCTTTGGGGAGAAATCCAATCGCATGCCCAGGCTCGCATTCGACGCGCGGCTGGCCAATTGCAGTTTCGCGGCCCCGCCAGCCGCCGAGTTTCCCACGCCCAGCGCGCGAGCCTGTATCGATGGCGATGGCAGCTTTGCGTTCGCTCAAGGGGACATTCAGCGTGCCTTTTATCACTTGCGCTTGCCCGCAGGGATGGAGTCGCCGTTCTCGCCGCCTGCGATCTCCAATCGACGCATCGGTTTCAAATCCATGAACGGGTGCCCGATCGGTATCAATGACTTTGTCCAGCCTTTGGTCGCAGTTGTTCCTATGGGATGGAGCTGGGCGCTGCACTTCTGTCAGTGCGCCGTTGTCCGAGCCTTGCCCGATGTTGGTTTCGAGAGCAGTGATCTGAGCTTGGATGGTGGCAGCCCGCGCCCGTTAGTCTCTCGCAGTGATGCTATATGTGCGGGATATGACGACAACTTATGCGCCATGTTAAAACCCCCCAAGATTACCACCAGTCGCGCGCGCTGTGGCCGACGTTCTTACCTCTAGAGGTCTGCCTGTCTTGGAGTTCTCCGGGGCCACCCGTAAAGGACTGGGCTGCAGATCGACGGCTTCTCGGGCGCCGTCCGTGTTCGCCCCGATCGTCTCGCTCGCGCTCGCCAAGCCGTTCTTGGTCTCCTGCGACGCGGGCGGGCCTCTGCGGGGGCTATCAGCGCATTGGTGGGCCATTGCACTTGGGGTGTGATCTTGAGGCGGGACGTCCTGGCCATCTTCAATTCGGCCCATCGCTTCATCGACGTGGTGGGTGCTCAGCCGGCGCCCCTCAGGGAGTCTGTGGTGAGGGAGCTGCGGGCCCTGGTTCCTCTCTGGAGTGCCTCTACCAGGTCCAGGTGGTCTTCGCGGGTCTACGCGCCCGACGCGTCGCCGCGCGGCAAGGGGGCGCGCGCCAAAAACGCCCCCCCCCCCCCCCCCGGACTTGGTGTCTGAGATCGGCCGTGTCGCCGAGAAGTGGAGGCACCGCCAGGGCTCCAGCGTGCTCGCGAGGCCCCATACTTTCGACACCGTCGACTCAGATCGTGATATCGCTGATTGTTGTCCGCCTGTCGGTGCTTGCCGAGTCCGCCTCAGCAGCCCCGCTCGGGCCTGTCAGAGCTTCCCGGAGGTTCCTGAGGCCGTCTTCGGGTTCGACGGTTGGAAGACCATCCATTCGAGCAGGCGCGCTCGTCTTGGCTGCGGCGTCTTGCAGTATGAAGCCGAGGCCCTCGGGTTTAGCGTGCGCCGCGCGCCCAGAACTCTAGGGGCCCACCATCGTCGTGTCGCTTGCCTAGTCGACAACTTGGCATTAGCCGGCGCCGTCGGCAGGGGGCGTTCTGGCAGCCCGCGCCTCGCGCGCGCTCTGAGGCGCCTCTCGGACATCACTCTGGCACGTGGGCTGCGGGCGCTGGTGCACTGGGCCCCTCTGGCCGGAATGTAGCCGACAAGCCGTCGAGGGAGGGCTTCTTCGTCGGGCCGAGCCTCGAGGACTACCTCTCGGGGCAGGTGGCGAGGCGACCGCGGCCGCCCCAGGGAGGCGGCCGCGGCCGCGAGGGCTCGGAAGACCCACCGTGGGCCCGCCAGCCTCTCACGAGGGAATCCGTCGGTGCTGGAGGTGTCAGCCGCCTCGCCCCCCACGGGCAGGAACCGCCGCGCCTCCGCCAAGAAGTTTCAGAGCTGGTGCCTGTGGGCCGCGAGGGCCTTCGACGCCGGCGCCGAGCTCGACGCCGTGCTGGCGGTGCACTTCGTTCACCTGTTCCTGGGCGGCTACGTCAGCGCGACGGGCCGCGCCACGCTGGCCGCCCTGAAGCACCGCCCCCCCCCGGCGCTGGTCGGCAGCAGGCCGCTGCCGCGGGCCTTTCGAGCGTTCCAGGGCTTGGCGGAGCTCGCCCCGCCGCAGATGCGCTTGCCGCTCCCGCGCGTGGCCATGTTCGCGATAGTGGGCGCCCTCCTGGCTCGGGGATGCCTCTCGGAGGCGATCCTCGCGCGGCTCGCGTTCGACGCGCGCCCCCGCCCGAGCGAGGCCTGCCGCCGGACGGCCGCCTCGCTGATCGCACCGCGAGTCGGGTCCAGGAGTCCAAGGAGGGGCCCCAGCATTGGGCCATCCTGGTGAACGACGCCGCCAGCGGGGGGCCTGACAAGACGGGGATCGCGGACGAGAGCGCGATCGTCGACGACCCCTTGCTGTGGCCGCTGCTTGCCTCCCTCCGTCAGGGGCGCCGTCCCGAGGCGAGCCTGTGGAGCTTTTCGCCTGAGCAGGTCCGCCAGGCCGTCACGGCGGCCCTGGCGATGTTCCAGCTCGACGGGGAACAGACTTCGCTGTGCTCCCTGCGCCGCGGAGGGGCGCCCGACGACCTCCTGTCGGGTCGTCGGGCGCGGAGGGGGGTCAAGGGCCGCGGCCGCTGGAGGGCGGATCAGCCCCTGAACCGCTACGCCAAGCGGGCTCGGACGCAGCCACGGCTGGGCCAGCCAGCACCTGCGCCGGCGGCGTTCGGAGACGGGGTCGAGGCCGACCTGCTGCAGCTGATGGAGGAGAAGGCTCGGGCGGGCATCTTCCCTCTGCAGCAGCCTCCGCTCCTCCCCGCGTCAGAGCCGGCTCCCCGCGCTGACCGATCAGTGGGTTTCGTCTGAGCAGGCTCTGGCGCCGCGCGCGACGGCGCGCTTCTGTCATGCCGTGTCTCGTGACCCTGTGCCTTTGCGCGCCCACTCGCATCCGTTTAGCCTGCGGATCTCGTGGGTTCGGAACCGCTGCTACCAACCTTGCTCGTCATCGGCTTTGCGACGCTGGCGACCCGCGCCTGCTGAACGTGCTGCTGGGCTGGGTGCGCTCCTCGGCGGTGCTCGGCCTGTGGGCCTCTGTGCCGTCGGCCACCTGGAGGTCTGGAGCGGCCCGCCTGCGCCGCCTGGACGCCCCGCTGGAGGGGTCGAGAGTCTGTGAGCTTGATATGCGTGCCATCCGTGCTGCTCACGCTCTTCCCGCCTCCATTTTCAGGCTGATCGCATACTCTATTACTCGTAATGTTCTTGTGATTTTCGTGCGCCCTGATGCCAGCTTGATCTGGAAGCATCCCCTCCTTTCCCCGCTCCTTTCCTCCTCCTACTCTTCTTGCTCCCATCGACTCCTGCATGTATTCGGGGCGCGTGAGACAGAGATTGTTCCTGGTCGGATGGGGCGTTCGGGACCTCGGCCGCCTCTCGCGTCTTCGAGTGGGCTCCCAAGGCTTGTGTGACCGCACGGGCCGCCGTCATTTGGGAGGCCTTGGGCGTCCTGCGCTGGATGCCTTTGCTCGAGCCTCGACCCGTGGGCTCCCCTTTGAAGTGGCCACCGCAGGCACTGACATGATGGTGGCGGCCGCTCGGCAGCTGCCCCGAACCGCCCGTTATAACAAGGTTTTTTGTCAATGAAGTGCTTCGGCTGGGGCCATGTGTGGAGACCAGCGTATAGTGTATAGTACCGAGTCTGTGCTTCTCTGGCTAGCCTGTGCTCTCGAGGTGCCGTCGTCGTCCTGCGCAAAAAGTGCTCGCATGGCCTCGGGAGAGCCCCACATACAGCGACTTGTCGGCATCTGTGGGCATGTGTTGTGGCCGTATTTTTTCGCTCAAGGTCTTCCTTCGGCCCTCCCACCCACTTGAGCTGAACTTTTCCGTTGCCGAGCCTGTGCTTCTTTAGGTTGTGCTCGCGAGGTGCCGTCGCCATCCTGCACAACAAGTACTCGCATGGCCTCGAAAAGGGCCCCACATGATCATGATGATGCTGCTGTTGCTGATGCTGCTGATGCTGATGCTGATGATGCTGATGATGAGGATGCTGCTGCGGATCATGATGATCATGTTGCTGATGATGATGCTGCTGTTCATGATGGGTGTTGTTGATCGTGATCGTGATGCTGAGTTTGAGGATGCCGTTGGTGATTATGCTGGTGGTGATGATCATGAGGCTAATGCTGATAATGTTGGTGGTTACTGTGCTGATGATGGCGGTGATGATGCGGATGACGATGATGATGATGACGTTGTTGATGCTGATGATGATGATGCTGATTATGATGATGCTAATACTGCTGATGGTGATGCTGGTGCCGATGATGATGGTGATGTTGTTGCAGGTGATGATGAGGCTGATGATGTTGCTGTCCACGATGATAATGTTGATGCTGTTGCGCACGCTGATAGGTATAACGACGGTGATGCTGATGGTGATGCTGATGATGATGATGATGGTGATGATGCTCATGAGGACGAGGAGCGCGGAGGAAGAGAGATGATGATAATGACGCGGGATGATGAAGAAGAAGGATGGGGGGGATGAGGAGGAGGAGCAGGGGAGGAGGAGGAGGAGGAGGAGGAGGAGGAGGAGGAGGAGGAGAACGAGGAAGAGGAGGAGGAGGAGGAGGAGGAGGAGGAGGAGGAGGAGGAGGAGGACGAGGCGGAGGAGATGGAGGAAGAAGAGGAGGAGGAGCAGGAGGAGGAGGAGGAGGAACAGGAGGAGGAGGAGGCGGAGGAGGAGGAGGAGGAGGAGGAGGAGGGGTGGGAAAAGGAGGAGGGGGAAGAGGAGGAGGAGGATAGAGCGACCGCCGCTCAGGAAGGATCTCCGCGTCCGACCGACGGCGGCGCCCTGGCCGCGGCGCGGGGCCTGGGAGCGTGGAGCTCTCTCGACCGGTCCCGCGACTACAAAGGGGGTGGTTTACGCCAGGGTGTGGTCTGCGATTGGCGCCGCTGGGGCCCGGGGGCAGGACACCGTTTTCGTAGGGCGTTTTCGGGGCGCGGCGGAGAGCTCCGTCGAGGCCCTCGCTCGCTCTCCAAGGCGGCCCCCAGGGTGCTGGTCGCAAACCACATCCTCTGTAAACGGCACCCTTCGGAGTCGCCGACCAGGGCCGCGGCGTTTGTCGTCCTCGGATGCTCTGGTTTGGCGGGCCTCCTGAGGCCTGAATCGAGGTCGAGAGTCGAAAACTTCGTAAGTTTTTTTCGTGAGCGGTTCACAGGAGCTGCACAAACAGCACTGGGACAGCTGCATAACACGTTAAGCAAGAGCTCCTGATCAGAAGCTTTCGACGGTCCTCGACGGTCCGCGCGGACCGTCGAATGGTTACAGTCAACGCGCCCAGTGAGAACGCGCGCCTTCATCTAGGGTCTCGGCGGCCCGTCCTTTGCCGTTTTCACTGGTCGCCCGCCGCCCAAAAATCCCAACTTCGGCCTCCAATGGTCTTGCGTCCTTACCTCCCGTCCTTGGTACACGTTTGGATGATCTGTTTATGCCGTTGTTTCTTCCTGTAGATACTCGGAAAGACTGGCCGCCGCGATCTCGGGGGCCCCAAAACGGTGTGGTGACCACACCGCGTGGTGAGCCAGTGGGGATCCGGGGTCACCGCACGGTTTCTCGCCCGGAGTCGTTTTTGTTGACGGTCCCGAGGCCCGGCGAGGGCCTCCAGAGGCCGGAAATAGCGAGAAACACTCCGTCTTGATGTTTTTCATGGACCGAGGGTGTCTGTGTCGATGGTTTTTATTCGTTTCCACAGAGACCTCCCAGCAGTTGCACTCCATCATGCTGGTCTGGAGCTCCCCCTCCCCCCTGTGGGCAGGCACTCTGTGAAGAACCCGTACCCGCCTGCTGGGGCCGCCTTGCAGCCCGGCGTGGCCAATTCGCCCCTGGCTTGGGGGGGGGGCGGGGCGGGACCTCCTCCGCAGCGTCGTCCAACTGAAGTATCGGAGGCGGACAGGTTTCCCATACCGCTGCCCTCTCCTCGTTTTCCCCCTCCTGGGAGGCCCTCGTTGACACCGTTGCATTCGCCTCGAAATTCTTTACGCTTCGCGTATCCCCACCAGCCCATCTCACAGCAGCAAGTCTTGCGAAGCATGCCGACAGTCGTGTTTTTCAGGCGTGTGTCCGCTTGGGCCCGCATATCTCCCCTGTTCCTCCTTCCTCCCGCCTCCTTGTACATCCTCCTTGTGGGGGGAGCGGGAGAACGACGAGGCGGAGGAGGAGGGAGAGAAAGCGCTCCTCGTGATTTGAGTCGTTTGGGGTTTCTCGTCCTGGTGTGAGTCGTTCGGGCCCTTCTTCCTGGTGTGAGTCGTTCGGGCTCTTCGTGGTGTGAGTCGTTCGGGCTCTTCGTCCTGGTGTGAGTCGTTCGGGCTTCTCGTGGTGTGAGTTGTTCGGGCCCCTCATCCTGGTGTGAGTCGTTCGGGCCCCTCCTCCTGGTGTGACTCGTTCGGGCTCCTCGTGGTGTGAGTCGTTCGGGGCCCGCGTCGTGGTGTGAGTCGTTCGGGCTCCTCGTGGTGTGAGTCGTTCGGGCGCCTCGTCCTGGTGTGAGTCGTTCGGGCCCCTCCTTGTGGTGTGAGACGTTCGGGCTCTTCGTGGTGTGAGTCGTTCGCGCCCCTCGTGGGGCCTCTTGGGGACCTCTTGGAGCCTCTTGGGGCCTCTTGGGGGCCTCTTGGGGGCCTCTTGGGGGCCTCTTGGGGGCCTCTTGGGGCCTCTTGGGGCCTCTTGGGGGCCTCTTGGGGGCCTCTTGGGGGCCTCTTGGGGCCTCTTGGGGGCCTCTTGGGGGCCTCTTGGAGGCCTCTTGGGAGCCTCCTGGGGGCCTCTTGGGGCCATCTTGGGGCCTCTTGCGACCGCCTCAGAAGCGCAAAGTAGAGCTGCCCCCTGAAAAGGATAAAATGAGGCCAGAACCTTAGTAAACTTAATAAGTTTGCTATGAAGGAAGAGGAGCGCGGCCCCCTCAGAAGTCCAAAATGAGACCAAAACCATAGTAAAATCAAAGTTTTTTTGCTTCAAAGAAGAGCAGAGGGGCCAAACTCCCCCCCCCCCTCGGGGCCAGAATCCTCATGAGGGTCGTCGTTTTTTGGCCCTCCCAGGAGTCGAAAAAGGCCCCCCTGACCACCCGTCGGGGCCTCTCTCCAGGCCCAGGGGGAGGGGGTAGGGGGAGGGGTCAACCCCTCCCCGAAGGGGAAGAAGGGGGGTTGAGGACAGAGCGGGCTCTCTAAACCACTCACGCCCAAAGGGCTGGTGGGATTCTGGTCAGAACGCACCCCCGGAGAGGCCGAGGGAGTAATCCAGAAGCCGCATTAAAGTGATCATTTCCCCCCTCTGTGACAGAGGGGGTGCGTTTGGAGGCCCTCTGTGACAGAGGGGGTGCGTTTGGAGGCCCTCTGTGACAGAGGGGGTGCGTTTGGAGGCTCTCTGTGACAGAGTTGCTCGTCATCCCGTTCCTCCTCATCCTGCTTCTTGATTTCGGATATGTCATGCTACCACTGCGCTCATCATCTTTGCGTCTGTGATCCTCGTCGTGTTTTTCCATGCGTCCTTTTCACAATTTCCACCACATTATCCTCCGTTGCCGTTCTGCCCCGCCATCTACCTCGTCACTCTCCTTCGTCTGCATGTCCTCATTCTCTTCCGCTCTTTTTTCCCCCCCCTCTGGTTCGATTTCCGCTCTTCGTCCACTTCGTTCTTCCGTTTCCAACCCCCCTTCCTTTCAAGTTCTCTGCCGTCCAATCACATCGCGTCGTCCGTCGCCGCTATGCTCAAACCATCCCGCGCCCGTGGGATCGCCCGCGAGCAACGGTGCAGCCGGGCCCGTCGCGGCCTAACGCGCGCCTGCGCCATCGTCTTGCAATGGGCGATGCAGGCGGATACACATGGGGTGGCGCGGAAGGATGGTGGGGTAGCCGCAGCAGCGGCCAGCGTGGCTGGGAGGACGGCCATGATTGCTCAGCGCGGGGTTGGAGAGAGTGGCGACAAGACGGGAACGCGCCAACGGAGGACGCCAAATGGCGCGATGGCCCTGCCGCCGCAGCAGCGGCGGCGGTCTCGCCTCAACGGCCGTCTCGCTTCGCCGCGCTTAGCGTTGTGAGCCCCCGCGCCCCTGGTCTCGGCATGCCCGAATTCGATAATTTCGCGAGGGCTGCCCTCCGAAACTCACCAGAACCTGGGGGCGCAGTTTCAGGAGAGGGGTCGGGGTCCCGAGCCGCGCCTGCGGCGCAGGAGCCCCGCGCCACCGCAGCGGCGGCGGCGCGCGGGCCCCAGGATTTTGAGAAGTTTGATGTTAATTATTTTTTGAGTTATGAAGAGAGGCTCGGCACTTCGTTTAAGCAACACAACCAAGCGTTGAAATGGTGGCGCCACCTGAATGAAGACCCAACTGCCCCTTTCGAGTCAGAAGCCAAGTGATTTGACAATGCGGAGCCCACCATGGTCGCTGTTTGCGACCACGGTGCGAGAACGAGCTTTGGTTTCAGAAGCGACGAGGAAGTCCCTTGGCGGTGGCAAGAGATGGTGGCGACGCTCAGGGAGGAAGATATCAGGGAGGTCGTGGGGGGGCCCCGCAGCAGCGGGGCTCTGATCGGCTGTCCCCTCGAAGTCCGGCCAAACAGCTACGACCACATGCGCCAGAGTATTGTGCGCGCGCGACAGTTCGCGGGGCAGCGGGTGAAAGTGAAGCTGCCGATGTGGGGTTTCGCGTTGCACCGCGACGACGGGACAGGCGCCCGCTTGCACCCGCACTGGGGCGACAGGAAGGTCGAAGCTCTGCCCCTCATCCCCCGCGCGGACACGGCGAGGCCACAAGCCGCGGGCATGGGCGGGAGCGACGGGTCAGGAACTTATCGCTGGTACAAGGACCTCGGTGTGGAGCGCAAGGTCAAGTTCGACGCCGCCAGAGAGAAGGGGAGGCCGACGCCATCTCAGGGGCCCCGCATCAGCGGGGCCGCGGCGTCCAGCACCGGGCCCTCGGCGTCCGCAGCAGCGGCTGGCAAACCAGTAGTTTGGGGACCGAATAGCTCCCCAGACGATTTGGTTGCGGAGTAGATGGCTCCGCAGCAGCGGGGCTCGAATGAAGGGCGCGTTGCATTTCGGCAGGGGCGCGCGCGTCGGCCGCCGAGATCGGGGGCGCGCGTGCAGGCGCCGTGGCGCGATCTTCGTTCTGAAGTCTTCCCTCTCCTCCCTGTCCCCCCATCCCGCCGCCCTCAACGTCGGCTCCTCGCCGCCCGTTCCTCGTCGCTCCACGCCTGTTCGTTCTCCTCCAACTTCCTCTCCCGCTTCCTCGCTCTCTCCTTCCCATTTTTCCCTCCATCCCATTGCATCCCTGGCGCCCCATCGAAGTTCGCAGTTCGAAGTTTGAAGTTCGGAGTTCGAAGGTCGAAGTTTGAATTTCGAAGCTTCGCACTTCGAGGTTCGATCTTCGAACCTTCGTCATCTCGTCGTCGTAATCGTCGTCCTCGTTCGTCGTCGTCGTTCCTCGTCGGCGTCGATTGTCGTCGTCGTCGTCGCTCGTTGTCGTCGTCGCCGTCGTCGTCGTGGTCGGCGTCGTCGTCGTCGGTCGTCGTCGTCGCTAGTCGTCGTCGCTGGTCGCCGTCTTGGTCATCGTCCTCGTCGTCGTCGTCGTGGTCGTCGTCGTCCTCGTTGTCGCCGTCGTGGTCATCGTCCTCGTCGTCGTCGTCGTCGTTGTCGTGAAACGCCCCACGTAGGAGGAGCAGAGAAGGGAGTAAGGAGAAATGAGCACGGTGGAGGGAGGAGGGAGGATTGAACAGGAAGAGGAGGGTGCAGGTGGAGGTAGAAGGGATGAGGTAGTTCAGAAGTGGGAGCAGCAGACTGGCGCAACGGGAAAAGCCGTGTGAGTGCAGGGAGGGATGGCAATGCGATAAAGTGAACCCGCAGCCGTTGCAGGTCTGCCTCCCGCCGCGCCCGCCCGCCTCCGCGACGGAACCGCGCAGGGGCCTCTGCCGAAGTCTCCGCAGCAGCGGGGACTGCCAGAGGAGGCTCCTTCGCGGCCTTGCGCCGCTATGGCGAGCATCGCGGGCAAGTGCGACGTCGATGACTTCGAGCTCATCGCATCGGATGGCAGTGCTTCGAGCTGGGCGACCATGGTGGTGCGGTTCTTCGAGTGGCGCAATCGTTGCCGCCATGCACGCGCCGTTGGAGAGAAGGGCCAGATGCTCGTCGACCAGGCGCGGCAGATGATGGAGGAGGCGCGCCGCACCGAGGAGAAGGGCAAGATGATGCTTGAGATGTCGAAGAAGACGGCGAAGGACATCCCAGGCAATATTCGGTACTTCTGCCGCCAGCCGCACCAGGAGAGCTGAGCGGCGATCGGAGCTGGGCCGATAGAGGAGGGCGAGGAGGAAGAGGAGGGAGGATGAGGAGAGGAGGAGGAGGGGGATGAGGAGTTGGGGGCAGCACGCGCACCCGCGCTGAGAGCCGCCAGCCGCGCCCGTCTCCGAGCTTGAAACCCGAGCTCGGCTGGAAGGGGGGGGGAGGGTGGTCGCAGAAACAGCACAGGACAGGGATGGGAGAGGTCACGCATCCGCCGCAGTAGTGGCGGTGGTACGACAGTTCTCATGGCGGCGCGGCGGTCGCTGAGAAATGGGGCAAGTGCGAGGGCCTGCGTGCGCTTAATTATGGGTGCCTCTCGTCCCCTCCCCTCCTCTTCCTCCATGGGATCTCTCTCCGGGTGCATATCCCCTGCCAGGTCTCGTCCTGCTCCTCTCCCTCTGTGTTCGTCCTGCCCTCCCCTCGCGCCTCGCCTCCGTCTCCGTCCTCCCTCGTCCGTTCCTGCCGCCAGCCGCATGGGGCGTTCTCAATCAACACCCCATTGAGTGCCCCCATGTGAAGGTTGCCCTTGTCATGAGGGCGGACTCGCAAGAGCCGAGGGGCTGAAGAACCAGTAGTTTGGGGGCCGAACAGCTCCCCAGACGATTTGGTTGTGGAGTAGGTGGCTCCGCAGCAGCGGGGCTCGAATGAAGGGCGCGTTGCATTTCGGCAGGGGCGCGCGCGTCGGCCGCCGAGATCGGGAGCGCGCGTGCAGGCGCCGTGGCGCGATCTTCGTTCTGAAGTCTTCCCTCTCCTCCCTGTCCCCCCATCCCGCCGCCCTCAACGTCGGCTCCTCGCCGCCCGTTCCCCGTCGCTCCACGCCTGTTCGTTCTCCTCCAACTTCCTCTCCCGCTTCCTCGCTCTCTCCTTCCCATTTTTCCTTCCATCCCATTGCATCCCTGGCGCCCCATCGAAGTTCGCAGTTCGAAGTTTGAAGTTCGGAGTTCGAAGATCGAAGTTTGAATTTCGAAGCTTCGCACTTCGAGGTTCGATCTTCGAACCTTCGTCATCTCGTCGTCGTAATCGTCGTCCTCGTTCGTCGTCGTCGTTCCTCGTCGGCGTCGATTGTCGTCGTCGTCGTCGTCTCGTCGTGTGTCGTCGTCGCCGTCGTCGTCGTGGTCGGCGTCGTCGTCGTCGGTCGTCGTCGTCGCTAGTCGTCGTCGCTGGTCGCCGTCGTGGTCATCGTCCTCGTCGTCGTCGTCGTGGTCGTCGTCGTTCTCGTTGTCGCCGTCGTGGTCATCGTTCTCGTCGTCGTCGTCGTCGTTGTCGTGAAACGCCCCACGTAGGAGGAGCAGAGAAGGGAGTAAGGAGAAATGAGCACGGTGGAGGGAGGAGGGAGGATTGAACAGGAAGAGGAGGGTGCAGGTGGAGGTAGAAGAGATGAGGTAGTTCAGAAGTGGGAGCAGCAGACTGGCGCAATGGGAAAAGCCATGTGAGCGCAGGGAGGGATGGCATTGCGATAAAGTGAATCCGCAGCCGTTGCAGGTCTGCCGCCCGCCGCGCCCGCCCGCCTCCGCGACGGGAGCGGCCCGGGGCATGGAGCAGCAAGGCGCGACTGGAACCGCGCAGGAGCCTCTGCCGAAGTCTCCGCAGCAGCGGGGGCTGCCAGAGGAGGCCCCTGATGCAGTTCCGCAGGGGCTGGCAGATTCAGCACCAGCCTCCGCAGCAGCGGGGGAGGAGGTTGCCACGGAAGTTAGGACATTGCTTTCGTCGATGAGTCGTGCCCAGGAAACCGTTTCGCGGAGCCTGGCGGTTGCTCAGAAAATGATGGATCAGGGCGAGATCGCGGAGGCGCGGAAGTTAACGGCCGCCGCCAACCTCGTTGTAGCCAAAACGGCTAAGTAGGCGGCTTCCGCAGCAGCGGGGGCGTCCGCGGTGCCAGGCGCCGCCGCAGTGGTAATCGAGCCTGGACAGAACGACGCCCGCTCCGAGGACCCGAGACCGAGATCTCCCTGCACGACTAATTGGCGACAACGGAAGGGTCTGATCGCAGCAGACAAACTGCGCGACAGCTCCCCCGCAGCAGCGGGGGCCCGCGTGACGCAGCCGCTCGCCCTGACCTCCAAGGCGCGATCGCCAGCGCTTCCTGTCCAAGAGGGCTTCCCAGAGGAAGGCCGCCCGCACTTCCCATCGGAAGAGCGCGGCCCGAGCCATTCCAAGCCTCTTGTGCACCTGCTGTACGACGATGAAGACCAGGTGCAGCAGGGGCAGACAGAGGCGCGCGTGAACCTGGCTTTTGCTTCCCTCGTCCTGCGCGCGGACGCCACCCTGTCGGATTGGGTCGCAGCTGCCGGGGCCAGGCGCGAAGCGGTCGTCTTAGTCTCCTTCGAGCCTGGTGCGCCCATCAATCGCGCCCAGCGGAAGCAACATCTCGACGATCTCATCCGCCAGAGTGGCTTCCACGGCGCGGTCGCGCGCGAGTGCGTCGGGGCTCTCCTCTGGGTTCCCGAGCGCGTCGAGCAGTGCGAGGTGCTTCGCACGCACTCCCACGGGGAGTTCCTGGTTCAGGCCTGGTCGGTGACCCTGGCAGCGGGGGCCTACAATCCGAAAGCAAAGGAAGGCAAACTCCCCATAGCAGTGGGAGGCGTGTTCTTCCGATGCCAGACGAGCCTCGTGGGGAACCCGTGGCCAGAAAACTTCCGCAACGGGCTTCGGAGCCTGGCGTTGCAGCGCCGAGTGCGTATTCTCGCCGGGATCTTCGACGGAGACAAGGGCGATCTTTCGGAGCTGCTCAGAAGTTGCGGCGCGTCTGGCACAGGCGCTCTCGGCTTGGCTTTCTGGTGTCCGAAAGCAGAGAGTCACGTGACGCACCCGCACTACATCGTGATTCTTGGCCCCGCTCAGGTTCGCGAGTGCCCTGCGAGCGAGCAGCCGGAACTGCCGCCCTGGTGGAATCGGGTTTTGCAGCCTCCGCAGCAGCGGGGGCTCCTCAACAGGCTGCAGCACCGCCAGTTGGATTGGGCGGCGCGTCCGACCTGGGTCAGGCTCACGGACGCGGAGCGCAAGGAGCAGGAGACATACTTCTGGCCGCACTTGCACAGGGTGATCTTCAAGGCCCAGTCGGCGAGCCGCCCCGCGGAACACTGCCACGCACTGTTCGTTTTCATAGAAGCCAAGAACAGGAAGTCTGGCAAAGGCGCCGAGGGCAGGAAGAAGGATCGGAAGCGGGAAGCCAAGTGGGGAAAACGGCGGGGAAAGGGGGCGGAGACATAACTAACCCGAAGCAACAGCTTCCGCAGCAGCGGAGGCGCACGGAGACCAGGAGGAGGCGGAGATAGAATCTGAAGCAGCAGCCTCCGCAGCAGCGGGGGCGCACGGAGCCCAGGAGGAGCTCGAGGGCGACGGGCGCGACGCCGTCGACTCCTGCAGCCCCGCGCCGCCCCAGGACGAAAAGAGGAACCCTGGCAGAGGTGAGAGGGAGGAGAAGAAGGAGAATAAGGATAAGGATACTAATAATAATAAGAAGAATAATAATAACGATATCAGGAGCAGAACCCCAAAGAGGACGAAGCCCTCGCAGCAGCGGGGGGGGCAGCCGTTCCAGACGCAGAGAGCGGGAGCAGAGGAGCAGAGACCGAAAGAGGACAGTGCCCTCGCAGCAGCGGGGGCGCAGCCGTTCCGGACGCAGAGGGCAGGAGCAGAGGGGGCGCAGCCGCTCCACGCAGTGGGCGGGTGGAGGGCGGCGACCGACATGAGGGGGCGCGGCTCCTGCCCACGCCGCCCGTGCACCCACCCCACGCAGGTCAGCCGGCGCTGAGGCCGAGAGGATGGCGCCCGCTCCTCCGCGGCCAGATTTGCCGCCCGCCAGGCGTGCCGCCAATGATGCCGCCACCACGGCCACCTCCCCCGCGTGGAGGAGGACGCCGCGGGCCCCCCCCGCTGGAGGAGACACCGCACCCTACGGCAGCGCGGCTCGTCCCGAGCCAGCCGCCGCACTCTCCGCCGAAGCGGCTCCTGGCCAGGCAGTCGCAGACGCCCCCCCCTCTGGCAGCGCGGCTCGTCCCGAGGCCGCCGCCGCAGCCTCCGCCGCCGCAGCTCCTCCCCAGGGAGCCGCCGCCTCCTGCGGACCCGTTCGCGTTCAGTTCCGCGTTCGAGGCCAGCGGCGCCGCAGCCCTTCAAGCGACTCCAGCTGACGGCGCGCGGCTGCGGAGACCTCCGCAGCAGCGGGGGTTGCCTCCGCAGCAGCGGGGGTTATCATAAGAGATCTGAGGCGCGGGCTCGGCGCGCGCGCGCGCGAGGAGCCAGGCGCTCGCACTGAGCGGCTGAGGAAATCGTCGTCGTTGTCGTCGTGGTCGTCGTCGTCGTTTGCTTTTTGCTGGGGGGAAAGGGAGGGCGAGCAAGAGGAGGAGGAGGAGGGGTCCTGGGGCCAGGACCGACACCGGGACCGGGACCGGGACCAGGGGAAGAGCGGGACCGGGACCGGGACCGGGACCGGGACCGGGACGGGGTGCCCAGGACGGGCAGCAGGACCGACAACGGGATTGGGACCGGGACCGGGGGGGGGCCAGGACCGGGACGGGACCGGGGGTGCTGGTCCCGGTCCCGGTCCCGGTGTCGGTGCTGGTCCCGGTCCCGGGCTCCCGGTCCCGGTCCCGCTCCATGTGTCAGCTCTTTGTCCCGCTCCCGATCTCTGCCGTGCCGTTTTGGTTCGAGATCGCCAGCCATGAAGGCTAGGAAGCCCGACGCAAGGACCGGGCGATGCCGCATCGGCGAGAAGAGGAATAGGAAGCCCGACACAAGGACGGGGCGATGCCGCGTCGGCGAGAAGAGGGCTTCTCGGAAACCGGACCACAGACCTCATTCGAGCAAGCGCGCTGGGGCGGCGGCTCGACCCGCGGCAGCGTCGGCGAAGGCGGCCGCGCGGCCGCTAGCTCGGCGCAAGGCGAGCTCCAAGAAACAAGCCCTCGCAGCAGCGGGGGCTGCTGTAGCCCTCGCAGCAGCGGGGGCTGCTGTCTTGGAGCGTGGTGGGTTGTGGGATAAGAAGACTGCTCGGAGGACAGGCGTGGAAGATGACGATCCATTCGATCAGGCACTTTGGCACCGCGACCAATGGGGCAACTGGTACAAACTAGGGTCCAAGATGCCGCCAGTCGGCAGCTCCTGGCAAGAAGGCGTCGAGCTCCTTCGGATGCAATTACGGGGCGGATGAACACGACAGCGCCCCCGTCTGGTCGACTGTACGGTCCTCAGGATGACCGCGACATCCCGAGCGCACAAGGGGAGCGCCCCTCCGCAGCAGCGGAGGGATGTCTCACGAATGTCGCCGAGGGGGGGTGACCTCGGCGGAGGGGCGGACTCGCGCGCGCGCGGGGGAGCGCGGTTTCGTGCGTCGCGTGCGGCATCGCATGCGGTGTGAAAAAAAGTGACATTTGTGCTGTCATCTGTGTCCTGCTCTCTCCTTTGCTTTGCTTCCCCTTGCACTCCCTCCTGCAATCCCCCGCCCGCCATTATGTCTTTGTTCTGTCCATCGCTTCCATGCACGCAACTCACACAGCGCCTCCTTTCTCCCGCAGATGGGTTCGGGGCGGGAAATCTTTCTCTCACAGAGGGGGGGCCGATGTATCAATGATTCTCCTGTTCAGGCGGATGTGCGCGTATCGAAAAACTGAGAAGGCCGCGTCGACCCGCCGTTCGTCGCCTCTCTCTCTCTCTCTCTCTCTGTCTCTCTCTCTCTCTCTCTCTCTCTCTCTCTCTCTCTCTCTCTCTCTCTCTCTCTCTCTCTCTCTCTCTCTCTCTCTCTCCCTCTCTCTGCCTTTCCTCTCCTTCTCCTTTTGCTCAAGTGCGGGCAGGCCGCGGATCCGCGATCCGCGAGGCCCCTCCTCCTGTCCGCGCGTGCGACAGGCACTCGTGCTTCGAGCGGGGCTCCGCAGCAGCGGGGGCAACCGTCGCGGAGCATCTGTTTTGGAAGCTGCCCCCGCAGCAGCGGGGGCCCCTGGATAGATGTCCGAGGACATCAAGTCAGGTCCCCTGAATGATGCCGCCATGTTGCGCTGCCGCTATTCCTTGAAGGACTCCGAGGGGCAGCGGTTGAAGGCCAATATCTCTTTGGAGGATATCGGCGTCCACCCGCAGAACAGAGGTGGAACGTACCCCTCCGCTGCCAGAGTGGTTAATCTCCTGCGCGGGATTCTGAAAGACAGGTTCGTCTTGAACGAGGCGCAGCACGAAGCAGTGGTTGTTCAGGAACTCCCTGCGGGGAAGAAGGCCGATTACGAGCGCCTCCATGGCAAGCCGTACACGGCGCACGCGGACCACAACGAGCAGAAAACAGAGTCCGTGGAGGCTCTACGCTCGGCGTACACAAGCTTGTCAACGTTCAACTACGGGGCGCTGAGCCACTGCGCGCTAACCCTTGGTCTGCTGAGCCTCAAGCACGGCGCAGTGTGGGTCATTCCCGAAGAACACAAAGGATGTGGTTTGGAGGAGTTCCAGACAGGTCCAGGTGGCTCCTGGGACATCCCAACAATGCGTCGCGCACCGAAGTTCACAGAACTCATGGACGTGCTCGATAACGGTTTGCTTTGCGGGGTGCTCTCGTGGGAAATTCACTTCGATGCCGACTTCGCGCAAGGCCCCGCGATCATTTCCGCGGCCCTGAACGACCCGCAGGGAAAAGGTGTGACGTCTCACGAAATCGCGGTCCTGACGTCCGTCGCTGATTTCGTCGCCACCGCAAAAGCGGCGGGCAAGAAAGCATCGTGGGCATCTGAGACAGGGCAGCCCGTGAATATCCCGTACGACACTATTCTCAAGGCTTGCGCGCAACGACATCCCGAGTACGCCAAGGCCAGATGGTTCGAGGACGTGTTCACTTTCGTCATCAACGTAGGGGCCGCATCAGGGCAGCTCATACCGCAAATTCCAGATTATGATAGACGTTGGGTGGATCACAAAATGCGCTCCCTGGCACCAGCCACATGGGGCGTTCTCAACCAACTCCCCATAGAGTGTCCCCATGTGAAGGTTGCCCTTGTCATGGGGGCGTACTCGCAAGAGCCGAGGTGCGGACAATGCCCCGCGCCGGAAACGGCTTGGGGACACAGCGAGGGCAGCAGTCGGGTACAGGACCTCAATTCTTTGTTGGGGCATGTCCGTCGCATATTGGCCCCCGCAGCAGCGGAGGCCCACGGGGAGGAGAGGAGCGCGATGTTGACCGCGGGGGCGGTTCTGACTGCGACGGAGACCTTCTACCAGGCGTGCGCAAGGGTGAAGGCGTGCAAACCTCGTCTGGATGTGGTTGTGGAGGCCGTGTGCGAGGCAGTGCGTCCGCACTATGCTGAAGTACGCGAGGCCTGGCAGAAAATGGAAAAGAACGCACAGAAGGAGTTCCCGCTCCCTCCTGCGCCGTGGGCCGACAAGCTGCCCGCGGCCCCCGAGAACCCCGATGGCCCTCGCAGCAGCGGCGGTGGCGAGGGCCCTCGCCCGCAGCCAGTATTGATAGAGTTCAACGAAGCAGACGAGCCTCTGAACAGGCAGATGTCTGAAGTGTCAAAGCCCGTGAACAGCCTGATGGTGGCCCCAGTGAAATCGCGGCACGCTTCGGCTCCGTCTGCCAATCTCGACACAGACAGGTGGCACCAAGCAAGCATCGCGGAAGTCATGACTGGCTTCCATCGTCACGCGGACACTTGCGCCCAACCCGTCCAGATGCAATATGACGTTCAAGCCAAGAGTGTCCACGTGGTGGCTACTGAGGACATCGCCGAGGGGAAGCTGATGCTCTTCCCTTGCTGCCCCACCGCGAAGATATTCCCGAAAGTCTCGAGCAACCCGCGGGCAGTGGAGGTGCTAGTCGGTGAGAAACGTCCGACTCCTGTCGAGCAAATGGAAAAATATTGGGCACAACCCGATTTCAAATTACCAGAGCTGGAGCTCAGGCCCGCGCCGCAGGGAGCGGCCTCCGCAGCAGCGAAGGGCGCGCAGGGCGAGGCGCCCGTAGGTCCGCAGCTCGACGGGGCGGCCCCCGCAGCAGCGGCGCCTGCACAGGGCGAGGCCGACCAGTCAGAGAATCCGTACCAGTTTAAGTTCGGAGGCACCGAGTCCTTGCACTGCTCTTGGGGAGTTGAGAGGATGACACCAGAAGAACTTGCCCGAGCCCAGCTAGTGCAGGGACAGGAGCACTGGAAGTTCAACGTTGCACTTCGACCACAAGAGTTCCAGACAATGACAAAGTGCTTGTCCCGTGCATGCACAACGCGGTGCCGCTGGTGCGCGGAGATCGGCTGATGCTGCATATCACAAAGGAGAAGAGGGCCACCGACACCCAAAAGGAGAAGCAGGCATGGCCAAAGGAGCAGAAAGAGAAGGAGAAGAAACGGAAGAAGGACGCGGAGGAGGGACGGAAAGCCCCCAAGAGCGGTAAGATGACAATCCCTGGCCAGGGGGGCCACTTCGTGTGATCCCGCCGCAGCAGTGGAGGGTGCGCGAAACAGGGCGGCAGATGACAGCGGCTGATGATCCACCCGTCGCAGCCCGCAGCCGCCAGCTGGAGGGGAGGAGGAAAAGGGCGGGGAGAGGAGGTCGAAGAGGGAGGGGGGAGGGTGGCAGCAGAAACAGCACAGGACAGGGATGGGAGAGGTCACGCATCCGCCGCAGTAGTGGCGGTGGTACGACAGTTCTCATGGCGGCGCGGCGGTCGCTGAGAAATGGAGCAAGTGCGAGGGCCTGCAAGCGCTTAAATGTGAGTGCCTCTCGTCCCCTCCCCTCCTCTTCCTCCATGAGATCTCTCTCCTGGTGCATATCCCCTGCCAGGTCTCGTCCTGCTCCTCTCCCTCTATGTTCGTCCTGCCCTCCCCTCGCGCCTCGCCTCCGTCTCCGTCCCCCCTCGTCCGTTCCCGCCTCCCTCCCGTGTCCTGTTTTCCTCTCTCCGTGCTCGTCGTCCTGCTCATCGTCCTGCCGTCCTGTTCGCGGGGCGCTCTGTGGGACAGGGGGGCGGTCGAAGCACACAAGGCCGACCCCCTCTGTGACAGAGGGGGTCCCGCGCTTGTCCGCGGGACCCCCTCTGTGACAGAGGGGGGTCCCGCGCTTTTCCGCGGGACCCCCTCTGCGACAGAGGGGGTCCCACGTTTTTCCGCGGGACCCCCCTCTGTCACAGAGGGGGTCGGGTGGAAACGCGCGGGACCCCCTCTGTCACAGAGGGGGTGGGGTCGTGCGTTTCCGCGCGCCCTCCTCTGTGAAACAGGGGTGGTCGTTCGATCAGGGCGCCCCCCCCTGTGGGACAGAGGGTCGGTCAGAGCACACAAGGCCCCCCCTCAAGGGGCAGAGGAGCGGTCAAGGGACAGGGAAGGCAGCTGTGCTCGTTCGGAGAGAAGGAGGGGGAGGGGTTGGATGAGATGGAAAGATGCTCGTGGAGGGAGCATGATGCTGATGAGGAGTAGGAGGATCTGTTCGAGACGAGGAGTCCGCTTTCCATAGCCGTTTTCAGGCGGATCACCTGTGAGGGGAGCAGACACCTAGGACGCGGGCGCCTTCGCAGCAGCGAGGGCTTGCGCGCGGCGGCATGAAACGCAGGGCAGAGGAAACATGGCGGGATGTCGTTGTCGGGAAAGCAGCGCGCCAAGATGGCGCGAGCATGGGGGTGCTCTGCGCGACGGGCGGGCTGTGCCGAAGTCACGAGGGAGCAGCGGGATTTGCTCTGGAATGCGAGGAGCGCTGTGTTTCCTTGGGCGGCGAGATAAGCCTAGAAGCCTTCGTGCCCGTCGGAAAGCACCGCCTGTGGATGCTCAAGGTGGTCGGTGGTCACAGTGCCGCGAAGGGCGCCTTGAACGAAACAACCATGTTAGAGCAATTGGTTGGGAAGCTTCGCGCCGGAGAAGGAGACAACGTGGATGAAGCGGCGACTCCTGTGAAAGAGGCCCCCGCAGCAGCGGGGGTTGCAGCAGGGCCTCCCGCAGCAGCGGGAGAAAAAGGTCGGGATCCCATGGCGGATCTCCTCGGCACCGTCAAGGGCGCATCGAAAGCGAAGAAAACCCCTGAGAAACAGAAAGGATTTTCTCGAGGCACGCTCTGCAGAGTAACCATGCCGATGTCTCCTAAGCCAGATGAGGCCGACACGAAAGAGGTTAGTGTGTATGAGAACAAGTATGGGCAACTACTCGTTCAGAGTCAGGACCTGCCTTGGCTTCTGCATTACCTGTGCGAGGAGAGCCAGGGCAAAAGCGTTCCCGAACCCAAAGACGACCACGACGACGACGCTTTGGACGAGAAGCGCCCGTGGACCACCAGGTGGTGCCCCTCTGGGATGTGGACAGTGGAGGTCAAAGGAGGGCCAATGGCAGGCCGAAAATGGGCCTCCAGGATTCAGGATCTGAACGAGGAGAAATGGTCCACAGGCGTGGCGTTGACGGAAGTGACGACGCCCTTGAAACAGTCCACCCGTGCGCAGCAGAAGCAGGTTCTTCTAGCGTTCTTGGAGGACGTGGTCCAGAAAGCCATCAAGCAGGAAACAGAGAAGTGATGTCCTCGTTATCCGCTCGCTGGCGCGCGCCGCAGCAGCGGCGCGCTGACCGCTACAGCGGCTTGTTTTATGCAGACAGACTCGGTGTTTGCACCGCAGCAGCGGCGCGCTGACCGCTGAGGTGGATGCCTGCGGGTTTCTGTCGACTGGACAGGGGTGAGGGCACGCGCGGGGGATCGCGAGCCTGCGGCTCTCCAGCGCTCGCGCGCTAGAGGACAAAAGGAACTCGCGGAATCTGGCGAGGAGGGGGCGGAGGGGCTGGGACAAGTAGGAGGGGGAGGGGAGGAGGAGGAGGAGGAGGAGGAGGAGGAGCAGCAGCAGCAGCAGCAGCAGCAGCAGCAGCAGCAGCACCGCACAGGACAGGAGGATCACTGCGAGGATGCGGCCGTTTGCTTGCCCTGCGGCGCTGGGCTCGAGACAAGAGGGCGGCCGCGTGTGCGCGCGCGCATGGCTTCGGCATCATGGCCGCCGCAGCCGCTCCGCCCCCAGACCCAGGCGACGCTCGCCCTGCAAACGCGCCTCTGCGGGTCGGGCACGACCGCGAGGCCAACGAATTTGTGGAGTTTTGATACCAACAAGACAAAACGAAAGACCCCGACAGAGTGCTCATGAACCCACGGAAACTAAAGAGGCCAATATTCGGATTCGGGTAATTACGTTATGCGCCGCAGCAGCGGCGCGGCTTGCCATTATGAATCTGGCAAACGCATATGGAAGAATATTCATTTATGCTCGCAGTGGCCGTGTCCCAGCGACCACCGTCTGGCGGGCGGTTCTGTGGACCGCAAGAAGTGGTCAGGTTTTGGAGTCCGATGAGGAGTAGGAGGATCTGTTCGAGACGAGGAGTCCGCTTTCCATAGCCGTTTTCAGGCGGATCACCAGTGAGGGGAGCTGACACCTAGGACGCGGGCGCCTTCGCAGCAGCGAGGGCTTGCGCGCGGCGGCATGAAACGCAAGGCAGAGGAAACATGGCGGGATGTCGTTGTCGGGAAAGCAGCGCGCCAAGATGGCGCGAGCATGGGGGTGCTCTGCGCGACGGGCGGGCTGTGCCGAAGTCACGAGGGAGCAGCGGGATTTGCTCTGGAATGGGAGGAGCGCTATGTTTCCTTTGGCGGCGAGGAAAGCCTAGAAGCCTTCGTGCCCGTCGGAAAGCACCGCCTGTGGATGCTCAAGGTGGTCGGTGGTCTCAGCGCCGTGAAGGGCGCCTTGAACGAAACGACCATGTTAGAGCAATTGCTTGGGAAGCTTCGCGCCGGAGAAGGAGACAACGTGGATGAAGCGGCGACTCCTGTGAAAAAAGGCCCCCGCAGCAGCGGGGGTTGCAGCAGGAGCTTCCGCAGCAGCGGGAGAAAAAGGTCGGGATCCCATGGCGGATCTCCTCGGAACCGTGAAGGGCGCATCGAAAGCGAAGAAGGTGGCGGCGCGTGGCCAACCGGAGAAAACCCCTGAGAAACAGAAAGGATTTTCTCGAGGCACGCTCTGCCTCTCGCTCCGTGCGGTCGTCTTGGCTGCTGGCAGCTGGGCGGCTCTGGGCGGCGTCGGGCCTCCGCTGACCGATTACAAGATGCATATATGTATATCTTGTATATGTATGGTGTGTCGACGTATATGTATGTATATATATATATATATATATATATATGTATATATGTATATATATATGTATATGTATATATAACACGGACGCAGTTGAGAGTCGATGGGGGGAGGGGGCCTGGCCCGCGGCCCAGGGCGGGGCCCGAGACTCTGGGACAGGACCCAGGGCCTCATCATCGTAGGATGCTCATCATTCTCATCATCGCTATGATGGTGGGGGAGGAGGGGACAGCTACCAACTGCGCGTTGGCGCCGCCGCCGCTCCCCCGCGCCCGCTGGCGCACCCGCAGTGCGGCTGCGGGAGGGGCTGCGCCTCAATTCCTGCAGAGGCGGCCTGCAGGAATGTTTCACTTTTGGCGTCTTGTATAAACGCCCGAGCGGCCCGCCCTTTTTTGGGGGGGCTGTTGGTTCACGATGGAGGAGGAGACCATCATCATCCCCCGTGCCGCGTTCGCCTTCCCTCGACGACGATGTCGACGACTTCCCACGTTCTGGCCTTGTTTTCTGGGGGGTGTTCTCGGAGTCGTTCGGGCCGTTCGTTCGTGTGTGCATGCTTCTGAGTTTTCTGCGCGTCGTTCGGGCCGCTCGTCCTGGTGTGAGTCGTTCGGGCCCCTCCTCACCAGCCCATCTCACAGCAGCAACCCTCGCGAAGCATGCCGACGGTCGTGTTTTTTCAGGCGTGTGTCCGCTGGTCCCCGCATATCTCCCTTGTTCCTCGTTCCTCCCGCCCCCTTGTACATCCTCCTTGTGGGGGGATGCGGCCGTTTGCTTGCCATGCGGCGCTGGGCTCGAGACGAGAGGGCGGCCGCGCGTGCGCGCGCATGGCTTCGGCCTCATGGCCGCCGCAGCCGCTCCGCCTCCAGACCCAGGAGACGCTCGCCCTGCAAACGCGCCTCTGCTGGTCGGGCACGACCGCGAGGCCAGCGAATTTGTGGAGTTTTGGTACCAACAAGACAAAACGAAAGACCCCGACAGAGTGCTCATGAACCCACGGAAACTAAAGGGGACAATATTCGGATTCGGGTACGTTATGCGCCGCAGCAGCGGCGCGGCTTGCCACTATGAATCTGGCAGACGCATATGTAAGAATATTCATTTATGCTCGCAGTGGCCGTGTCCCAGCGACCACCGTCTGGCGGACGGTTCTGTGGACTGCAATAAATGGTCAGGCTTGCAAGCGCCCTTGCATTTAGTGCATTGCGCGGACGGGTGGCCCGCAGGAGCTGGAGCCCCCGCAGCAGCGGAGGCGCCGGCCGAGGCGTGCGAGGTCCCTGCTGAAGCGGCAGCGGAGCCGCGGGTTGGCCCTGCTGAAGGCCCCGCAGCAGCGGGGCCGTCAGCGGAGGCGTGCGTGGCCCCTGCTGAAGTGGCAGCGGAGCCGCACGTGGGCTCTTCTGACGGCCCCGCAGCAGCGGGTGCGTCAGCGGAAGCGCGCGTGGCACTTCCTGAAGTGGCGGCGGCACCGTGCGTGTGCCCTTCTGAAGGCCCCGCAACAGCGGAGGCGTGCGTAGGTCCTGCTGGCGCGCATGGCGCCGACGCTATCGCCGAGGCCGCTTCCGCAGTGGGGGCTGCCCTGAAGGACTCCGCGGCAACAGCAGCCCTCTCAGCAAAGGGGGTTGCCCCTGTCGCTTTCCCCCAACCCGCCCCGCATGCTGCTCGCGACATAGCGGAACCCGTGCTTGCAGGGGCGGAGATTGCTGCAGTGACCGCCTTTGAAAAGGCAGCCGCGAATGCAGGCGCTGTGGTTGCCCCGCCCGCGCCTGCAGGGGCACTTTCAGAACAAGGCCAGAGGTGCTTCGAGAAATGGATGAAGCTGTCGCGCAGTATTCGCGGAAGGCCGGGGGGAGGCCGAGAGTGGATAGGGTATTCTGCTTTCGTAATCTTTGCACTTCTGCGGAAGGTGCGCGTCTACGCGTGGGAAGGACGGAACAGAGTCGACCTTTGCAAAGCTGCCTTGCCGCCGTGGAAACTGGAGGAGTTAACCTGCGAGCCTGCGGCGGACGCGAGCGCGCGTTGCGCCGTCCCCCGAGATTCGGGGCCTCCGGACTGGGCCCCCGTGTCGGAGGAGTACCCTTTGATTCGATGCAATCATTTTATCGCAGGCGTCTCCACCGACTTTGTGGACATCACGGGAGATGTTTCGACGGTGGACGGTTTCTATTATGCTCTCGGTGTGTTCGTCGTGTCCACAGTCGCAGACGGGGACTGCGGTTTGGATTGCATGTCGCGGATGACCCAGGAGGTTTCCACGCGAGAGTCTCGCAGGGAGCTCCGCCAGGACAGTTCCTCTCTCCGACCACCCTGATCCTTCGCTTCCATCTCTGCTGCCCCCACATGCTCTCCCCCTCCTTCTCTCCCCATTTTGCCTTCATGCCTCTCCCATCGCGCCCCCCTCTCCCCTCGTGCCCCCCCCACCGAGTCTCCTTGCCCCTCCTCCATGCCCGCCTGCCAGGACATCGCGGACTACATTGTGCAAAGGGTGCGTCTGGCGTGGTTCCTCGACGTGATGGTCCTGGCACAAGAAGTCACGCAGGATGACGTCCAGGAGCTTCGTCGCCTGCAGAGCGCCTTAGACGACGAAGAACTTGTCCCGCAGCCTGGCCACGCCGCCCCCCCGAGAGCACAGGTCGTTGCCGCCGCAGCAGCGGCGGCGCCACCTGAGGACTTGGCAGTGGTGGAAGTCGACGCCGAGGCAGTCTGTCAGGAGCTCGTGCAAGCCATCCAATGGTGGACAGGACTGAAAGACGCTGCGTGCGCCCTGGACGTAGCTGGGGAGTTGATGCCCGCAGAGCGGGAGGAGCAGCTCTTGAGGCGCAGGAGCCGCGGCTGCGAGCGCAAAGCCCCCGCCCAGAACAAGAAGCGCGTGGTGGTCCCGTCGCTCCTGTGCTCGAGGATGGAGATAGCGGGTGCTTTCGACGAGCGCATGCGCTCTTTAGGCTGGACGCCTGGAGAGCGCTTTCCGTATGGAGGGGCGCGTTCATTCATGGATGCGTGGGACTGGGGTTCCATGTCCCGTACCTCTCTCAGGAAGCGCACGCACGTTGTGCGGCGCTGGCACAAGGCTGTTCTGTCGTCGAAATACGCCTCCGCAGTAGCGGAGGCTGTTCGGTATCCGCGGGGACACGAGACGCAGCGCGGGCAGGGGCGCCTCCTGAAGTGGAAAGGGCGGAAAAGGATACCACAACAGGGACATGGGCCAGCTCGAAAATGCCCTTGGCTGCGGCAAGCTCTGTTTGAATGGTGGAGTTCCATTCGGCACAGTGTAGATTGGAAAACTATCAAAAGTGGAATGCGAAGTACCCAAAGAGAGCCAGCGAAGATAGCAAGGTTCACGCAAAGCATGCCCCAGACCAAAGCGTTGGAGCTCGTGGGCGAGTACGTCGCGCAGCAGCTGCGGGTCGGGCAGCGACCCGCCGCCGTGGAGTTGAGGTCGCGCTGGTGGGCCTCCTGGCGCAAGGAATACGGCCTCAGCATGCGGCGCCCGAACAGGAAGTACAAGTGCCCGCTGCCCGTCTTGGAAGAGCGCCTCGAGCGAGGCTGGCTGAACGTGTTCAGGGCACGCGCCGCGTGCGTGCTACTCAACGAGGGGGATCCCGAGATGGAGAACTTCGACCAGTCGCCTTTCCACCACAATGAAACAGGATCAGCTGGCGTGAGGACCCTCGCAGTAGCGGGGGTCGAAGTGCCACTGGTGGAGTGCCACGGCGCGGTGCGGGAGCGGTGGACGGCCAATTTCATGACAATGAGCGACAAGGATCGACTGCGGAGAGAAGGCCCCCCACCGATGGAGTGCATGTTCAAGGCGGAGGGGGGGGGAGAGAAGCTGAGGCCGCGCCTGCTCGAACACCTTCGGCGCCGAGGGTTCGGCAGATGGGTGTCGGCGACCACCAGCGCCAAGGGGTCTTACCGGACACCGCGCGCGCTCGCGTACCTGGACCGCCACCTCCCTCATCTGCCAGAGCCTCCGCAGCAGCGGGAGTGGAGAATTATGATGGCGGATGACCATGGCCCTCACTTGTCCCCGCTTGTGAGTAAGCTATGTTGGTCTCGGGGGTACGCGTTCATCCCGCACGGGGGCGGCGCAACCCCAATCCTCCAAACTGTGGACACACATCTGAATCAACACGCCAAGCGCGAGTACATGAAGAGAGAAGGAGCTGCGCTGCTGAGAGCCATGAGGCTGGGCCAGTGCGTCCCACAGCTGGACAAGTTAGAATGCGTTGACTTGATGGTGGAAGTGATGTCCCAAATGGGTCTTCACTTGGCTGCGGCAGAGGGGTACTGGGAAACTGGTTTCAAGGCAAATCTGTGGGATGCGGTCTTGGGCGCGCGCATATGCAAGGAGGCAGGCCATTTCTGGAGAAAGTTGAGGATGCGTGAGAAGGTCGCCGCCGCAGTAGCGGAGGTCGAAGAAGAGGTGCAGGCGGGGCGCTTGAGATGGACCAACAAAGACATCATGCGATTGGCCCGCCCGCGCCCTCGACGCGGCCACTGCGACGACGTGTTCGCGAACCTTGGAGACGACGCGGCTCTGGGCGAGGGCGACAAGATTTGGCATGGCATGGAGGGGGCGGAAGACGCAGCCGAGGGTCTCCGCAGCAGCGGGGGCACTGAGGGTGGCAATTCCGTCGGCGCCCTCGAAGGAGATGAAGGTGATGGGGGCGAGGACAACGACGGGTGGAGCGCCGCTGGCGAGTTTGACTACGAATGGGCCAATCAAAGTCTCAACGCAGCAGCGGCGGGGGAGAGCGCGCTGGAGGCACCGCCTGGCCTGTCGACGTCTCGCATGGAAACCGCGGAGCAGACGTCTGACTTGCTGAGAACGTATTCGTCGATCGCTGAGGAGTTGCGCAGCTGGGGCGACATCGCGGGGGCCACGTTCATGGAGACGCAATTACGGAAAGAACGGAGGCGAGTGCGTGAAGTGTCGAAGGAAGATCCCGGGGTTCAGCGGGCCCTCGCAGCGTGCGAGGACGCCCGCGAGGCGACGCTCAGAAACGAGAAACGACAGCGGGATGTCGAGGCGCGGCGCAGAGAAGAGCTAACCCGCCCGGGGGGCGACGTAAAGAATGCGCGCAAGCTGCTGAGGACACAGCAAGCCAAACTCTTAGACGCAGAGGCAGCCATAGATATCAAACACAGGATGAAGCATGTCGGGTTATCCGAGCTGGGCGCGGGCCTTCGCAGCTGCGGAGGCGCGGCGGGTCGAGCGTCGAGGTGCGACGCGCTGAATCGCCTGGCGATTTTGGGTTCTGGGCTTTCTGCAGCTCAGCGGTCAGATTTTGAGTGGTTTCGGCGGGAATGGGACGCCGCTGGCATGGAGGACTTCGGTGGAATGTGGCCGGAGACGTTTGCCACGTGGTTGCAGAACGTCATAGACGAGTACTTGGGAGGCAACCCGAGAGCTTTCAGCATGTTTATGCACAGTGAGACGCGACGCCGTCTGTCTGGCTCCCTGGCGCTTGCGCTCCCTGCAGCTGGGGGCCTCTGAGAGGCGCGGCCCGCCGCAGCAGCGGCGAGGCGCGGGGTGTGAGTTCGGGCAGCAGCCACTGCTCTTCCACCTGGCTGCGACTGAGGTGCCGCGCGCGCGCGGACGTAGCGCAGGCCCTATGCAGAAGAAACAGGGAGGAGGGGGGACGGGGGAGGAGGTGAGAGGAGGGGGAGAGCAGGCAGGGGGAGAAAACCACGCGGGTGTCGATCACTCCGCCCCTCCTCCTGCTCTCCCCCCTCCTTCTCCCTGATCTCTCCTGGTCATTATCTCATTCCTCTCTCTATCCCTCTCTCTCTCTCTCTCTCTCTCTCTCTCTCTCTCTTTCTCTCTCTCTCTCGTTATCGTCGTCCGTCTCTCTCTCTCTCTCTCTCTCTCTCTCTCTCTCTCTCTCTCTCTCTCTCTCTCTCTCTCTCCCTCTCTCTCTCTCTCTCTCTCTCTCCCTCTCTCACTATCTCCCTGTCTCTCCCTCTCTCTCTCTCTCCCTCTCTCTCTGCCCGCCCTTTCCTTCCCTATCCGCCCCGTCTTCCTCCTCTTCGCCCCGCCCCCCTCCTTCCACCGCCGTTTCGGCCCCAGGAGTTCGGCTCTGACGGCCGCCCCCCCTGCAACGCGGGGGCAGGGAGTGATGGCCGCGGCCAGCAGCAGCAGCAGCAGCCCATTGGGCCCCGCAGCAGCGGGGCCTCGGGGCCGACTGTCGGCAGTGTATACAGCGAAATCTGGGAAGGTTTGGCGACCTGTGGGTGGTCAGGCAGAACCCTGGAAGGGTCCTTGGGCCCTTGTGCCAGAGGGCGCCCCCGCAGCAGCGGGGGCTGCGCCGCCTGGCGTTTCAAGCTCAGCAGCGGCGGCGCGATCAGAAGTTTCTACGATGCGCACCCGCCCAGGCGACTCGGTGGTGGATCCGAGCGATGACGAAGAGCCTCAGGAAGAGCGGCGCGATCAGCCGGCCTTTGGGGGCTGCGCGCCGCCCGGCGACGTCGAGCGGCGCAAGTGCGTTCTTCGCGACGCCGTCCCGCTCCAGTTCTTCTGCGAAAGAAGAGCGGCTGACGTGAACAGGCAGCGGAACGACAACGTGGGCAACCTTTCCGTCCTGTTCGGGAACTGGGGCCCCATGCCGAGCGAGACCAACCGCGCGGACCAGCGCCGGAGACTTGAGTTGCAGCTGCGGCATTGCCCTGCTCTAGTGGCGTGCTCTGCGGAATGTGAGGAGCAGATGGAGGCAATCCTACAGCGGCCAGGGAAACCACCGCCGCTGCAGGCGGACGCCCCCGCAGCAGCGGGGGCGTCAGCAGCGGAGGGCCAAAGCAGCAGCATCGGTGGGCCTTTTGTCGCCCCCGCAGCAGCGATGGCGACAGCAAGAGGAAGTCGTGCTGCGAGTGTTGGCGATTGCCAACAGCTCCAGAATCGACCAGAGTACGAATACTTGACCCTGCGCGGGCGTGAGGACAAGTCCTTGTGCATCGCTGCGCGCGCAAATCTGTGTTACGGAATGCGGCTGCTCCACTGGGAAAGGAGTGTCGACGGCCATTACAAAACTGCAAAAGGGAACAAGATGGAAGCGTTCTCGAGGATCATGGTGGTTGAGGTCTACTTCGATCAAACCTACGCCCACTTCGGCTCGAAAGCGCGGGTGCGCGCGGTGCACCTCCACCGCGACACGGCGAAAAGGTTCCAAAGGCTTTCAGGAGGCTCACAAGACGTGGTGGCGGAGGCTGGCGGCGATCTTGCAGGACAACAGCGTTGACATCCTTTGTTGGGATTTCAACATGGCGCTCGCACAGACGCTGCCGAGTCTTCGGGGTCTAGGCTTGCGATTGGAGACGGCAGCAGCGTACTTCTGGCGCGGATTGGACGGCGCTCCGTGCTTGGACAGCTGCGGCATCTTCGTTCTCAACAGGCCTGGCGAGTACACCCTGTGCTGGCCGCTGAGCGCCGTGCACGACAGAGACGAGACGGGGTTGCTCTTCGCACGCAAGTCGGTGATCGGTGAGATCGGGTGCCGTAACAGAAGCAAGGCAGAGGCCCCCGCAGCAGCGGGGGCCTCCACCAGGCCATCATCGGAGCCGACGTACTGGCACCACTGCCAGGACGGAGGCCCTGGGATGCCTTACGATCGCTACTACCAGAAAAAAGACGCCCGCGAGCACCTCTATGATTTACTGACTCAGTCAGAGGAATGCCAACGCAAGATCCAAGAGAAGGAGCGTGAGAAACTGAGGCGCGCCGACGCTGAGGCTAGAGGGGACCACCGCTTCTCTAATAATCGCGAGGTGACCCTCTTCCGCGCGTTGCAGAAGACGTTCCCGCCGGAGACCGTGGAGGTGGGGGGGCGCTGGCACGGCGGCGCCCACTGCCCTCTCCTGTTCCAAATGCGCATGGCCTCGCGTTCGCAGGGGAGGAAGCAGGAGAGAAACAAAGAGAAGAAGGACAGGCGCGCCCAGAAACAGCAAGCAGCTGCGCTGCAGGGCGCCGCAGCAGCGGCGCCCGAGCAGCACGGGCCCGAGCGCCAGGCACCAGAGCAGCACCGCGAGAGGGACGAGCAAGACGAGCGCGCCCAACAGGCGTGGCGCCCACCAAGATGGGCAGACGAAAACGCGGACGACGGCCGCGACTGGCCCGCGGCCGGCGATGGAAGGTCGCGGCGGGGGGTTGAAAAAGGGGGAGGGGGGGAGAGGGAGGGCGGGGCACGGGGAGGGCAGGAGGGAGGAGAGGGAATGAGGAATAGGCTGAGCAGGACGGCGGATGACATAAGGAAATGAGTGTCGGGAAGGGGCGGGAGTTGACAGGAAGGGGATAATTATAGAAATAATTACTTATCACCCCCAAGGTGGCAGCCGACCCCGCAGTGGCCATCTCCAGGGCCTGCGCCGCTGGAGCAGCGAGGGCATCGCGGCGCCGCCAGCTACATCTGGGGCGCGATCGCTGCCCTCGGCCACGAGCCGCCAGAGCCCCCGCAGCAGCGGAGGCCACAGACGCCATGGCAGCAACCAACAGACGGGGAGCGGCGCAGGGATGAGTGGTGGCGCACCAGGGAGGGCGAGGAGCGCGAGTGGCAACAGCCGAGCGGCGAGGCTTCCTCGCTGCAGGACCGCAGGGTCGACTCCGCCTGGCGCGACATGCAAGTTGCATTCGGCAGCGACCAACGCCCCAGTGACTGGTGGACCAGCCACAGTGGGTGGAGTAGCGGCCAGGGGCACTGGGAGGCCACGAATTGGAGGTGGGTCGAACACCATCCCGAGACCAATCCCTGGGAAGAACTTCGCTGAACCATCGCACAGGAGCCGCCCCTCCGCAGCAGCGGAGGGAGGCCTCATCGGCCGAACGTCGACCCTCCGCAGCAGCGGAGGCCTTGTCAATGCATCGTGAGCGGCGGCGACTCGCGCGCGCCGTCGTGCTCGGCGACCGCTGCCCGAGCGGAGAAGGAAAAAGAAACTGTGCTTTCATAGGCGCTGTCGTTGCCTCCTCTCCTTCATCGTTTTCTTCTCCCTCCCCCTCCAATCCCCCATCCCGCCATCGCATTTTATCGTCTCCAATCGTATCGGGAGCTCCCGTGGCAGAAGAGCACCCAGAACGAGGTCCTCCGTGACAGAGGGGGGGCATCTTAGACCCCCTCTGTGACAGAGGGGGGGGGGGGCATCTTGGACCCCCTCTGTGACAGAGGGGGGCCAAACAACAAATGATCACTTTAATGCGGCTTCTGGATTAGGGGGTGTCGGTACCTCTTGGTTCTCCCTAGATATGATGTACCTCTTCAGTGGGGATGGGGATCAGTTCGACGATGCGTCTCCTCCCTGGGCGGAGGAGCTGTGACCACCCCCTCGCGTGGTGGCGGATGACGACGGCGCTCCTGTGGGTTTCAAGCGAGAGGAAACTGCGCACCCGGTCGTTCTCCCGGTCGAGACCATCCTGGGCCCCGCACCGCTCCCGGGCTCTGCGCCGATCCTGGTCAGGCTCATCCGATGCGCCCAGGATCGGTGCACGCGCCCTCCTGGCCTGGCCGGGGCGGCGCCGACCCTGCGCCCATCCCGATGCCTTGTAGCTTTGCCTTCGGCCAGTGGCGGCATCCACATTTTAGCGCCGGATGCGAACGCATTTTGTCC
Organism: Prorocentrum cordatum; assembly: GCA_963575745.1. Taxonomy (NCBI): domain Eukaryota; class Dinophyceae; order Prorocentrales; family Prorocentraceae; genus Prorocentrum; species Prorocentrum cordatum. Next base: position 14,416 of record CAUYUJ010017987.1, on the reverse strand, counting down.
GCTCCCATCTCCTGCCCCCCCAGAGCAACAGCACAAGCGAGCAAGACAACATCTGAACCGATCCTGCGCCCCGGATGGGCCTGGGCAGGATCGGTGCATGTGTATAGTTATCTTCAGCTCACACTTTCGGCCTCTGGGGACGCTGACTGGGCCCCAGGACTGTCAACAAGCGGATTGGGTTCCCGGAAAAGGGGTCCAGACCTTTGGGGACACGCGTTGCGAACAAGTCGCGACGTCGGATGCCTGGTTCGGGCATGTAGCCGTTCAGGGGAGCTTTTGTGTTACAGACATTTGTTTTTGTATTCCAGAGTCCGAGTCCTTTCCGTGCCACTTTCGCGTCGCTCTCGTGCCCCCGCGGCCGTTGTGCTCTGGTGGCGGTAGGCCCCTGCAGGACGCTGAGCGCATTCGAGCGGAGGCGGAACGGGAGCGGAGCGAAAGCGGAACGGAAGGTGATGAGCCTGTCTCCCACCACCACCACCATAAATTGGAGGGGGAAGGAGGAGGAGGGCGAGGAGGAGGAGGAGGAGGAGGAGGAGGAGGACCCCACCCCCTCCAACTCACGGTGGTGGTCGTGGAAAACACGCCCATCAGAAGGGGCACGCCAGAGCGTCACGCGACTGCTCCCGTGAGCGGCCGCGCAGGGGGTGCGGCCGTGGCGTGTGCAGCTGGTTCGGGCGCCGCCGCCAGGCGCATTTCTCGAGGCATGGCCGCCGCTGGCGCGCCTCCAGGCAGCAACGTCGCTGGGCCCCACTTTGCCATTCCCCCGTCGTGCGCCCCGGTACAGTGGGGGCCCACGCCGAGAAACACCCTGCTTGCCTCCAGGGTGCCCTGGGTGTCTTGGGTCTCGATGGTTCTGCGATGGAGGGCGCGACGTTCCCACACCCAACATCAATGGACGTCCTGGGGTCTCAGGGTCAGGCTTCTTGCGGAGGGTCTCTTGTGGACGGGTCCCTAGTATTCGTCCTTTTCCTCCTCCGATCCTGTCGGGAACCAAATCGCCGTGTGCCCGCCAGGCGGCATTTCCTTCTCCCCTCTCTTCCCTGTCACTCCGCCCGCTTCCTGCCTCGTCCCTTTCTTGTCCTCCCCCTCCGTTATCACCTCTTTGTCCCCCCTCTCTCGTCCCCCCGAATCCCTTCTCCCACCTCCCTCCTCCCCTGCCCCCCCCCCGCCTCGTCCTCCTCAGCCACTCCCCTCCTCAGGGGGCTCCTCCCCCCCCCCCCCTTCTAACAATCTAGGCCTCCCAAATGGGGCCCATGGGGTCGGGTCGAAGGATTGCGCCGCAGCGCCGATGCATCGGCGATGCGGCTCGATGTGAAGCCCGATGTTCTCCACGCCGACGCCGCCAGAGCATCGCCGAGGGCGCCGATGCATTGTCGTTGCATTGGTGATGCATCGACGATACGGCGCGATCCTCCGACCCTATCTGCTCTGACACCATCTGGGATTCCTCTACATCAACTTTCTCATGCCCCCCCCCTCTCTCCTTCCCTCCCCCTCCCTCCTCCGCCGACCGCCTCCCCGGAGGGTGAGGAGCAAGAACGCAGGGAAGGGCGAGAAGCAAGAGGGGGACGAGACGAGGCGGAGAAGGATGAGGATGATGATGATGATGATGATGAGGAGGAGGAGGAGGAGGAGGAGGGGGAGGAGGAGGAATATGGGAGGAGGATCAGGGGGAGGAGGAGGAGGAGGAGGAGGAGGCAGGAGGAGGATGAGGAGGAGGAGGAGAAGGAGAAGCGGAAGGAGAGGAGGAGGAGGAGGAGGAGGAGGAGGAGGAGGACGAGGAGGAGGAGGAGGACGAGGAGGAGGAGGAGGAGGAGGAGGAGGAAGAGGGGAGGAGGGGGCCAGGTGGAGGAGGATCCCTCCCCCCGACTGTCGACGAGGGCTCCGGTGTGATTCTTGTTCCCACAGGGGCAGCCCTCAGAGGCCCTGGCCGCCCCCCCAGTGGCAGCCTTCGTCGTCCTGGAGCTCCAGTCCGTGATGGTCCTGGTGCCCGAGGCATCTGCCAAGAAGCCTTCGGAGATCGTCGGGAACCTGGGACCTGGACCGGAGCTGGTCCGGAGCGAAAAACAGAGGTCGTCGGAGACCTGGGGCCGCCGCGAGGGCCTCTGCTCGAGGGTGTGCCTGCCCTCTCGGGGGGGCGGGAGGCCCTGTACACCAGCCGGCCGCTGCCGGCCTTCGCGGCCGAGCCGGGGCAGCTGACGGCGAGGGGCCGCGAGCTGATGGGGCACCTCGGTGGCCGCCCTGGGCCTCCAGATTGGGAGGGGGAGGGGGAGGGGGGAGGGAAGGAGGAGGGGCAGAAAGAGGGGGAGGTTGAGGAGGAGGAGGGGGAGGGAATGGAGGAAGGAGGAGGGGGGCGGAGAAGGATGACTGGGACGAGGAAGAGGGGCGATGAAGGGGAGAAGGAGAGTGATGACGAGGAGTAGCGAGGGGGCGGCAGGAGGAGGGGGAGGAAGGGCAACGCGCGACCTAAACATTGTTCAGCTGCTATGGGTGGTGTTTCTTCTAAGCTTGTCTTATTTTTGGTCTAAGGGATATGCAGAGCATCACACGTGGTGGTTGTGGTGGTGGGTGGGTGGTGGTGGTGTTGGTGGTGGTGGTGGTGGATTGTGGTGGTGGTGGACTGTGGTGGTGGTGGTGGTTTGGTGGTGATGCGGTGGTGGTTTTGTGGCGGTGGTGGTGGTGGCTTGTGGTGGTGGCGGTGGTTTGTGGAGGTGGTGCTGGTGGTGGTGGTGGTGGCGGTGGTGGTGGTGGTGTGGTGGTTTGTGGTGGTGGTGGGTTTTGCTGCTGGTAGTGTTGGTGGTTGTGGCGGTGGTGGTGGTGGTAGATTGTTGTGGTGGTGGTCGTGGTGGTAGATTTTTGTGGTTGTGGTACTGGTGAGTTGTGGTGGTTGTGGTGGTGGTGGTGGCTGTGATGGTGGTGGTGGTGGTGGTTGTGCGGTGGCTTGGTGGTGGTGGTGGGTTGTGGTGGTGGTTGGTGGTGGTGCTGGTGGTGGTAGTGGTGGTAATCGTCGCTGCGTCCCCGCCGTTGCCGGCGCCAGCGCCAGCGCTACTGGCCGCCGCCAGCTCCAGCGGGAGCGCCGGCGCCCGGGGGGGCGGGGGGGGGGTTTGAACCTCCCCCCCCTTGGGCTGCCTCTGGTCATCGTCGCTGCGTCCCCGCCGTCGGCGCTGCCGGCGGCCGCCGACGCCGGCGCCGGCGCCGAGGTGGGGGGGTTTGAACCCCCCCCCTGGGAGGGGGGTGTGAATCGAAGGTTGTAAATTTGATTTTGGCCAGAGAGTTCTCGACCCCATAACACAACCAACAGCACGTGCCGTATATATTGCCTTGCTTTCCGCAGCCGTCTGGCTTAGTGCCAGCCGTTCGGCAAGTTTTTGGTGATAGTTCTACTGCGGTCCGAAGCCCAGGGGGGCCTCGCGAGTGATACTGTATCAACACCTTTTCGACATCTTACGTTGTTTAGCTGTTATATGACGTTGATCAGCGGTTTATTTCGAGCTCTTTCGAGCACAGCAGCCGTTTGTGATTTCAGTACCAGTTCGAGCATACAGATTTGGAAGCAGCTGTTCCTAGAATTTATCTCGAAGTGCAAGGCTGAGATCCGTGGAGTACACGCTCCACTGACATTGGTAGCGGGAAGAAGTTGCAGCCCACTTCGAGTCGATCTCCAAATCTCAGATGGCGGCAGAACATCCAGCGGGAGTCAAGATCCCTGTTTGGAGTGGGGATGCGTCGGCTCAGGGGAGTTTCGAGGAGAAGGTGAAGCTGTGGATCCTCGGTACCAGAGGGGAGGACCGCATATATTGGGGATCGCGACGAGTTCAGGCGATGCACGAGGACTCGCAGCAGCGGCATGAGCCGAATAAGTGTTATTTGACGGATCTTGTCAAAGAGGATGGCGGCGAGACGGTTGTCGAAGCTTTGAAGGGCGTCCGAGGCGCTGTTGCGATGCAGGAAGCGGTTTCCGAGTGGCGAGAGTTTATGCGTGGAGTGTATCGCCAGCCCGGGCAAGGGCCGAAACGCTGGGTTCCACGTTTCGACATCCATTTCAATAAGATCGGGAGCCGCTCCACGCCGTGTGCGAAGAGATTCCTGTCCAAGGCTTCATGCGCGAGTTTATTTTGGGCCTGGGTCTGTTAGATGGGACGAGTTTGGGTCCGTCTGGGCAGGCGACAGCGTTGGCGACATCGGGCCCGAGTGGCAACTCTTACCTCTACAAGGCCGTGAAGAAAGCTCTGGCAGAAGAGTGGCCAGAGGAGCAGCTCGCAGCCAGTGGTAAGCAGAAGGGCTACAAGTCAAGTGAGGGGGCGCACGCGATCTTCGAGGACGCTGAGGAGCTCGCCGCTTATGCCGAGGAGGTCTATGACGAGGCCTACCATAGCGGATTCGACGAGGCAGCGGGCACCACCGAGTCCGCGATGATGGCAGCTGAGGGCCTGGTGACCGCAGCGCTGAGTGAGGGGGTCGCTGCAGGCGAGCATGGCCAGAGCGACGCGGCCTTGGCGGCAGCGGCGACCACGCGCGAGATGAACGACTGGACCGAGACGGCCTCTGCAGCACCGCGCGCGGTTGCAGTTGCCCGGAAGCTGATCAACGAGGTCAAGAACGCGCGAGGCTACATCCTGGCCGTCGGCTTCGGCGCGCGCAGCGCACCCCCGACGCAGCCAGCCGCGGGCGCGGGGCGAGGTCGAGCAGCGCGTCGAGGAGGGCCTCCACGGGAAAGACAGAGCATTGATCGAGGTGGAGGCAAGGGTCGAGGCAGCGGCCGCGGCCGACACTCGACGCGCGCGACTGCGTCGAAGGGAGCTGACGCGACCAAGGTCATAGATAAGGGTGCCTGTCTATTCTGTGGTGAGCGGGGCCGCGCGGCGAAGGACTGCTCCAATCGGGGCAGAGCTGGAGAGGCGGGCCGACAGGCGACGGGCATTCAACAGCTTTGTGGGCGCAGCTGCCCGCGTCAGCGAGCTCGACGGCTACGAGAGCGAACGCGTCGCGCTCGTCGGCGCGGCGGACGACGGGGGCGGGATCAAGAAGGGCTTCGACGGGGAGTTAGACAACTCCGTGGCCTTCAGCATTGAGGAGTGCAAGGGCCATGCGCTGCTGGACGGCGGGGCGCCCAGGTCCGTCGGTGGCGTCGGGCAGCTGGGATGCGCCCGCGAGCGTCTGGACAAGCTCATGGAGATCTGCCCGCGCAAGAGCTTGGGCTTCTCATTCGTCGGGGGAGACATGGCAGGTGCACCGTCGGGGGCGACTTTCAACGCGAAGGACCTTGACGACGAGTGGGTGAGCATCAACGAGTTTGACCGCAAGTGTCCAGTCTTGTTGGGGGTCGATGGGCTGAATCGTTAAATGTGGACTGGTGACCGGCTATGAGCACACAACGTTTTGTGCTCGCGTCCGTTCCAGCGCGAGATCCCCGCGACGGTGCCCCCCTCGGGCCACTGGGCAACATGGCCTCGAGCGCCAGGGCGCATTGGGACAGCGCCCTGGTTGCGATCAAAAGACCGTGGAAAAACCGTCGCCCCAGGCGCAGCAGAGCTCCCTCGGGCCCTCCAGGGTCCATATCCTCAGCTAAGTGAAGCTATGCTACGACCGATCCTTGGGTCTCTCTGGGCGCGGGCGAACTGGGGGGAAGGTGCAGAAGTATGTCGGGATATCTGGGTCGACTGCGTGTGCACCGTCGAGTTCGATTCCCGAGATGTGAACCCCGGGGTTCAGCAGGTAGGAGTCTAGCAGACATATCGGGACAACGTCGTACGCATATGCTTCGAGAAGATGAGGGGTATTGCGGTCCTTGTGGATCAGATGCAAAACAAAGCAGCTCGACAAGTCGAACAATCTCGATGGGTTGGCCTCGCGATAGATCCAATTAGCGATGTGTCCTACTACTGCTTTGGCACAGTAGGTTCAACGACGCGAGCCCCAGAGCGAGTGCGCATGCCCGATCGGGGCAGCGGGTGGCGGGATCATGCGCTCCTCGAGACCAGACGCATCAGGGTTCCAACCTCTACGCCGACGTGATGCAGCGCAAGGGGGCGTGGGGAACTCGTGCTCAAGTGCAACTTCGCGATAGTCAAGGATCATATGTTGCTGCAGCCTGCGCGCTCGAGGGAGTACCTCGATCGTTTGAAAAGCGCGAGGGCAGCGCGGCCACGTCTGGTGCGCGAGACGGGTCCGTCCAGCGCCGCGGACAGCGAGGGCTCGGTGGCGACGAGGCCGCTTCCGCCGCCTCCGCCGAGTGCTCCAGGGGCCGCGAATTCGCCATCGCCAGCAAGCTTATCGGCAATCGTGTTCCAGAAGCTGACGGACGCGGAGGCGCAGCAGGTCGTCGAGAACGAGGGTGAAGATCAGGCGAGGAGCATGCGCGCCAGGCCAAGGAGATCCCCCAGAAGGGTCTCATCGACAGGCCGACGGGTTCGCCGGATGAGTTGGGGCCAGACGTCAGGGTCAGGGCGAGCAAGCGGCACTGCGTCGGCACGGCGCCCTCCCCGTCGAGCACCCCCGTGCCGCAGGATCTCCCGACGCCCTCTGGCGTGCCGAGGCGGCCGCGCAATTTCATTTAGTGCAAAGAACTACGTGCTAGGGGCCCTGATCGCAGCGACGGCGGCGCTGGGCGATATGCCAGGCACCGCTTGGGGGGCGGCCGAGGCCCGCGGCAGGCTGGGCCTCGCGGAAGTGGCTTGCGTCGCCGACTCCAGGCTCGCGAACGCCGTCCTGGGCGAGGGTGGCAAGGCAGAGAGGTTCAGCAACTGGAACGGAAATCATTTCTCCACCTGGACGGGTGCAGAGATGCTCGTGCGAGTTCAACGTGGACAGCGACCTCGGAGAGTTTGGTTTCCCCCGCCGTGTGGGGCAGAATGTGCCCGGCAGAATCTGAACCCCGTCGCGGCGGAATCGGAGAAGAAGTTGTTCGAGGCACGACATATCCAGAGGAACGCGAAGTCGGCGACCAACCAGTTGCAGAGCAAAACGACTGCGACATCCATCTGGAGCAGCCAGGGCGATGCCTTTCGTGGATAGGCACTTTCAAGGACATCAAGGACAAGATGCGTGGCTGCAAGGGTCACGGGCGCATGTGCGATATGAGAAATGAGAAGAGCGGCTTCTTCGCTACGGAAGGGATGGTATATCGCAACCACCGACGAGCAGTTCAACATGGAGGTCGGTCGTATTGGTCAAGAGCTATAGCCACATATGCCGCTAGAAGAAGGTACTCGGGTAGCCCAATCGGCGAACTATCCAGCGAACGCGTGGCGGAATATTGCCCAATATTTCTTGCAGAAGAAATCCTCTGACGAGGCACTTGCCTATTTGGTGGAGGCCCATTGCGAACGGGGCGCGGGCACTTTCGCGATGGGGTTCCGCTGTTTGAGATCCGGGCGACCTCCTGCCGAAGGACCGCCGCGACCGCCGCTTCCTCCGCCGAAGAAGCCTTCGCTGGGGCCCGCGGCCCCGGAGACTCCAGCTGCGGGGTCTGCGGGCCTAGTCTCGCATCCTTTTTCCAGGAGTTGATGGCGGCGTCGAGGAGACTCCTGGAGGCGAGGCCGAGCGTCCAAGGCCAGAGTCAGGAGTCCACGAAAGGATGCCAGGCAACTTGAGGACGCCGTTGCCGAGAAGCGCCCGGGACTGCGCCGAGGCAGACCTGCGAGACATGGAGGCGCCCATTGCCCATGCATCGGCGCTGCGAAAGTTCATTCCGATTTGAGAGGCGCGGCGCCGCGCGAATGCAGCGCAAACGCCATGTTGGAAGGGCGCGGCAATGCATGCCCGCTGGACAGGCGAGAGCAGCCGCGCCCCCGTGCGAACCCCGATCCCGTGCGGGGCGCGTTCCCGTTGACAGCGGCGCACCCGGGGCGCCGTTTCTCGCGCGGGAAGTCCTGGGCGGCCTGCCCATCGGCGGCCCTTTCGGACGAGGCCCAGAACCACCGAGAAACCGTTTTTGATAAGAAGTTCTTAGCGGTTTGCCCATGTTCGGCTTCTGCGGAGTGGGCCCGAGGACCTCGAGAACGATGTTTTGCGAGGGGTCCTAGGCGGTTTGCAAATTGTCGGGTCGTTCGAACTGGGCCCGACATTCGTTTTTGCGCAAGTCCGATGGAATTTGGCCATGTTCAGGTCGGCCGGTAAACCTTTCGGGTCGTCGCGTGACCGAGCCCAAAAGCTTTTTTCCGAGGAGGTCCTATGCAGTCTGCTCATTTTCGGGTCAGTACACCTTGTGGGAGTTAAGATTTTGAGTTGGGAAGGGGAACCTGATCCCGCGACCCCGGGCGGGGGTTAGGCTCTGCCCTCGCACTGCACGGGGCCCCTCCGGCCAGACGGAGTGCCGGGCCGCCCATCGGCGCGCCGACTCTGCCTTCGCGACATCGCCCCCGTCCGCCCTCGGGCCTCGCGAGTCTTATCCTGCGCGCGCCGCCCCAGATGGCCGCGGCGAGCACGGTGGCGAAATTGCGGAAATTTTCGGATCGCGCAGTATTCATCAGAACTCCGGTAAGCGCAGCCCTGCGAATTCGGAAAGTTGATCGGAAGCTAATTGATTACGAGTGTCCAGCATGCAAGGCGGCTCAGAAGTTCCAGATGCGACCTACTGCCAGCCTAGAACTGTCGCCCCCTCCTCCTGGTGCCGAGCTAGGTTGCGATAACTTTACTGGGCGCATCCTCGACGAGTTTATCGCGTCCGTGGTGCGCTGCGTGCTGACTACGGCAGTCGTTTCACGCTGACGCCCATGCAGTGCCAGAAGGGAGTCGAGGAACACTGCGGCAACTCCACGGCGAAAGAGATGAAGGATGTAGTTCTGAAAGGGTGGGTTCACCACTATGGCATGCCAGCGGTCTTCAGGACCGATCCTGAGGGATGTTTCAGGCAGGTTGAGCAGCGCGCCTGGGTCCCAGGTAACGAGGTGGAATGGACACTTGTGCCTGGGGAGACTCACCGAGGCGATCCTGGAAATTGCGACCCGCATTTCCTGGGGGCTGCCAGGCGGCGCCGACCCTGCCGAGATCTTCCGTTGGGCTCGCGTGGCAAATAACGACCCGATGCGACATCGAGGTTGCGGCCCAACGGCGATGATGGGCCGCGCCCCGTCGGGCCAAGGGTTGGAGCCCGATTGGAACTTTCGGTCCTGAGCGCGAATGTGACTGACGATCGCTTCCAGGAGGTGACTCGAATCAAGGCATCAGCGTACAAAGCTTGCGTGGACCACTACCTGTCTCAGAAGACGAAGCGCGCGCTGCTGGCCAAGACTAGACCCTTCCAGACGTGGTAGCCTGGAGAAGTGGATCGCTATTGGAGGGGAGCGAAGGGTGACAGCCACAGGGCTCGACCAGGCATTGCTGGTTGATTGCGTGGTCCAGCGACTGTCCTGATGCAGGAGCGAGACATGAGAAATGGAGTTGCGGAACGCCACGGCATTGCTTGGCTCGTGGACGGAGACCGTTTGGTTCGAGCCGCCGCAGCCCACCTTCGCAACCGCGGAAGCAGAGCAGACCCTTGAAAGCATTCCAGCAGGGAGCCCTGACCACTTCAACAAGATTCTGCAGGAGCTGACGAAAGGATCCTACGACGATGTCGTCGGCCAGCCAGGCCCAGGAGACTGGGGTGACATTCCAGATGGAGAAGACGCGGACGCACCGACGTCGACGGACGCGTCTACTGCAGGAGACCCAGTGTTTCAACCGCCCGACGCGACACGGGGCTGTGAAGCCACTGGCCCACAAGGTCTGCATGGGGAAGCTCCAAGGGCTGATCGACCTCCCTCGCCGAGAGACCTACCTGGGGCCGCCGGCCCTGCGCGAGCCGAAGGGCATCCACAAGGCCGACACTCTTGGGGCAGCGAGCCACCACTAGAAGGTCTCAACAAGCGCGACTCGAGGAGATCCCGAGACAAGGAGACACCGCATCAATTTTGCGGGCTACATGAACCAGCTAGGACCGAAGGCGCCCGCGCTCGTCATGCCCGAGCTCGGCAGATCAGAGCCCGAGTGGGAGGGCGACGCCAGCTGGGTGGCACCCGGGCAGTACGACCAGCTGGCGAAGCCATCAGATCTGGTGGGATCCGTGGGCGAGGAAGAGCAGCACTTGGCTATCATGGTCGGTTCCGCGCTGGACGAGTCAGACCTGGGCCAGCTGCGCCGGCGGCCCGACAAGGCCCTCGCGGCCACGGTCCAGCATATCAAGGTCGAGGTGAAGCTCAGGAATATTTCAGCAGAGGGTCGAGCCAAGCTGCCGACCGCGAGGAGTAACGAGGTGCAGTCCTTTCTCCAGCCTCGGGCACGCGAGGCCGCCAGCCGGGCTGGAGTCCATCCAGGCGCCCTGATGAAGACGAGCTGGGTCATCACTCGCAGGGGGGCAGGTGGCCTGAAGGCCCGCCTGGTCGTTCTTGGCTTCGCCGACCCTGGCCTCGGTCAGATGAACACAGCTTCGCCGACGCGCAGCCGCAGTGCTTGCCGAGCTTTCCTGGGCGTCTCCGCCTCGATGGGCTCCCATATCTTCGAGGGTGATGTGAATTCCGCTTTTCTACATGGGGGACCTTGGGGAGGAAGATCGCAGCGTTCTCGGGGGGCCAGTCAAGGAGTTCAGGGGGGCGATGCGATTGGGTGCGCCATCGCTATATCCGCCCGAAGAACGCGGCATACTTCCTATTGAATGCACCGCGACGCTGGTGGAGGAGAGTGCGAAAGGAAATGTCAAAACTTGGCTGGGTAGAATCTACGACCGAGCCCTGCGCGTGGTGCCTCCGGGAGTCAGGCGGCTAACTACGAGGGCTAGCCGTGGCCCACGTCGATGACTTCATGATTGCGATCGACCAGCAATCAGACTTTGCGACGTGCGCCCTGCAGATGCTTCACCAGGCCTACGGACGGGGAAGCTGGGAGTCGAGTCCGTCAAGAGTTTGATGGACGTTCCAAGTCATGGGGGCGCATGCATCTCAGCATGGTCGAGTACGCTCAAGAATTAGCCGAGATCGACATGCCAGCTCGTAGACGACGAGATCCGGATAAGTGTGTAATTTCCGCTGGGGCGACGCGTCTGCGAGCAGTTTTTGGACATTCATGTGGCTGGCAACGCAAGGTAACGCTGCCACGGTGAACGCCCTGCTGCAGGCTAGCAAGCTCATGCGGGGAACGAAGACCGAAGCGAGCAAGGAGCTGCTGATTGAGAAGCACGTCGACCCATGTGTGGTCGGCTTTTCCGACGCGGCCTGGAATGTTCGTCGAGGCGGCTCTTCTCAAGGTGGTTTCTTGATTCTTCTTACGGACTACGCCCTGGTGCAGAATCGCAAGGCCCCTGCCTCACTGCTGGCCTGGGCCTCATCGAAGCTTCCCAGAGTCTGTCGGAGTTCGAACCGCAGAAGTGCAAGCCGCCAGCGAAGCTCAAGTAGAGCTCGAGTTCTGCAGGCTGTTGCTGAGTGAGGTTCTCACACCTACCCCTCTCAAGCAGTGGGCATCTAGCTGTGCCAAGATTCCTGGAGCCTTGGTTCTGGACTGTCGCGGAGATTTCGATGCGTTGGATCGCTCTGAGAGCAGTGGCCTGGGCATGAAAGACAAGAAGAGTGCTCTCGAGACTCTGGCGCTCAAGCGTGGGATGGCAGCTGTTGCGACGTCCTTGAGGTGGTGCCACAACTCAGTGATTGTATGACGAAGAATTTGGAGAACGCCCGCATGAGCTACAATCTATGGTGTCAACGAGGTACGCGGAAGCTTGTGTATGATGCCACTTTCATGTTTGAGGAGCAGCAGGAACAACGAGGTTACAAGAGTTTTGGGCACTGCCAATTCGTTTTCAGTGGATGTGAATGATGTTTGGCAGTTGTTGCCAGAGGGTGTGGAGATCGAGGAAGATATTGACATTCCCCAATATTTCCGGTCATCGGAAGTGATGAGCGCAATGGTGCAATATGCCACACCCCAATTGCAGCCTCCGCCACCAAGGGGAATGCTGTATGTACATATGTTAGTTTTCATGTCAGAGTCCAGTAGTTGTCTACGTTCGGCCGTGCAGTCAGTTCGGGGCATGTGAATCGAAGGTTGTAAGTTAGATGTTGTTAGAGAATTCGCGACCCCATAACACAACCAACAGCACGTGCCTTTATGTATTTATGTATTTATTTGTTTATTTATGTTTATATATGTATAAAATAATTATTTATTAGAATGTAGATATATATTGTATTTATTTTTAATATGTCTGTTAGGTAATATTATATATATATATAATATAATATTATATATATTATATATATATACGGCCCTGCTTTCCGCAGTCGTCTGGCACAGTGCCAGCCGCCCGGCCAGTTTTTGGTGATAGTTCTGCTTCGGTCCGAAGCTCAGGGGGACATCGCGCGTGATAGTGTGTAAGCACCTCCTCGGCATCTTATGTTTGTTCGCTGCTAGCCTACGCTGATCAGTGGTTTATTCCGAGCCCTCTCGAGCACAACAACCGCGAGTGATTTCAGTACCAGCTGGATCATACAGATTTGTAAGCAGCTGTGTCTAGAAGGTATTTCGAAGTGCAAGGCTAAGATCCGTGGAATACGCGCTCCAGTGACACGGGGGGGGGGTTCGGGAGGGGGGGGGGGTGGGAGGGAGGGGGGTCCCCCTGGTTTTGATCGACGGCGCCGACTGTTGGGAGGGGGGGGGGGCCACCCCCCGGTTTGAAACGCGCCGCCGAATGTTGCCAAGGTACGCGCCCATGAAACGCGCTCTATCGAAATTACACATCCGAACATAACATACCATAGCATGACATACCATATCGTACCATAGCACACCATGTCAGAGCAGCGCATACCATAGCACAACAATACATCACATACCATGCCATACCATGGCAAACCAAACATACCATAAGAACACATATCATATTTGACCATACCAAAACAGACCATGTCAGAGCCTCACGTACAATGACATAACACATCACAACACAGCACAGCGTCACAACGCATGTTATAACATACCGAATCGTTCATCATATATCGTACCACACCATAGCATAACATGGCATACCATACAGGCGAGACCCATGCCAAGGAACACCCTGCTTGCCTGCAGGGTGTCCTGGGTTTCTTGCGGTTCGATGGTTTTGTGACGGAGAGCGCGACATTCCCACACCAAACATCAATGGGCTTCCTGGGGTCTCAGGATTGGGTTTCTTATGGAAGGTTTCTTGTGGACTAGCCTCCACTGTAGCATACCATGGCATATCATGGCTGAACACACCACGTCACAACACAGCATCACAGCACAGGTAACACGACAGCTCGCATCGCAGCACTGATAATACATCATAGTATCACAGCGCGCGGCACAACATGTTACACCATAACAAAACATACCATAGAAGAACACCAAACGCCAAGGCAGCATTGATCATTTGGAACAGAGCATAACACCACACTTCGCAGCGTAACATTGTAGAGCAAACCGTAGAGCATGCCATACCATATCATGATACCACATCCTATAACCTGGCATAGGATGGCAGAACCGACCCCACCGTAGCACAGCATCAGCGCGCATATCATTACTGTACATACACTTACAGTTCATACCACGACAGAGCGTGGCATAACACCCCATAGCATAGCATGTCGCCATATATTATAACACCATATCATAACAGCGAGTATTGCATCATTTCCTGTCAGAGCAGGGCGTGCTATGACACAGCAAACACCGCATGTAAACACCTCTTGGAGCATACAGAGCACCACATACCACCAGACATCGTAACAGAAACGAGCAGAGCACACCAGAGCATCGCGTAATATACCAGATCTTACCATTTCATACGAGGGCATACCAATACATACCATAACACCGACTCATAACACCTCAAGCAGGACATGAGAGATGGTCAAATACCATGTCTTTTCAGAACAGAGCATGACATATCGCAGCATCGAGCGTGACGTAGCATGACATCGCTTACCATGGCTTAACAGGCACAGGGGGGTATATCTTCACAACGTGTAGCAGAGCGTGCCGTGTTCATTTGATGATTGGTACCACGACGGCACCGAATGTATTCAAACATCGTAGAGTTTACCAGTTTGCAAGTCATAACATAACATATCTTAATGTAATGCGCAGAGAACATATCACAACGTAGCCAGCATGCCAGAACATAGCTCTATCACTACTGACACTCCTACGGCAACGGGCTTAGCAAACCACCATACACTACACCTTCATTGAAGGGGTATGTCATCACAGAGTAGGGCATCATAAGCTGCAGTGATCTCATAACCATGGAAACAAGCAGCGCATAACATAACATACTCCGACATAACATATCATCGGAGGTGAGGGGGTGAGATCGAAGGGGAACGGAGAGCCCCCCTACCGGGAAATCGATTTCGGTTTCGTGTTCGTGCGTGCCGTGCGTGCGGGCGAGGCGAAGCTGCGTGGGCGGGCGAGAGAAAGT
>CAUYUJ010017986.1:208492-218311 GCA_963575745.1 Prorocentrum cordatum | reverse complement strand
AGGCTCTGCATGATCAAAGTCATGGTCCACCAGGCCTTTCACTTTCTTGTTGTGACTATTTACGGCCATGCTACGCTATTCCTGGCTGAAACCAACCTAAATTTCCTGGAGTATCTCAGCGAGGCAGCGGCCGCAGGCGGCTGCCCGTTTGTCATTGGCGGGGGCTGGGGCCCCGACGCGGAACAGTTGATTGAGCCCCATTGGGCCGACCGCCAAGGGGCCACCGCGGTTCGCCCGCCAGGCCCGACGCGCCACAGCAGTTGCTATGATTTTTTTGTGTGGTGAGCAGAAGCCTGGATAACCGCATCCAGGACTGCCTAGACATGCCGGACACGCCTGCGGGGCCGCACTCAGCGGCCACCTTGATGCTACGCCAGGTGGCTGGACAGGCCAAGGTGTGGCAGCGTGTTGTACCAAAGGGGTTCCCCCTGCTTCAGAATTATGAGGAGAAGGCGCGTTTCCGCTGCGTGCCAGAGCAGCCAGGCATCCCCTTTCGAATGGGGGGCACTTGCTCCCCAGGCTGCTATGGGGCAGTGGTTCACAGAGGCCGAAGGGGCCCTTGGGCGTTTGCACGGCCTGTCAGACCGTCAGTTTTTATGGGGGAGCCAAAGGGTGCAAGGTCCAACTCGTCCCGCTCGGGGCCGCATGGGGGCAGGAGCTGCGCGGGCGCTCCGAACCTGAGACCCAGCGCTGGCTGTCGCTTCGTCACCTAGCTCTGCAGTATATGAAAACCCGAGATGGGGGCAGGAGTGCTAGCCTGCTGGGGCCCGCCAAGCCCTCGAGCGACCTCCTGAAGGAGGCGGAAGGCCCGCTCCTGGCACCATGCTCTACCGAGCAGCTTTCAAAGGGCTGGACGGGCCCATGAGATCCAACCTCGCAGATGTGATCCAGCGAGAAGTAGACCGCAGAGTGCAGCAGGAGACGGCGGAATGCCGAAAGAGATGGAGGTCGCGGGCCCAGTCGTCGGTCGTTCGGGGTGGTCGGGCGGCGCGCAGGCATTCGAAAGGCCCCTCTCCTCCTCCGCTGCCTGCGATGCCTGAAGGTGAGGAGGGCCTAGGGGGCGCTGGGGGCCTCAGGCCGTCTGTGGGCCATGCGGCCCTCGACCGTGCTGTACAGGACTGGATTCCGATTTGGACAAAGCCTGCTCGCGCAGCAGAGAGCTCGCCAAGCAGTTTGGGACGTCACATTGGATCTCCCGCCCATCACCGCTGAGAAGACGTTGGAAGCGGCGGCCCCCTTTCAGCCCCTTCGACAGCCTTGGGCTGGGATGCGTTCAGTCCGCGCCTGCTGTTACACTTGCCCTGTCCATTGGTGGAAGCCTTTGCAGGGGTTCTGTCGGCGTGGGAGCGGGGTCCCGTGATTGGGCCGATGTGGATGGTCATTGTGGTATTGTAGTGGCCTTCGGCCAGTGCCGCCGATCCGGGTCGCTCGGGGTTATTCTCCAGACGCAGAAATTATGGGCGCACACTCAAACGCACACACACAGTCACACCACTTAACCTGCGCCGCAGACATGCGCACACAGCATCACCCACACACACATACTAGTTGGGAAACGCTCCTGTAGTACTAGTAGTAGTATTAGTAGTAGTAGTAGTAGTAGTAGTAGTAGCAGTAGTAGTAGTAGTAGGAGTAGTAGTAGTGGTAGTAGTAGTAGTAGTAGTGGTTGTGGTAGTAGTGGTAGTAGTAGTAGAGGCCTCGTTCCGCGGCTTCTCTCGACTTCCCGCGGTCTCTCTCAAGTTTCGAGCACGCGGTGAGTTTCACGATATATGTGTGTGTATGTACGCGTGCATGCATGTATGCATGCATTGATCATGTGTGCCTGTGTGTAGGTACGGATGTATGTATGTATGCTTGTGCGCGTATGTATGTATTTAGTTTGTATGTATGTTTGTATGTGTGTATGATAATATGTGTGTATGTGTGTGAATGTAAGTATGTATGTCTGGAAGATTGTTTTTCTATGTATGCAAATGTGTTTAAATGTAGGTATGTATGCATGTGTGTATGGATTTGCGTTTGAAGAGCGAGGATGTTTCAAAGAAGAGGCACTCGGTGACGCGATCGTTGAGGGATAGGAGTGAGGTCGCAGAGGAGGAGGAGGAGAAAGAGGAAGAGGCGATAACTTGAAGGAAAACGATGAGACGGAGGACATCCTGCCGGTGGCGCCCTGGGCGGTGCCGCGGAAGAAACCGGGGGCCTGCCGGAGGCAGTCTGGAGGCCTCTGGGGAGCTGTTTTGGGGCCTCTTGGAACCTCGTTTGGGCCTCTTGTGGGCTTCTGGGGGCCCCTTGGGGGTCTCTTGGGGCCTCCTGGGGGCCTCTTGGGGCGGAAAGCTCGGTTCTTTCGGTTCGTGGTCCCCCTCTTGGGCCCCTCTTGGGGCTCTCTTGGGGCCTTATTGGGCTGTCCAGAGGCCCTCTTGGGCCGTCTTGGGGCCCTCTTGGGCCGTCTTGGGGCTCTCTTGGGCCGTGTTGGAAGCATCGTGGGCCGTCTTGGGACGGACTTGGGGGCCTCTTGGGCCGTCTTCTAGCGTCGGACGCCCGAAAAGGCAAGAACGCTAAAAACCCTGAGAAAACCAATGAAAATCAACGATTCTGGCCTCTTGGGGCCCTCTTGGGAGGCCTCTTGGAAGCTTCTTGGGGCGTCTTGGAGACACCTTGGGCCGTCTGGAGGCCATCTCGGGCGTCTTGGAGCGATTTTTCGGCGACTCGGGGCCCTCTTGGAACCCCTTGGGGGTCTCTTGGGCCCCCCCCCTCCTCCAAAGCGCCGGAAAAAGCGGAGCATGGCGCCCCCCCCCCCCCTATCTTCCACTCCCCCGGAGCGGCCCCGGGGTTCGCCGGAAACTCGCACCCCCCCCCCCCCACCCCACCCCCCCTTCCCCGGCAGAGCCACCCCGGCGACCCCCCCAGAGGCTGAAGCTCAGCCTCGAGGCTGTAGCTGAGACTCCTTGAAACTCACACGCCGGATCGGCGGATTTTTGAGCAAGCCCACGGGAGGGGTGAGACCCATGGGTCCCTTTCCCCTATGAGCTCGAGTATGGGGCCGTATCCGCCACCGCCTTTGCGCGGCTTGGGAGCGGACAGTAGATGAAACTTTTTCTCTGGGGGCTTCGCTCCAGCACGGCTTGCGACAAGAGCGCCTGGGCCCACAATGCCTTGACTGCGTGCGCCAGGTCGACAGCAAGGCTGGAAGCAGCGACCCTTTTCATTGACCTGCGCAAGCTCTATGAGCACATTTCGCACCAAGAGCTTCTGGCGGCGGCTCAAGTGAGTTCGTCTCCATTGGCGCTGTTGCGTGCATATTGCTGTTTGCACAGGGGGGCGCGGCGAGTGTCGTGGCCAGGGGCGATCAGTCGGGAGATCCAGCCCACCGGCACAGCCAATGTGGGATGTTCGGGGGCGACCACCTTTGCGCGCCTGGTGCTGCTTAGAGCGCTGCTCAAAGTCTGCGTCAATAGTGTGATTACTGACATCTCGCTCCATGCGGTTGGCGGGAGGCAGGTCATCACGCGTGAGCTTGCAGCCGCTTTTTTGCCCCTGGCATCGGACTTGCAGCTTGCAGAGGCTGGGGCTACCGATTGCAGGCAACGAGCTAGGCCTGCTCGCCTCCTCGGCCGAGCTTGCGGAGGAGGTCGCCCGTCGATGCGACCTGCCAGTGTCGGTGCGAGCGCATGTCCACGGGGACTTGGGCGGCGATGCAACTGACGGAAGGCGGGTCAGCACGCGCCACGAGCGGTTTTGCGGGGCCCCGCAAAAAGTTGCCAACGTCCTCTCGGTTCGGGGGGCAGGGGCTCAGTGTGGCGCAGTCTGCAGAGCGGAAATCACCTCTAAGGCACTGTGGGGGGTGGGGGGGGCCAACATACAGGGGCTCCCCAATGGGGAGCTCAAGAAGATCCGAGTGGCGGCTCTCAGGGCGGAAGGGAGGCCCCCGAAAGGATGCCCCCTTGAGTTGGCCTCCATGCGCGTTCGCGGTGGCTGGCGCCGAGACCCCTTAGTCATCAACGCGGCCGACGCCCTCCGCGCATATCGCCAGGTCCTTGCTCACCAGCGCCTAACGCCTATGGTGTTGCAGGCTTTTTTTTGCGCGTGGCCAGGAGCTGCTCCAATTGCCTCGGCCATGGGCCCGAGTGGGGGGCCCAATTGCAGCCCTCACCCTGGCGCGTCAGCGGGTTGGGCTTAGTGTTGTTGACCCTTGGACCCTGCTTGCGGACAGAGGTGAAATGTGGGACCTTCGTCAGGTTTCGCCAGCTCTGGTAGCGAGGAAATCGCAATTTGCGGCCAGAAGGCTTTCTGACAGGGAGGGCCTGGCTAAGATTGACCAGGGTAAGGGCTGGGTCGGAGAAATCTTTTGGCGTCCGCTTTATGAGCTGCTGCGTCGGAGGTGGAAGGCCTCGCCTGAGGGGGGCGGCGTGGGCGCGGACGGGCGGTGGGGGATTCGGGAGCAGCGAATGCTTCGACGCCTGGTCATCGAATCGCATTGGTGTCAAGCCAGGCTGCGCAAGCATGACCCCCAGTTGCCAGAGCACTGATTCATTTGTGGCGAGGCCCAAGGGAGTCTGTTTCATGGCCACTTTCAGTGCCCAGCCCGTCAAGGCTGGAGGCGGGATTTCCTTCCCCCAGACCTTAAGTCGGCGGCAAGGCGGCTGAGTGGTGCTCCTGCCCATTTGCAAGAGCGATTTGCTAGAGGAATTGTGTCAGATCCGTGCCAAGTCTTTGCCCGTCCTAAGTGGAACCCAGAGTGGGAATTCAAGGTCGAAAGGCTGGCGCCGCCGCTCGCCATAGATGGTGGCCACGTTTTCTGCGATGGCTCTGGGGTCGATGGGCTTTTCCGTCGTTTCGAGTCGCTGGATGGGGGGTGGCGGTCTACGATCATGAGCGCCGACCGCTCCCCCTGCTCCTCCTGTTCCTCCTCCTGCTCCTGCTCCTGTTCCTCCTCCTCCTCCTCCTCCTCCTCCTCCTCCTCCTCCTCCTCCTCCTCCTCCTCCTACTCCTCCGTTCCTTCCTCGTCGTCTTCGCCCTTTCTCCTCACCGTTCAGCTCTCTCGCTGCCGCCGCCTCCGCCCTCTCCCTGCTGCGACCAGGGGAGGGAGCCCCTGCTCCCAGCGATAGGGCTTCGCGAAGACCTCCGAAGGCATTCGAACACCTTTCGATCCCTCCGGCGTCGTCGTCGTCGTCGTCGTCGTCGTCGTCGGCGTCGTCGCCACCTTCGGAGAGCAAAAGGCGGAACACCACACAGGCCTTCGGAGGCCCGCGCGGATTTCCCGGATCTCGGCGGCGACGGTAGGGGCGAAGACGTAGCCCAGGGGCGGGCATTACACGCATTCGCCCGGGAGCCTTGCCGAAGACGTAGATCATCGGCGCCCCTGGATACATGTATTCAGAGCGTGAACTACCTACCCCGCTTTCGCTTCCAGGCAGAACCAAATCATACCACGCGCCTCCTCGTCAAGCGGCCTGATCAGTGCAGGCCGCAGTTTGGCATCGTTTGGTATCTCTTGGAGGCGAGGGTGGCCAAAAGCGAGGTAGGTTTGTTTGCCCCCTATGTATTGCTCTCCCCTGGGCTGTTCGCCCCTCTCGTTTCCACCGCCAGAATATGTCCACATCCACCGCTTCGGAGTCGTGCCCTGGAATCTCGAGGAGCAGTGGATATGGATATCTGCCCGCCCGCGTGAGCGGGCAGATATCCATATCCGCCGCTCCCCGAGTCCTCGCAACACGACCCAGCAGCAGTGGATATGGTCAAATTCTGGCGGCGCATCGTTGCCCCTGAGGATCGGCGGTGCGCTCCCTCCCCCTGGCGGCGCCTCGGGCGCGGCCCACGCCGCGATTCGCGCGTCCGGGGGGGCGAGGGTCCCAGGGGGCCTCAGGGTCGGGGACAAGGGCGCGCCCTCCGTGGAGCTCGTCGTCCTCGTGGAGCTCCTCCTCCTGCTCGTCGTCGTTCTCCTCCTCCTCCTCCTCCTCCTGCTCCTCCTGCTCCCTCCTCCTCCTCCTCCGCCTCCTCCTCCTCATCCTCCTCCCTCCTCCTCCTCCTCCTCCTCCTCTTCCTCCTCCTTCTTCCTTTGCCGTCCCCCTCCTCACACGTTCTAAATCCAGGAGGCCCAATTCTTCAGGAGGCTTCCAACTCGGAGGGGAACGGTCGACCCATGGATCCGTCCTGGAGCACGGTCTGGCCGGGACTCGCAGGGGGAATCCGGCTGTGGACCCCGTTGTCGTCGTCCTCGAGCCCTGGATCTGTCCTGAAGCACGTTCTGACCGGGATCAGCACGGCAATCTATCCGTGGACCCCGTCGTCTTCCGCCAGTTTTTGGACCTGCCCTGGATCGCTGGCGGCCAGCGGCCGGATTCGCCTCCAGCTGAGATTGCCCGCGTGGGCGCGGAGATCAGCGCGCATCGCGCCGCCCTTCTCCCATGGGTGCCGGTGCGCAGCGCGAGGGCGCGAGGGCGCGAAGACAATCGCCATCGCGCATCCCGCGGCGCCATGCGCGAAGATAGGCGGCCTAAAACTCCTTTGCCTCCTGCCCTGCGGCCAGGGGAACTCCTGTTCCTGCCTGGACTTCGCGAAGGGGGGTGGCGTGTGCAAGCACCTGCTCTTCGTGGCGCTGCGGGTCCTCAAGCTGGACCGGGACGACCACCGGGTCGCCGGCCTTGGCTTGAGGAGGAGGGGCGGGAGGCGGAACGGTGGCAACCGAGGACTTGGTGGGGTTCTCGTCGCGAGGCGGCAGGGCACCCGCGCAGCCCTGGGCTTTTTTGACTATTTCTAATTTTTCGCCCAGGATCCCCTTGTAGGGGGACAGGCCCGACCTGGCGCCAGCCCTGCCCTCGCGCCGCCGCGGGGCGCCGCGCCGGACCGCGGCGAGCGCCGGGCGCTCCGCCGCGCCTTGGAGCCGCCGCGATGGGGCGGCGCTGCGCGGCGGCGCCGCCGCGCGGCGGCCCGGCCGGCGCGCCTGCGCCTCGGTGGCGCTGCTGGCCTCGGCCGCCCTCGGCGCGCGCCCGCGCGGCGGGCGCGCCGTGGGGGCCTTCTGCGCCGCGCGCGGCGGCGGGCTCGGCGGCGCGCCGGCGGCAGCGCTGGCGGGGCTGCGGCCGGAGGAGCCTCGGCGTCGGCGGCGGCGTCGGCGTCTGATTTTTGCAACGCGCGGGTTTGTCGGGCTGGACGAAAGGGGGGGATTAGGAAAGGGGGGGTTACGAAATTTGCTGCATGCAGCTGGTTTCGGCACCACAGAGGGGCCCATTCCTCGAGACACAGCCGCCTCCGGCGCCGGGAGGCGCCGGGAAAATCAGCTACGTGAGCTGATTCTCAAACCCCCCTTTGCTATCCCCCCCTTTCGCCCGACCCGAGTTTGCCTCGGTGCCAGCCCTCCTCGCGGGCCCGTCGTGGGCCCCACGGGGCCAGCAAGCACAGGATCCGGGGCGCGCAAGATTGCCCAACCCTGGGGAAGGGGTCGGGAGCTCTGGGGCTTCGGATGGGATTGATTTGATTTGATTGATTTGATTTGATTTGGAAGAAATCGCACCGGAAAAAAATCGCACCGGAAAATGGGACGGCGGCGGCGGCGGCGGCGGCGGGCAGCGGCGGCGGCGGCGGCGGCGGCGACGACGATCTGTGACGAGCGGCAGCGGCGGCGACGACGACGGAGGGACGGCGATCGGGGATCGAGGTTTCTGGGCTCTGTTGGCTCCTTAAGCGCGGCCTCCAGGGGCCTTTTCGGAGGCCTCCTGCTTGGTGGCGTTCCCGAGGCCTCCAGGCCTCCGCGGAGGCCTCCGGAGGCTCCCGCGAGACCTCCACAGAGGCCCGGACAAGGGGAAGCTCTGGAGTTTGAAGGGTGTCAGGGGCAGCGCCAGGGGGGGAGAACGCCTCAACCCCCAATCGCCGATCCATCGCTGATAGGTGAGCGATAGCCCACCGCGGCCAGGATGGTGCGGTTTCGCTATCGGGGGCCCATCGCCAGTCTATCGGCCAGGTCGGCGTTTCCCCCCCTGAGCTGGACCGCCCCTCCCAACGTTCCCTTTCCGGCTGATGGAATCCCCACTCTGCCAAGTCGATCAGCGAGTTTCTTTTTCTTGGTACTCTAGGAGAACCGTCGCGGCCGAACCGTTGTTGCGGGGCTGCGCCCACAGGGTCTCGCCCGGTCTACTTTCGCTAAAAAGTGTAATTATATAGAGGGGGGATGGAGAAGGAGGAGGGGGAGGATGGGGAGGTGGAGGGGGAGGGGGAGGGGGAGGAGGGGGAGGAGGAGGAGGAGGAGGAGGAGGAGGAGGAGGAGGAGGAGGAGGAGGAGGAGGAAGGAGGATGGAGGAGGAGGAGGAGCAGGAGGAGGAGGAGAAAAGGAGGAGGAAGAGAGGAGGAGGAGAGGAAGAAGACGAAGAAGGAACAAGAAAAAGAGGAGGAGGAGGAGGAGAAGGAGGAGGAGGAGGGAGAGGAGGAAGGAGGAGAAGGAGGAGGAGGAGGAGAGATGAGGAGGAGGAGGAGGAGGAGAAGGAGGAGATGGTGATAGGAGGAGGAGGAGAAGGAGGTGGAGATGGAGGAGGATGAGGACGAGGATGACGAGGACGAGGATGAGGATGATGATGATGATGATGATGATGATGATGATGATGATGATGATGATGATGATGATGATGATGATGATGATGATGAGATGATGAGGAGGAGGAGGAGGAGGAGGAGGAGGAGGAGGAAGAAGAAAGGAGAAGGAGGAGGAGGAGGAGGGAGGAGGAGGAGGAGGAGGAGCAGGAGCAGCAGGGGAGGAGGAGGAGAGAAGATGAGCGATGATGGATGATGATGATGATGATGATGATGATGATGATGATGATGATGATGATGATGATGATGATGATGATGATGATGATGATGATGATGATGGTGATGGTGATGGTGATGGTGATGGTGATGGTGATGGTGATGGTGATGGTGATGGTGATGGTGATGGTGATGATGATGATGAGGAGGAGGAGGAGGATGAGGAGGAGGAGGATGAGGAGGAGGGGGAGGAGGACCACTGTAAACCCAAGAGTCATAAACGATGTCTGAATAAACCCTCCCTCCAAGCTCCCTCTTCATAGGCCCCTACGACGGTTCATTTCCATTGAGGGAGCTGCCTCGTTGGAAGACAACCGTTTGAAGACCTTGAAGCATGCCAAAACATTGTTCTCGGGATTCCAACGCCAGGGATCAACCTGACTGTTGCGTGTTGGCGATCCTGAATCGTGCCAGAACGCCATTCCTGGCACTTACTTCAACACAGCGAATCAACGTACCTGTTGCGCCCGCTGAATTTTTTCAAAACACCAGGTCTGGTACGCTGATGACGGGAATCCGTAAAACTCTTGCAATTTGTGTAAACGAATGTGCGCGGCGCTGGGGCGAGAGCCACAGTTTGAAAAGGAACCGCCGTCAATCCGCGAAACTCTTGCAAGTTCTTAAAACGAATGCGCGCCGCGCTACAGCGAGAGCCACAGTTTGTCTCTCAAAACGAATGTACGCCGCGCTAAGGCGAGTGCCACATTTTGAAAACCACCCGCCCTCAATCCGTGAAACTCTTGCAGTGCTTTCAAACGAGTGTGCGCCGCGCTGAGGCGAGAGCCACATTTTGAAAGCCACCCGCCCTCAATCCATGAAACTCTTGCAAATTCTTAAATGAACGTGCGCCGCGCTAAAGCGGGAGCCACATTTAGAAAACCACCCGCGCTCCATCTGCGAATTTGTTGCCAAGTTCTAAGCTTCAGAGTCATACATGGTGAGGAAGTCTAAGGCGAAACGTCCGGCCCGCCCTAAAAACTGGCCTCGGGGTGTGACAGGGAGAAGTGATTTATAAGGAAAAAGAAT
>CAUYUJ010017986.1:188492-203492 GCA_963575745.1 Prorocentrum cordatum | reverse complement strand
CAAAGGGCTTCTGATGGACTCCTGAGGATTCCTGAGGGCTGCATGAAGAACTCACAAAAAGAATTCCTGCAGGATTCCTCATTCCTGCGGTATTCTTGAGTGGATTCCTGGATTGCTGGATTTTCTTGCGAATTCCTAGAAAGGATTCGCCCAAGATTCCCCATGTATTAAAACAGGGATTTCTGATGGATTCCGGAGGGATTCTCAAGGGATGCGGGAGGGAGTCCTGAAGAATCCCGAAGGATTTTTGGAGCACTCCTGAGGGTCCCTGAAGCTTCTTCAAGGATCCCTGAGGCAGTCCAGAAGGATCCCGAGGGATTCCTGGCAGATTCACGAGTGATTATTGAACAAAGATTCCTGGGGGATTCCTGAAGGATCCGCCGGAGATTCCGCAGGTATTGAAAGGGCTCTCTGAGGGATTCCTGAGGAATGCCTGAGGGATTCCCCAGGGATTCCTGAGGGATTCTGGAGGGATTGCTAAAGAGTTCTGAAGGATTCCTGGGGGATTCTTGAGGGTTCCTGGAGTTTCTTCCAGGATTCTGATGGGGAGTCCTGAAGGACCCCCGATGAATTCGCGGCATATGATGCATGAGGGATTCTTGAACGATTCTTGAGCATTCTTGAGAGATCTGGACGGGATCCTGAAAGATGCGCCAGACATTCCCCAGAGATAAAAAAATGGCTCTCTTGGGGACTCCTGAGGAGTGCCTGTGGGATTCCCCAGGGAGTCCTGAGGGAGTCACGAAGGATCCCCGAAGGATTCCTGAAAGGTTCATGGGGGATCCACGAAGGATCCCCAACGATTTTGGCAAGATTCTTGGGGAGTGATGAAGGATGACTCAGGGATTCCTGCTGGATTCCCCAGGGGACCCCGAAATATGATTCCTCGGGTATTCGCACCCACTCCTGAGGGATTCCTGCAAGATTCCTGTAGGATTCTTGGGGATGCTCGCGAGATGTTTGAGGGATTCCTGGGAGATTCCTGTGGGTTTCTGATGGATTCCTGAAGGGTTTCTTCCAGATTCTTGAGACTGAAGACTTCTCAGGGATTCCTGAGGGCCTTGTGAGGATTCCTGCGGGATTCCCAATGGACTCATTTGGAATCCTCGGCCAATCCCGATAATTCTTGAGGAATCCTTGAGACTTCTCTGGGAATTCCTATCATAACAGTTGGAATGTCTATTCCATTTGGGCTTCCTCGGGGTGCCCAAGGGCATCCAAATAATGAGTTTCCGACATCCTGAGTAGACGCACGTATGCATCAACGCGCATGCACACATATGCGTGCACACATGCACAGACGCATGCACATGCCCACATCCATACCACATCCCCATGCAGGCCACAGTGTACTCCACTTCTGGCTAACGAACAGACGCTGGTGCCCACGATCAGATACTAACTATACGCCCGGTAGGCGTAAGTAGAAACAGACACGTTGCGACACAGCCGATGCACAAACATCTGTTTAGACATTTTCTTGACTCGATAATACTAGATGCTGGCATCACGGGGCCTCGGCGGGAGCAAAACGGCCGCTAAAAGCGCTGGTTCCAGGTATTCGATCTTTGTAGATATCGTGTGCACGGCAACTCGGCGGGAAGCTCATACATTCTAATTGTTGTTTGTTTGTGTTTTTTTCACAGTCCACCAGGGTACAGGTCCAGGGAGCAGTGGCGGCGGCGTCAATATCTTGGTGTGCCCACAGGCTCGGGCAACTTGGCGCTGCCCGCCGCTGTGGCCGCGGTAGGCTGTAGCCCGAAGGCGTTGGTGCCGGCAGTTTTGATTTCGTTCGTCTTTAGTTTGGTGAGTGCTTACAGTTTTTTGCTCATCGCGCGGGTCTGCAGTGGCACGGGGACCGAGTCGTACCAGGACGCGTGGGCGAATACGGTATCTGAAGGAACGAAGTGGTTGCCCGCTTGCGCCATCATGGGCAAGACGTTCCTCGCTTGCGTGAGCTATCTGATGATAATAGGAGATTGCTTCTCTATTGGACTTTCACCCTTGAATTTGCCTCAGGCTGTTGCCGGGCGCAACGGACTGATTGCCATTGTCTCCTTGCTGGTATTATTCCCACTCTGCAATCTGAAGTCGCTGGCGTCCTTGGCCAAGTTCTCCGCATTAGGGATGTTGGCCGCGATGTACACGCTGTTCGTCGTTGCGTACCGCTACTTCGACGGATCCTATGCAGTGGGCGGCTCGCTGGTTCACGCAGCTGTGTTCAAGCCTCGCTTCGAGCACTTCGCCGGGCCCGCCATGAGCACGGTGCTGACTCCGTCGGCCGCGGTCATCGTGTGCACGCTGGCCTATGCGTACACGCTCCACTACAGCGCCCCGCAGTTCTGGGCACAGCTGCAGCCAGATGCCGACGGGCGCAAGGAGAAGCGCATGGCCGTCTGCACGTTTGCTGCGTTCTTGGGGTCCTGGGTCTACTTCAGCTGCATCATGGGGTTCGGCTTCCTCACGTTTGGAGGTGGCGCGCAGGGCATGATATTGAACAACTACGCTTCGGTGGACGCACTGGCTACACCAGCACGTGCCGCACTCGGTTTCTCCGTCGCCAGCACTTTCCCGATCATCTTCTGGAACTTCCGCGACAGTTTCCTGCGCCTGATCGGGCCGTCTGCGCAGAAGTTCTATGGCTCCAGTCCGATGCTTGTTACGGCGCCGCTTGAAGAACGAGGATCATGACGATGAGGTGGAGGGAGGGTGGAGGAGAAGAAGTACTAGTGAGGTACCTGGGAAGGGGGGCGGACAAGCAGCACGAGGAGGAGTACGAACGTTGCAGCACATTGGCATGAGTTTGCGCAGTGACAAAAAGCACGAGGAGACGTGGGAGTAGGAGGAGGAGGAGGAGGAGGAGGAGGAGGAGGAGGAAGAGGACCATTGCAACCCTCAAGACTCATCAACGGTGCTGAAATAAACCCTCCCTCCAAGCTCCCTCGTGACAGGCCCCTGCAAGGGCTCGTTTCCACTGGGGGAATGGCTACGTTGGGAGACCACCGCTTGAAGACCCTGAAGCGTGCCAAAACAGTACTCTCTGGACTCCAACGCAACTAATCAATTTGACTGTTGCGTCTTGACGATCCTAGATCGTGCCAGAATGCAATTTCTGGGACTGCAGCACCGCGAATCAACGTAAGTGCTGCGCCCTCGCAATCCCGAGTCCTTCCAAAACACCATCTCTGGTGCGCTGACCATGGGAATCCGCGAAGCTCTTGCAAATGTTTAAGACGAGTGTACGCGGCGCTGAGGCGAGAGACACATGTTGAAAACGACTCGCCCTCGGCGCTCAGGCGAGAGCCACAGTTTGAAAACGACCTGCCATAAATCCACCATCAAACTCTTGCAAGTGTTTAGAACGAACGTGCGCGGCGCTAAAACGAGAGCCACATTTTGAAAGCGACCCGCCCTCAATACGTGAAGCTTTTGCAGGTCTTGAGAACGAATGCACGCGGCGCTAAGGCGAGAGCCACATTTTGAAAACGGCACGCCCTCAATCCGTGAAACATATTGCACATGTTTAAAACGCATGTGCGCGGCGCTAAGGCGAGAGCCACAGTATGAGAATCACCCGCCCTCCATCTGTGAAGCTGTTGTCAAGTTCGTAAGCTTCAGGGTCACAAGCAGTGAGGGAGTCTCAGGCGAAACGCCTGGCCCGCCCTTTCGACCGGCCTCGGGGCGCGACAGGGAGGAGTTATTTTATAAGGAAACGGAATGGAGGAGGCGGAGGAGGAGAAGGAGCAGCAGGAGGAGGCGGAGGCACGGGGAATGAGTCTTGCATTCTTCGAGGCAGCGCACGGGGATGAGAGATGCGAGATATGCCCCTTTTGTGCCGACACCTCCCGGTGTCCTGCGGTGTCCAACAGGCCAGCCACTCCCCTGGCCGCAGGCCCGGGTCTAGACCCGCGGCCGCCGCGTCCCCGTTCCGGAGGGAGGAGGACGAGGAGAACGAGGAGGAGAACGAGGGAGAGAACGAGGAGGAGAACGAGGAGGAGGAGGAGGAGGAGGAGGAGGAGGAGGAGGAGGAGGAGGAGGAGGGGAGGAGGAGGAGGAGGAGGGGGAGGGGGAGGAGGAGGGGGAGGGGGAGGCCGCGTGCCCAGAGCCACGCCCCCTGCCGCTGGTCCAGGCCTGGGCCATCCCCCCCCCGCGGGCCTCGCGGAGCGCCCACCGCGCGCCGCGCCGCTCGCGACCCTGGGCGCCGCCGAGCCGGGCCGCTCCGAGCAGGGGGGGGGGGCGGCGAGGGCGCGCGCAGGGGGCCGCGCGCCTCGCACCGCGGGGGATGCGCGGGGCGACCTCGGGGAGAGGCCGCCCCCCGCGCAGGGGGGGGCCCTCTCGGGGGAGAGAGGCCGCCCCCCCCCCCCCCCCACGGGGGGCGGCCTCCTCCGGACAGGAACGCCCTCCACTGCGCGCAGGGAGCGCGGCTGCTCGCAGCGTGGCTCCGCCTCCGCCGCGGCTTCGCCGGCCATCCCGGGAGGGCGGGCGCCGAGCGTCTGGCGTGGCGGATGCCGGCCCCTGCCAGTGTCATCGGCACACGTGCCGCTGAAGTTTGCAACCTCGGTGCGCCAGATCGGCACACGGCGGCGAGCGCGGGGGGGAAGCGAGAAGGAAAAGGCCTTCTCAGAAGGCTCGGAAGCCCCCCCGGCCTCTTGAGAAGTCTTCCGAGCCTTCCCCGGAGACGCAGAACAAAACATCCTCGGAAGGCGCGAGGGCTCCCGAGAAGTCCCGCCGCCTTCTGAGCAGGCCTTCTCCTTCTAACTCCCCCCCCCCGCGCTCGCGCCGAGGGATCGGCCCGGCCCCCGGTGCGCCAGACCGAGGTCGAGCTCGGCGGCCCCGCAGACCTTCGGGGGCAAAAAAGAGGGAGGTGATGACTAGGGGGGGGGGGGGGGGGATATCATGGCGGGGGCCATGATATTTCCACAGATTTCATGGCGCCTCTTCTCATTTCAATACGTCCCTAGTCCTCCCGCTGGGCCGCGCACATGCCGCCAGTCATGGTTTGCACCCCCCCCTCTTTGACACCCCCCTCTTTGCCGCCCCCGAGACCTGGGGCCGCCCCTCCCCCCAGGCGCGGCCCCCGCCTTGCCGCGCTGGGCGCGCCGCGCCTCTCGCGGCTCGGGCTGGAGCGCCGCGCGGCCGGAGCGAGGGTGAGCCACGGAGCCACGGAGGGCGGAGGAGCGAAGCAGAGGGAGGAGGAGGAGGAGGAGGAGGAGGAGGAGGAGGAGGAGGAGGAGGAGGAGGAGGAGGAACCATGGAGCCAGGGAGAACGGAAAAGCGAAACCCGCGCGAGAGGACTGCCTCACAAAGAGCACTGCCCCATCGCAAGACGGGCCGCCCTCCGCCCCCACGCGGGGATGCCGTCCTCCTCGCGTGCAGGGGAGGCCGCTCGCCCACGGGCGGGGAGCTCACGCAACGGGGCAGCGCGAGCGCGCGGAGAGGATCGCGCATCGCGCGGCGGGAAGCGCGAAGCTGTGCCACCGGCTACCTACTACAGTGGAGGCCCATGCCAAGAAGCACCCTGCTTGCCTCCAGGGTGCCCTGGGTTTTCTTGGGTTTCGATTGCTCTTCCGTGGAAGGCGTGACGCTCCCACACCAACAGTCAACGGACGTCGTGGGGTCTCAGGGTTGGGGTTCTTGTGGAAGGCTTCTTGTGGTCGGGCCTCCATTGTATGCGGGCCGAACTTCCGTACTCACGATGGCCGAGAGTCCGTCCAACCGGCGCTCTCTCCTCGGCGCGGGCAGCACACCGCCAGCGTCGCTTGCACGCCGTGGCCAGTTTAAGAGCGGCTCGTGAGGATGTCTCAGCAAAAACCGCTTTCGTGTTCAGATGAGGGGGCTGGACGACAAGGGCGAATCAAGCGCACGTTTGACAGAAGTCCAGTCGGAAAAGCAGGGCCAGGCGTCAGGAATTGAGGGTGATTTGCGTGTCACGCCGCCGGTTCTGTCCCACCACGAGTACTCAGGCGCGGCACGCTGTCCACTTCCCGGTGCCCAGGCGTCCACGTGCCGAGCCTCTCCCAGCCTCCCGTTTCGCGGCGCGGATCGACATGCTATCTTCTCGCAGGGCACAGCATGTCGCCAGAGCCGCCGCGGCGCCAAAGCCGCCGCGGCGACGCGCTAAGCAAAACTTCCAGGCCGTATGTCGCCTAGGACCTGCGGCTGGTGCTGCAAAGGCAGCGTGCGATGTGGCGCCGCTGGCCCGCTTAGTGCACGCTGCCCCCCACCTTTGGGGTACTGCGTGCGCCGAAGAAGCCCTGGCAGCGGGATGGCGTGCACAGCAGGGGCTCTCGCGGGTGGACCGCCTCACAGGGACAGCGTGCTTTTCGGAGGGGAGGAGGAGGAGGACGAGGAGGAGGAGGAGGAGGACGAGAACGAGGAGGAGGAGGAGGAGGAGGAGGAGGAGGAAAAAGAAGAAGAAGAAGGAGGAGGAGGAGGAGGAGGAGGAGGAGGAGGAGGATTGGGAGGCGGAGGAGGAGGAGGAGGAGGAGGAGGAGGAGGGGGAGGAGGAGGTGGAGGAGGAGGAGGGGGAGGGGGAGGAGGAGGTGGAGGAGGAGGGAGAAAGGAGGAGAAAGAGGAGGAGGAGGAGGAGGAGGAGGGGGAGGGGAGAGGAGGAGGAGGAGGAGGAGAGGAGGAGGAGGAGGAGAGGAGGAGGAGGGAGGAGGAGGGGAGGAGGAGAGGGAGGAGGAGGAGGAGGAGGAGGAGGAGGAGGAGGAGGAGGAGGAGGAAGGGGAGAAAGAGGAGGAGGAGCAGGAGGAGCAGGAGGAGGAGAAGGAGGAGGAGAAGGAGGAGAAGGAGGAGGAGGAAAAGGGGGAGGAAGAGGAGGAGGAGGAGGAGGAAAAGGAGAAAGGAGGAGGAGGAGGCCCTCGCAGGGGGGAATCGCCTCACAGGGAGAGCGTGCTCTTCGGAGATCGACGCCGCACGCTATCCCTCTGCAGCGCTGGGCCGGACGTTCCCCGGTGGCGGAGAGGGCTGCCTTCTGCCGTTCGTCGCCCGCTGACTCGCCCGTCGGGGCCAGCACGACCCAACCTTCTGGAGGCCCTCAAAATTCCCAACAAAGGTGATCCAAATGCCATAGCATTGGGCGCGATTTGGTGGGGGGCGATCAATGGAAGGGGGGGGCGAGGGGGGAAGAAAGGTGCCCCTTTCGGACCCCACAGAGGCCCCCTTCTGGCCCCGAAAGGGCCCCTTTGGGGGCCCTGAAGGTCCCCTGTTCTGCAGCCCTCGTTGCCCCCCCTCGCTTATCGCCCCTCCCTTTTATCGCGGCCCAAACAATGCCCTCCCCTCCCCTCCCTTTCCCGACCGCGCTGGCGAAGCATCTCGTTCTGCACCGCTGGATTTGGACACAGGCGAAGCACTGAACTCTGTACCGCTAGGCCAGAAGAGGGGACAGCAGATTTCACCATTCCTGGATGGGAAGACGGTCGATCCACGAACCTGGAACGGGATGTAGAGTTTACCTAATTTGGGCAATGAACCGTGGCAGTGCTTAGGATATCCGTGATGGTGATGCCGTGCCATGGGCTGTGCTGCGCTGCGCTGCGATGCACAGTGATGTGCCGTGATGTGATGAGTTGTGTTGTTTCCTACCGCGTTGATCCGTGCTGTGCTCTATCGAATGGTGAATCCAGTCGACCTTGTCGTCCGCATCTTGACCGAACTGATCTGGATTCTTAGCTCGAGCTGCCTGAGCGCACGGCTCGCCCAGAGTTGGTTGCAGTCGAAACGCGCGTGGCGCTCAACCAGCTCGATCTCAAGATCCGATGCATGTAGCAGGAAGTGAATCTGGAGGCAGTCTTGGAGGCATCTTGGGCCATCTTGGCGGCCTTGGTTGCCTGCTCGGGCCGTCTAGGAAGCCACCTGGGACATCTCGGAGCTACTCGGGGCTCCTCGGCGCTGCTCGCAGAGCAACGCCAAGCAACGCCAAGCAACGCCAAGCAATGATTCCAAGCAGTGCCGCGCAACGCCAGGCAATGCCACGCAACGCTGAACAATGCCAGGCCAGGCGAATCAATGCCAAGCAATACTCTTCCATGCTTTCCACTGCTCAGGAATGGTTTGAAGTGCTTCGGGAGAGAGAACGCCCCAGTTCTGGCTGCGCTGGGTTCCTTGTTGCGAATGCAAGCGTGGGCCGGCGGACCCCATCGTGCATCGACGATCCGACGCGGGGGGCGCACTTTCCTCGAGCGGGCACGCTCGAAATGCATGCCTGCCGCCGAGCATCGATCTTACGCCGTGTGGCATCTGGCGGCAACCCGCTGGCCCACTTCGAACACTGCACTGGGGGACAGGCTTTCTACTGCAATCGAAGTCTGGGCCTAAGCCCCCGCCACGAAAAAATATCAGCCAGCGTTGACTCCAGCCTGATAGATAGGAGGATCGGAGGAGGACGAGAGGAGGATGGGAGGAGGACGAAAGGAGGACGGGAGCAGGACGGGAGGAGAACGGGAGGAGCAGCATCAAGCACGCGCAAGCAAGCGGAAGCAAGCAAGCGTAAGCGAGCAATGACAAGCAAACAAGAGCCAGCGATCAAGTGCAAGCAGGCAAGGGCAAGCAAGAGCAAGCAAGCGATAGCAAGCACGCAAGAGCAAGCAAGCAAGTGCCGTTGGAAAAAGGGGGTGCCACTGGAAAAAAGGGGGAAGCCACTGGAGAAAGGGGGGGGACCTGAAGATCAATTGCTTGTGATGAACTGGGATTTCCTACAGGGCAAGTGGATTCGGAGAATTTTCCAGAGTGTCCGCTCGAGCGGCGTCCCCCGAGGTGCACGCTTCTGGCGAGCGTGTGCATCGGGCCACCCCCGCGGGGGGGCGACGCGCGCGCGCGCTCGGAGATCTCACGGTGCCTGCTCGGCGGCGGGCGTCGTCTGGCCACGCCGCTTGGGAGACGGTGGTGCGCCCGTCGGTCGTTGAAAGCAGACATTGCTCATTTCTAATTCGAAGGCTCAATGATTTGCTTATGGGGGGTCAGGATCCTTTCATTTCTAACTGCTCTATCCTGGGCCTCGTCCTGGCCACTAGGGGGCCAGGAACAGTGAGAAACGAGCACACTTAGAAATGAACACGATTAGACATGAACGACGTGTAGGCATTTTTTTGATTTCCCAGGTTCCAACCTGCTTCAAGCATCTTCCTACTTCGGTCCTCGAGCGGCTTGACCTTCTCCGTCCTCTTTAGGGGGCGGGCGGGCCACGCCGCCTGGGAAACTATAATGCGCCCGTCCGTCGTTGAAATTAGGTATGTTTGGATTCCCAGGTTCCAATCTGCTTCAGTGATCGAGCGGCTTCACCTTCTCCGTCCTCTTCAGGAGGCGGGCGGACACCCGATCTGCTTCCAACGCCTTCCTACCTCAGGTTTCTGCCTACTTCTTCCGACCGATGTCTCCCGTGAGACTCGTGCACTCGAGAACTTCGGTTCGGAAGTGCGCCACCGACAGAAGCAGGAAGACGGTGCCAGTATACCCCCAGGACCCCCCCCGGGGGGGCGCGAGGGCGATCGCGCTTCGCGCGCCGCGGCCCAGGCCGGAGTGGCTGCCCCTCTCCAGCGGGGAGATGCGCGCGGGCGCGAAGGTAGAGTCGCCCGTCGCGCACCGCGGGGCGCGCGGCCTGGTGCCCTTATCTTGGCATCGCTCAGACGTGTGCATTTTTCCTTCGGCGAGGACCATCGAGGAGCATCCTTGATCATTTGGCGAAAAAAATCCACACACGAAACCGAAAAAACACAGGGAATCTACGTCCGAGCGATGGCCAGTCATGCGTCCGCAAGAGTGCCCAGAGGTGCGCCCCTCCACACTCGAGCCTCGACCACTCGGACGGGGCCAGGACGAGGAGTCTCTTCCCGAGCGTTCCGGAACGCTCCCAGAGCGTTCTGGAACGCTCTGAGAAGGCCGCGGCGCGTGAGACATCTTCCAGAACCGCCAGAGCATTCTCGATTCATCCTCATCTGAATTTATTCTCGTCCTGGCTTCCCTGGCATCCACCGATGTGATTTTTTCAATCCTCGGCCCCAGAGGTCCCTACCCCTTCCCCGGGGATAGTTTCGCGCCTTGGATCCGTTTCTGATGTCCTGGGGCTCGATAGCGACTTCCCGGAGGCCGAAATCCAAGAAAATCCGCCGGATTGCAAAAATCATACCGTCGGCCTTGTTTAGTAGGTCGACCTTGCCAGATCAAGGAGGCCTCGCGACCCATACCTTCTCGCATTCCTAACTATGGCAATGTGGCTCTCGGAAGGGTCTCGTGCCCAATCAGATCCCCACCCGAACTTCTCCTCGTCCTGTCCCAGTCTTGACCCCAGGCGCTGATCCTGCTGACCATGGTGCCCACCGCCGTGGTCGTCCGCGACCTCGGCGCCCCCGGGGGCGGCCCTCCTCCTCCTCCTCGTCCTCCTCCTCCTCCTCCTCCTCCTCCTCCTCCTCCTCCTCCTCCTCCTCCAGGTGGCTCTCTTCAGGAAACAGACACCCTCGCCACCTCTCCGCACCCCCGCGCGCGCACGCAGCATGCGGGCCATGTGCACTCTCATTCAGAGCCCGTGACGGCAGCTTCTGCCCTCGTGGTCATCGATGGCTACAGCAGGCGGGCTCCTGCGTGCAGTTCAGTACAACCCATGCGCAGCACGATCTCACGAACGACTTGTGGACATTGCATGTTGCATACCGAACAGAGACGTATACGCACCAATCGGCACGCAGGTCAAGTCACGTGGGCAGATTGTGAACGACACGAGAGCTGTTCAAAAGACATGGAGCATAGAATTCGGTTTCAAGCGAGGGCCGTTCATCACGCCTTCCTGTGGCATTACATTCCTACTCAAACGATTTCGGTTTTCGCGCAGTTCATTAAAGAGAGTGCACGACACACCCAAGCAGTTGTGGGGTAGATGTGGGGCGACCACTCTCCAATCTGGTGCAACGTCTCATGGATTTATTGGCATGTATTTCCCGCCCAGGCAGACGTCGAGGGAGCTGCGACCGATATACGAGAAGACGATGAAGATGATGATCGACTGGGTGACAGGAGTGCTGCAGGACATGTCCAGGCGCCAGACCGTGCCTATCATATTCACTGACTTGAATGGGGGACTGTGCAAAGCAGACGGTTTTAGTGGCTGGACCTTATGCAAGTGGTAGAGAATCATTGGCTTCTTATTTTGTTCGACCTGTCCTTGCAGGATGGAACTTAAGTGCTGCGAACACCTATTTCTGCAACCCGCCGTCGTATGTGGGAGCGAACTCCGAATCGTACACTGACTACATATGCGTACCACAAGAGTTGATGCAGTGCGTGGAGAGGTGTCACGTGATGTGTTCCGCAGGTCGAGCCTTGCAACTTCACGACACGCACAAGCCGCAAGACCATCGACCCATCCAGATTGCAGTACATATTCGGTTCAGCCAGCGTCCCCTTCCCGAACGTGCAGCCCGACCCAACAGAGAAGCGCTTGTTTGTTGCTTACAGCAAGGTTACAAAAGACAGGAGCTATTCACCGAGATGGAGAGATTGGTTAGTCTTAGATATGATGAACTGAACGCAATCGAAGCAAACGAAGACGCAGACCAGATGAATCGCGAGTTCGTCGAGATCATGAATCAAGCCTTAGTCACAGTGCTGGACAAAAGCCCATTATACACAGAAGCCCGAGCCCATTACATACAACAGCTTAAACATCATTTACATGTTCGCAGATGCCTTCGACACTTGAGGACGGACCCGAGGATGGAATTTGAATACCAGCACACCTCTGCGATGATCCAGCAGACCAGCAAAACACTCAAACTCTCAGCACGACGCTACTGGGAAGAGCTCACGGCCAGGCGCGTCGAGGAGCTCAATGCCGCGGTCAAGGACAACAACAGCTACCTCGTGCAGCGGATTGCTCGTCTCATCGCTGGCAAACGCAGAGGTCCCCGCCAACGCAAGTCCGCAGCTATCCCTTCATCAGCTGCATCCGCGAGGGGCTGGAGCGTTCGGATGACGCTCCCTTCACATCAGGGTGGGTGCTCAGCCACACCAGCCACGATCGACGGCGTCGAGAGAGAAGTCCGACACGAACATAGATCAGTACGTGACAATGCAGATGCGTTTGAATTGGCGTCAGAGGATTGGAACATGGTGGCTAACTCGGTTTGGCGAATGAAACTTTGGCGAAGTTATCCACCATGGAGTATTCCAGCAGAAGCTTTACGACTTTTTTTTGCACCCAAGTGGATCACCCCCACAAGGCCAGCGATGACGGCAGGTCATGGATATTGCCAGGACGAGTTTGAGCCCCCGAAGATCATGCAGGGCCTTCTTCGAGCGATACTCTTTTTGGCTAGGAAACATGATCGAGTGCCAACCATATGACATTCAGCTCAGGCAGCGAGGCTGCCCAAGGGCAATCAAAACATCGACGTGGGCGGAGAGCGCATCATCATGATCATGTGCGCGGTAGGCAGAACTTTCATGCGGCCGCACTGCGGCGAAACAAAGCAGCTTGGACGCCAGATGATTGGATTCGCGGAGGATTGCGACGACGACGACGAGAATCAGCGATGGGAATGCTGTGGATCTCTTCGCACCGTCTCCAGGCTGCAGGCATCTCTCATCTCACGCGCTGCCACGACGCTACGCATGCGTTCTACAGCTTGAAGCATACTGCCGTGCTCGAGATTCTCCCCAGCCTCTACTCGATCGCTGATTTGAAGTTCGCTGAGGATAGGATCACGAAGGCCTTGTTCCTACTAGAAGATGATTCTCTTTCCAGGTGCTGTAGGAGCTACACTGGTCTTTGCTCGAACGTTCAGCCCGCCCGTGATTGAGAAGATTGCAGACACCTACATGTTAATTTGCTGGTATCGCGCCGTGGAAGTTAATGCCCCTTGGGACTCTGAGGACCTCCAGCAGATGGCGCTCACGGGGTTCGTAGACGATCTCGCCAACAAGGTTCTTGAGAGCAATGTCGCAGGCACATTTTTAGACAAGCTGGAAACAGGAAGCCGCCAAGAGAACAGGTCCGTCGACTTAGGCATGCGCGTCGTAGGAGCTTCACATAACATAAGCAAACAAGAGAACGTGGCATACATACGTGGCACGGGCGCGCACATCATCAGTATACTCATCCATGAGAAGCGCGCTAACATCGACGGCGCGACTATGCATCACGTACGATATCTAGGTGGACTACAAACAAGCACGTTTACTCCAGCTCCCGAATTATCCAAAAGGTTGAGGGGTCTGCACGCGGCCTATTACTCCGTGGGGCGCTTCTGGACCATCAAGGGCATCAAGTTCGTAGTTAAGAGAACTATGCTAAAGGGCCTACTCGTCAACACTGCGTTAAGTGGTCTTGAAGTACTTGCGAAAGGCACGGAGCCGCTCACCTGCAGCGACTTGTCCGTGCTGGAGTCTTTTACCGCGCGCAAAGGTCGCGCGATCATGGGAGGCACTGCTGAATGGAGTAATGCAGCCGATCATGTTGTCACCTGCTCCGCCCACGATGTTCTTCGTACATTCCGAGTTGCCCCTCTCTTTCTGGAATTCAGGATACGGAGACTCAAATGGTTGCAAAGCATGGTCAAGGAGCGTGACAACAATCGGCAGCTTCTCTCTACCTGCTTTGGGGAATCCCCCATCGATGGTGCTGTATTCAACGAGAGCGGAGCTATACATGTTCACGCTCATCCCTGGGCCAGACAGCTGGAGCAGGACATGCTTGCCTTGCGGGAATTAGAGAGTGGAAAAAGCTTGTGGGAGTACGGGGGCACCATGTATAACATCCTTTCCGAGGATTTTGAAACTTCGTGAACTTAGATTGCGATGAACTTAGAGCTGCATTCTTAACATCTAAGGACCCCTGGCCCACAGCTGAACATGAGGGAGGAGGGGGAGAAGGAGCTTATGCATATCAAGAACTACTAGAAGACGGAAAAAATGCAACAGCAAATGGCCCATCAAGCATGCCCCCACGAAACAGATTGCAAACGCTATTGGTGGAACTCACGGCAAGCTGAACATCGGTCGCATTCTTACTATTACCAACAGCTGCCCCATTTGCAACAGCACGTTTAGGGGCAAGTACGTGGCAAAGCAACATGTATCGGCTAGTCCTCGTCGCCAGCATTGCCCGGCGAACAGGGGGCGGTTCGAAGACAACGTCATTGTCCCGAGCACTATGGAGTGCCCGATGTGTTCTGAGACGTTCGATGATGTAACACTTTGGCTCAATCACGCCCGCGAGCACCTCTCTCCGCCACTGCAACCGGACTCTTACATTCGAGAACCTCGAGGGAAGTTCATTGCGGACTCCAGAGCTACCCTCAAGCCCGTCGAGAGCACCTGGAAGAAGCTATACGACAAGAACTGGACACCACAGCTTCGAGGACCGAAACATGCCCGAGGGAAGCCAGGACGAGCAGCCCAAGAAAGCGTGGCTAGTGCGGGACAGGTCGACGAGCTTCGCAGCACCTGGAGGGCGGCCCAAGATGGCGAAGACAGGCGGAGCCGAGGAGGACGAGGAGATGGACATGGAGACAGACGAGACGTACGCGGCCATGAAAGCTCTGATCGTACAGCTCGAAGCTCGAGTCCGTGCATTGGAACGCGAAGCGATGGGCACAGCCATGCTCGACCGCAAGCACCAGCTCGTGATCGACTGCAACAAGTCCTACCAAGAGGCCGTGAAAGCTCGGAAGGAAGACCCCCAGACGGACCTCGGCTCGCCAGCCTCCCAAGCTGCTTACAGCATTCTACTCGTTTTGCAGAGCTGGCCCTACAAGGACGGCTCGGCACGTCGCATGAAGATGAAGTTCGCAATCGACATGCTCGTGGAAATGATTCGCACAGGCGGACCAGAAGTGACAGCAACGTGGGCATAGGAAGCAGCAGTGTTCCCGACGCACGACAAGCCAGGGCAACCACAGAAGAGCAGATTCGTATTCAAGTTCCTCGGGCAGGTACTGGTACCAGACGACGAGGCGCAGCAGAAGGAGGTGATCGCGGCAATGAAACAAACTTACCACCCTCTGCGCA
>CAUYUJ010017986.1:169436-188392 GCA_963575745.1 Prorocentrum cordatum | reverse complement strand
GGGGGGCTCCCGAGCACCAGTTTTGGGGGGCTCTTGGGGGCCTCCTGGGGTCGCCTTGGATGCCTCTTGGGGCTCTCTTGGCGCCTCTGCTCTGCGGTCGAGCCGCCGCCGCCTCTCCGGAAAGGCGCCCGTGGGCCCAGAGGCGGGGCCAGAGCCCGGCCGAGCTGCTGGACTGTGCGCTCCCACGGCCACTACGGAAGCTCCTGGGGGGAAGGAGGAGGCGGAGGAGGAGGAGGAGGAGGAGGAGGAGGAGATAGCAGGAGGAGGAGGAGGAGAAGGAGGAGGAGGAGGAGGAGGAGAAGGAGGAGGAGGAGGAGGAGGGAGGAGGAGGAGACGGAGGAGGAGACGGAGGAGGAGACGTCAGGAGGACCCAGCGTTGGGGGTTCGGTTGCAAATCATGGGAGCCTGGTGTACACTCTTACTTCCGTCTTTAGCGTCAGCTAGCGTCGATTGGTGTCTGGGAGTCGATGAGAGAGCGCCGATTTGGGGTCGATTAGCGTCGATGTATAGCGTCGGCTGGCGTCGATTAGCATCGATTCGCAAGAGCCGACAAGATGTACTGGAGGCTCCCATGAATTGCCACCGAGCTTGGGGGAGGAAGGGGGAGGAGGATGAGGAGGACAGGAAGGAGGATAAGGAGCAGGCCTCTCGGGAGCCCTCCGGGCCTCTCGGGGCCAACCAGGGCCGTCTTGGAGCTATCATGTGCTAACTTGGATCATCTCGGGTCGCATTAGAGGGTGTGTGGTACAGTCTTTGACGCCATGTAGGGCCACCTTGGCCGGCTTAAGATCCGTTCTGCAGCCCATTCTGGGCCGTCCTGGAGGCTAGCTTGGATATCTTGGGGCCGTCTTGTGGCCATCTTGGGCCCCTAAGCCCGACAGCGCAAGAAGGCGAAAATCATGACAAACATAACGTTTATCAATATTTGAGTTAAGATAATTGCCTGTTGGGGGCCTCTTGGAGGTCCTCTTGGGTCGCCTCTTGGATCGTCTTGGGGCCATCTTGGTGCCATCGTGGGCCGTCTTTGGCCGTCGTGGAGGCCACAGAGGTTCATCTTGTCCGACTGGGAGGCCTTCTTGGCCGTCTTGGACGCCGTCCGTTGCCATCATCTTGGCCGTCTTGAGGGCTTTCTTGAAGCTATCTGGGACGGAGGCCCGCGGGACCCCCCTTTGCCGCGTGGCTCGCGGACTGAGCCGACGGCCAATCTTACAAGGGCTGTCATGATCGCTCCACGAGCCCGGAACGGGATCCCTGGGCAGTGGGCAGTGGCAACGTTGAGGATACCGTGATGTGCTGACATGTGCTGATGTATACAGTGCTCTAATGCGTGATGGATCCAGTCGTCCTTGGCGTCCGTATCTTGACCGATTTGATTTGGATCCTCAGCTCGAGCTGCATTCACGCATGGCTCGCCCGGAGCTGGTTGTAGTCGAGACGTGCGGGGCGCTGAACCAGCTCGAGCTCAAGATCCGATACAGTTCCGAGGCGGGACGAGTCGACAGGGGAAGCAAGGCGCATGGACGCGCCAGGGGATGTGCCAGAAGCGCACGAGGGGATGCCCCAGGGGACGTGCCAGGGGACGTTTCAGGGGACGTGCCATGGACGTGTCAGGGCCCTGCCACGGGACGTGCCAAGGGGTGTGCCAAGGGGGCATGCCACGGGATGCCGTGCCGCGGGACGCCCCAAGGCGCGCGCAGGGGGAGGGGACGTGGCAAGGGACACGCCAGCGGACGCGCCAGGGGAAGGTGCCGCGAAGCAGGCAGGGGAAGCGCCAGGGAGGACGAGCCAGGGAAGGCGGCAGGGGACGAGCCAGGGAGCGTGCCACGGGACGCGCGAGTTGACGCGCCAGGGGACGTGGTAGCGGACGCGCCATGGGACGTGTCAACGGAAGCTTCAGGGGACACGCCGGGGAGTGTGCCGAGGGACGTGCCGTGGGATGCTCCACGGAGCGCGTCAGGGGACGCGCCGCAGACGTGCCATGGGGGCGCGCAAGCCAGGGGGCGTGCCAGGGGACGCGCCAGGGGTCCTGCCGCGGGCCGTGCCAGGGGACGAG
Organism: Prorocentrum cordatum; assembly: GCA_963575745.1. Lineage (NCBI taxonomy): Eukaryota > Dinophyceae > Prorocentrales > Prorocentraceae > Prorocentrum > Prorocentrum cordatum. The sequence continues at coordinate 186,339 of CAUYUJ010017986.1, read as the reverse complement.
CCAGGGGACGACCCACCCTGCTCTGCAAGTCTCCTCCGCGGGAGCTACGCTCCCAGAGCCACGATCCCTCGTACCTTTTACTGGGTTTGCGCCTGCATTCGCGCTCCCAGGGCCACGAGCACTCGTAAGTGACGCTGCGTCCGCGCTCCAAGGACCAACATCGCTTGTAAATTACGCTGCGTCCGCGCTCCAAGTGCCAAGATCCCTCGTAAATGATGTTGCGTCCGCGCTCCCAGGGCCACACTCCCTTGTACATTTCACTAGGTCCGCGCATGGATTCGCGATCCCAGGGCCACGACCCCTTGTAAATTATGTTCGTCCGCGCTCCCATGGCCCGAATCCGTTATACATTACGCTGCGTCCGCGCTCCAAGGGCCACGCGCTCTCGAAAATGACGCTGGGCTCGCGCTCCAGCTGCCACGATCCCCTGTAATCTACGCTGCGCCCACGCTCCCAGGGCCACGATCCTTTTGTATATCACGCAGGGTCCGTGCTCCCTGGGCCTCCTGGGGCGTCCGCAAGATTCCTAGGGGTCTTCTGGGACTTCCGCGCACCGTCATTTGTGGATGACTGCGCGCGGGGGCGGGCACACACACAACAAAGACATCGTGTTAAGCTGTTATGCGATGTGTTCTCCAATTTCCCGCGCGCCCCTCACAGGGATTCTGCGTAACACGCTTCGCACATGCTTGTTGTACGAATACGGTGGTCTGCGGACCCCGCTACTGATCGAGGGTCCGAGATAGGGGGCGCACTTCCCTCGAGCGGGCACGTACGACACTGTTTGTTCTACCAACCATCAGCCCTCTCCTCGTCGTGTATAGAAGTGGTATCTGTACACATACATGCCCCACGCACACGCGTACGTATGCATATGTGTATATGCATATACGTACATGTATAGGCATGTGTGCAAGCATGTTTGTGTATATGTGTGCATGCATGTAGGTATGGTTGCATGTATGCATGCATGTACGTGTGTTTAGGTGTATGTATGCATGCATGCATGTATGCATGCATGCATGTATGTGTGTTTGTATGTATGTGTGTATGTATGCATGCATGTTTGTATGTTTGTATGCATGTATGCAGCTGTAGATGTATATGTAGATGTAGCTGTATATGTATATGTAGATGTAGATGTAGGTAGATATGCAGCTAGCTATGCATGTAGATGTGTATGTGTGTTTATGCATGTAGTCACGTACGTTTGCATGCATACATTCATGTATGTATGTATGCGTGTGCGTGCGTGTATGCATGCATGTATGTCTGGCTGTTTGTCTGTCTGTGCATGGATGGATGGATGGATGGACGGATGGATGGGTGGGTGGGTGGGTGGATGGACGGATGGATGGATGGATGCATGCATGCATTTATGTGTATATCTCTATATATATATATGTATGTATGGATGGATGTGTTTGTGTCAGTCTGCATGTATGTACCCATGCATGTATGTATGTACGTACGTACGTATGCATGCATGTGGGTATGTATAAAGTTATGTCTATAGATATATACAGAGATGTTTGTCTGTCTGTCTGTCTGTCTGTCTGTCTGTCTGTCTGTCTGTCTGTATGTATGTATGTATGTATGTATGTATGTATGTCGGTCGGTCGGTCGGTCGGTCGGTCGGTCGGCCGGTCGGCCGGTCGCCCGGCAGGTAGGTAGGTAGGTATGTATTTACGTACGCACGGACGGATGGATGGATGGTGCATGCATGCATGCTTGCATGCATGTACGTATACACACATCCATGCATGTATATATATATATATATATATATAGATGTGTAAAGAGATAGATTCGCCAGCGCCACGCGAACATGGCACAGAGAACAGGCTGACTTTCCAAAAGGAAAGCCTTGGACCACGCCCTTGCCGGCAAAAACAGGCAACCGTTTGATGCTGGTCCGTGGCTTTGGCCTCCCATGACGGCCTCCAGGGCTTGCAGGATGGCTCCAGGAAGGGCTCTGGTTATGTTGCATCCTTGAGGGACCTCGCCTGTCCCCCAAGTTGGTGTCTTTTGTTGTGCCTTACGCGGGCTCGATGCGGACTCGACGCGGATTTGGCGTGGATTCGACGAGGATTCGACACGGATTCGACACAGATCCGACGAGGCCGACACGGATTCGACACGGATTCGACGCGAAAAGGGCCCTGACAGTACAGGCAAGGTCCCCCGAGGATGCAGCATAACCTTGGGATCATCCCTGAGCCGTGTTGGAAGCGCGGGACCCCAAGAACGGCTCCAGGGGCTTGCAAAAGACCCCCGCCGAATTCCAGGAGCGTCTTAGTGGGCCCGCAAATCCAGGCCCCGCCCGTTGAAGATTATTAATCCTTCTTTCTCCCGCCTCCTCCCCCCCTTCCCCCTTCCCCTCCCTCCTCTTTCCTCCTCCTTGTCCTTCTACTCCTGCTCCTCCTCCTCCTCCGCCTCCTCCTGCTCCTCCTCCTTCTCTCCTCCTCCTCTCCTCCTCATCCTCCTCATCCTCCTCCCTCGTCCTCCCCTCTGTCCCTCACTCTCGTCCTCTTCTCCTCCTCCTCCTCCTCTCCTCCTCCTCCTCTCCTCTCCTCCTCTCCTCCCTCTCCTCCTCTCCACTTCCTCACTTCCTCCACCTCCTCCTTCTCCTCTCCTCCTCCTCCTCCTCCTCCTCCTCCTCCTCCTCCTCCTCCTCCTCCTCCTCCTCCCCCTCCCGGGACATGAGAACACTCCACTTCTTGCCCAGCGGCACGGTGGCGGATCAAAGGCCGGCGTATTGTTTTTTCAATTCGGGGTGCCCACTCTCGGGCTGCAGAAGGTGCAGTGAGCTCTCACCGGTCTGGAACGCAGGAGGAAAAAAGCACATGCGCCCGCTCCTGCATGAACACACGTGCTTGCATCCGCCGTCGCGTGCTTCTCTGTCGAGTGCGCATGCCTCTGGCGTGTATGGCTTCGACCTTTTCGGCTGAGCGCGCCGCGGCGGCGGCGAGCGCGGGCCTCCGCTGCTCGAATCTTCTATGGCTTCTGTGCGCGCATGCGTGTGTCTGCGTGGACGTAAGCGTGATATGTTTTGCGTGCACGTCGTTGAAAGTGCAAGCGTGCGAAAGCGAGCATGCTGCAGTGCCACCAGAAGACGTGCCCCTTCCCGGGGGGGGGCACCGCCTGCTGTCTGGGCGTGCTTTTGTTGCTGTTGGCCTGCAGGGGCTTCTAGGGCAGCGGAAGGTGTACGCGCGCGCGTGTGGCAGGCTCAGGCCGGCGCTACCCAATCTAGCGTTTAGGTGTACCTTCCGCCTCGTTGTCCGTTGTTCTCCTCTTCCCTCCTCTCTTCCGACGTGGCCGCCGCTTTCATTGGGATGCCAGATCTGATGTGGGCGGGACCACTGGGTTTCATGCCGCTACGAACCGCAAGCAGTGGAAATATTTGGAGCAGTACTTTTGCCGTGCGCGCTGAACGTATCACGAGCGCTCCAAATGCTGAGGGCTGCGGTCCACTCCGCCCATCCCCGAGGGACGCGCTCCGGCGCGACGGTGGCGGCTCGTTCGTTCGTTCGTTCGTTCGTTCGAACTGGCAGCGGTGCCCGCCCGCGGTTGGGTCTTTTGGTCCTCCGCGACGTCCTCCTCCCTTTTTCAAGCAGTGGCAAAGCGTCCTGGCGTGCCTATAGGCCTACCAAACAATGTTCTAAGAACCTTTTGTGGTCTCCACGAAATGTTCTTAGAACATTTCTGGCTGGGACTGTCTTGTTTTTATCACATCGGGTTTATGTTCTAAGAACATCGTTTTTCCCGAAACAGCTTGCTGAACGGGGTGCTGTTGTGATAGAAGCTAACTCCGGCCGAGGGAAGTTGAGCAGAGACATCCTCACAAAATTTGATGGTCCGGGCCGTTCCGCTTGAGACATCCTCACAACTCTCGTTTCTGAGTTGGCCGGGATTGGCCGTTTCGCCTGAGACATCCTGGAAAAGTTGCGCTCCGGGACGCCGCGCGAGAGGTGGTCCGGGCCGTTTCGCTTGAGACATCCTCGAAACTCTGAGCCCCGAGGTGCCGTGCGAGAGGTGGTCCGGGCCGTTTCGCCTGAGACATCCTCGAAACTCTGAGCTCTGAGATGCCTTGCGCGAGGTGGTCCGGCCCGTTTCGCCTGAGACATCCTCGAAATTCTGACCTCGGAGATGCCGCGCGAGAGGTGGTCCGGCCCGTTTCGCCTGAGACATCCTCGCAACTCTGAGCTCTGAGATGCCCTGCGCGAGGTGGTCCGGCGTGTCTCTCCTGAGACATCCTCGCAACTCTGAGCTCTGAGATGCCGTGCGCAAGGTGGTCCGGCCTGTTTCGCACAAGCCATTCTCGCAACTCGGAGCTCTCAGATGCCGCGCAAGAGGTGGTCCAGCCTGGGGGCCCAAAAGACCACATGTTACATATCCTCCCTGGGACCCTGGGAGCCCGCTTGAGACATCCTCGAATTTCTGAGCTCTGAGATGCCCTGCGCGAGGTGGTCTGGCCCTTCTCGCCTGAGACATCCTCGCAACTCTGAGCTCTGAGATGCCGTGCGCAAGGTGGTCCGGCCCGTTTCGCACAAGACATTCTCGCAACTCTGAGGTGGTCCAGCCTGGGGGCCCAGAAGACCGCATGTTACATATCCTCAGCCCCAGGAGGCCCCAGAGAGCTCCACGAGGCCGCAGCTCGCCCAGGACAGGCCCCAGGGGTCCCCATGAGATTCCCAGGAGGCGCCCAGGAGGCCCCAGGAGGCCCCCTATCAGAACGTGTCAAGTTAAGACACATCCCGTGTCGATTCGTTGATTTTCCTGCTCTTGTGCCCCCCCCTCCATTTTGAGGGGCCCAAGCGGCCACAGGTTAGATATCCCCCCTGGGAGCCCCAAGAGGCTTCAGGAAACCCCAGGTGGAGTTCAGGAGGCCACAGGAGGCCCAGGAGGAAGCCCCAGGAGGTCCCCAGGAGGCCCCAGGAGGCACCAGGAGGCCCCCGCAACTCGGAGCTCTGAGACGCCGCGCTCGAGGTGGTCCGGCCCGTTTCGCCTGAGACTTCCTTGCAGCACGTTTCGCCCGAGGCATCGTCGCAACTCTGGGGTCCGAGATGCCGTGCGCGAGGTGGTCCAGCCCGTTACGCTGGAGACATCCTCGCAACTTTGGGCTCCGAGATGCCGTTCGGGATGAAGAGGAGGTGGATGAGGAGGAGGGAGGAGGAGGAGAAGGAGGAGGAGATGGAAGGGAGAAGGAGGAGGCGGATGATGTGCATGAGGGAGCAGGCAGGAGGAGGGGGAGGAGGAGGAGGAGGAGGAGGGAGAAGGAAGGGAGTTGCAGGAGAGGACCTAACGGGAAGCGAGTGCGATGTGGACTTGTCAAACGTGTGCGAAAGATTGTCCGGCCCGTTTCGTTTGAGACATCCTTCCAATACTGAGCTCCAAGATGTCGCTCGCGAGGTGGTCCGGCCCGTTTCGATTGAGCCATCCTCGCAATGCGAGGCTCGAAGATGTTGCGCGCGAGATGGTCTGGCCCGTTCTGCCTGAGACGTTTCGTAGCACAGGGGCTCCAATCACAACCTCTCTCATTCCTTCTCCCGCCTCCCTCTTCCCACTTCCCGCCTGGCTCCTCTTCCCTCCTCCCTCCTCCCGCCTCCCGCCTCCCGCTGCTGCGCCTCTGCCTCCGCCTCCCCGTCCCCGCCGTCGTCAAGACATTCTCGCAACTCTGAGCTCCCAGATGCCGCGCAAGAGGTTGTCCAGCCTGTGGGCCCAGAAGACCGCATGTTACATATCCCCCCTGGGACCCTAGGAGCCCCAGGAGGCCCCAGAGAACTTCAGGAGGCCGCAGGACGCCCAGGACAGGCCCCAGGGGTCCCCAGGGGCCCCCAGGAGATTCCCAGGAGGCTCCCAGGAGGCCCCAGGAGGCCCCCTATCAGAACGTGTCAAGTTAATACACATCTGGTGTCGATTCGTTGATTTTTCCTGCTCTTGTGGCCCCCCCTGGGAGCCCCAAGAGGCTTCAGAAAGCCCCAGGTGGGGCCCAGGAGGCCACAGGAGGCCCAGGAGGAAATCCCCAGGAGGTACCCAGGAGGCCCCAGGAGGCCCCCGCAATTCGGAGCTCTGAGACGCCGCGCTCGAGGTGGTCTGGCCCGTTTCGCCTGAGACTTCCTCGCAGCACATTTCGCCCGAGACATCGTCGCAACTCTGGGGTCCGAGATGCCGTGCGCGAGGTGGTCCAGCCCGTTACGCTGGAGACATCCTCGCATTTTTGGGCTCCGAGATGCCGTTCGGGATGAAGAGGAGGTGGATGAGGAGGAGGGGGAGGAGGAGAAGGAGGAGGAGATGGAAGGGAGAAGGAGGAGGAGGATGATGTGGATGAGGGAGAAGGCAGGAGGAGGAAGGAGGAGGAGGGAGGAGGAAGGGAATTGCAGGAGAGGACCTAATTAATTGGAAGCGAGTGTGACGTGGACTTGTCAGAACGTGTGCGAGAGATTGTCCGGCCCGTTTCGTTTGAGACATCCTTCCAATACTGAGCTCCAAGATGTCGCTCGCGAGGTGGTCCGGTCCGTTTCGCTTGAGCCATCCTCACAATGCGAAGCTCGAAGATGTTGCACGCGAGATGGTCTGGCCCGTTCTGCCTGAGACGTTTCGTAGCACACGGGCTCCAATCACAACCTTTCTCATTCCTTCTCCCGCCTCCCTCTCTTCCCACTTCCCACCTGGCTCTTCTTCCCTCCTCCCTCATCCCGCCTCCTGCCTCCCGCTGCTGCGCCTCTGGCCGCACTGAACGGGCACGTAATCGACCTTGGAAACCGCAGTGGGTTTAAATACCCTGTTTGGGGATACTGCACTCCGGCTATAATTGTTCTTAGAAAATGTTGGGGTTCTACGAACATTTCGTGGTAGGCCTATAGGAATGCCGGGACGGTCGGTCCTTGCTCAACTCTTGGTTCGCAGATGATGACCCGCACCGAAGGGCCGATCCGGGAGAGGGCCCGCCCCGCAGGTTCGGTCAAACAGCACCTCGGCGAGCTGTGTTGCAGCCTCTCCCGAGCACAGGCCCCGTCCCGAGCATCAGACATCAGGCGCCTGTCGGAGACGCAGCGACGACAAGGCCACGAAGCGGCATAACGATATGGCCAACCTCTTTGAACAATGCATCGTTGTTGAGTGATCTCGGCCTCTCGGGGGCATCCTTGGGAGGGACAGTACGTAGCAACATGGAGCCGTCCTGGGGCGGCACTTGGGCATGTGTTGGGCATGCTGGAGGCCGTCTTGAGCTGCCCTGGGCTATCGTGTGCCATCGTGGAGGCCATCTTAGGCTATCTGGGGTACTCGCAGACCATCTCGGACGCCCTAACCCCTCGCGAAACCCTGGGCCACACAGATGGAATATGCAAAAACAGTCGAAAGGTAGTCCGGGGACGGTTTTGTGACCATTTTTGAATTCTTCTGGAGTGTGAAAGAAAACCATCCTCCAAAATCCCCCAGACGGTTTTGTGACCATTTTTGAATTTTTCTGGAGTGTGAAAGAAAACCATCCTCCAAAATCCCCCAGACCGTTTTGTGACCATTTTTGAATTTTTCTGGAGCGTGAAAAAACCATCCTCCCAAAATCCCCCCAAAACCGCAAAAAAACCGTTCTTACAGAGTAGACCAGTCTATCCTCCAAAATCCCCCAGACCGCAGGGGGCGGGGGGGGGTTGGGGCGGGCGTGAGCCCCCCTCCCCGACCCAGAGAGCTGCCGGGACTGCGCCCATCTGGCCTTCCGCCCACAAGAAGTACGGCAGGTTCGCGTCGTGTCGACCGGCGGCGACCCCAGCGCGGGCGTTTAAGGTTGAACGCCGCCTGTGGCTCAGAATCGGCCCATCCTTGAACGATTCGGCCTTCTTGAAAAGGCCGATCGTTCAATTTTGAACGATTCGGCCGATCTTGAATTTTTCTGGATCGGGGGAGCGTAAGACCCGGATTTGCCAGGACTCGGGTTGGCCATCGTTTTTTGACGACCGCGCCTCGGATGTTGACGAGGAGGAGTTTCGTGGGATGTCTGCACCGGGAGGCCTCGTCAAAATGCAGGCTCGGCCTCGTCATTTTTTTGACGACCTCGTCGGGTATTTCCGAGTCCCCTGTACCCAGGTCTTACGCCCCCCTGACAAAGCCCGATTGGGGAGCGCATCGTTGCCCCCCCCCCCCCCGAGCGTTTTTGGCTCGGCGTTCCGGGGTTGGGCGGAAAGGGGGGGGGGGGGGGTCTGGCTCCGGACTTCTGCTCAGTGCGACTGTTTGCGACGGTGCGTCCTACGGGGGAGGGGCTCCACCTGCTCGAAACAGCCAGGATCCACTCCAGGGGGGGAGGGGGGGGTCCGAGGACCCGCGCCGATCGGCAAAACAATGAATCAAAAAACTATCACCTGGCCTCCTGAGCCAACCTCCAGGGCCCCCAAGGTGGCCCTGGAGAGCTTCAAGAGGGCCCCAAGACGCGGTCCTGGGGGCCTTTTTGGAGCAAGCTGGAGGCTAGCATTCCACAGTGTTACAGGACCATGCTCCTGAGCCTCAAAAATGGTGATGCGAGAGGCGCCATACATCGTGTGTCCGCGACCTCTGGAAATCCCCACGCTACCACCACGGACGATCGGGCATGAGGGTCAAAGGCGCGGTGATGCGGTTGCAAACGTTGCCTTCTATCAAGCACGAGGTAGAACGCGTGGTCCGTGCGTGGGATAACTCGCAACACCAGAATTATCGTCCAGTGGCCAGTCGTACGAGCATGTCCCCATTGCACCAGGGGCTTACGCCATTCCGCCGACCCCCAGCGGAGTGTTTCCCAGCCCTGCACACAGAGCCTTGTGTGCCGTGGGCATCCGGCGCCATATTTCTGCCAGTGGCCCAGCGCGCATGGGAAGTCACCGCTGTTGCTTGGCCTCGTGTCCCAGAGGTAGTAGGCGCCTAGAGATTTTAAACGCAGAAGAAGAGACGGAATATTAATACCAAGAATAAGAATGCTAATACTAATAATAATAATAATACTAAGAATAATAATAATAATAATAATAATAATAAGAATAATAATAAGAATAATAATAATAATAGTAATACTAATAATAAGAAGAAGAACAACAAGAAGAAGAGCGCTCGAAGGTGAAGGAGGCATCGCAGCGTCAGCGCAAGCAAGTAGGGCAGCGAGGCGGGGAGACGGTGTCGTTGCCAGTCCGAGCTCCAGGGCCTGTCTCGCGGCTTTGGAGCCGTTTTCGGGCTCGGTAGCCGGCGCCAGGGTCATCACAAGAAGCACGCCCGCGCAGACTCATTGCTGATGCTCTCTGTCCGACTCTGTCCGGTGGTCGGGAAAAGTGGCAGGTAAATCACAGACGCAGTGACGCCATGTGTTCGTTGACTTGCGTAATAATAAGACCCTTCCGCCCACATTCAATGTTGTTCCCAACGTGCGCAGCCCCCTTTAGCGAGGGTGAGAACAGTGGAAGATCAGTTTTTAATCGACGGGCAGGGGGGGGCATCGCATGTCATGCACTCGCCGCCGTAACCAGCGCAAACTATCAAATTTTCCCATCGGCGTGTGCGATTCCTGACGTTTCGCGTATCCCCGCCAGTCGGACCTGCTCGTTTTTGTCGGGCCTCATGCCAACTCACACCGGGTGATCGACCTCTGCGTGTTCATTGTCGCGCCGCCGCGCCATTTTGCCTGCGCCTACTTGATGGTCGCCACCGGGATTTCCACGCCACCGGGTTGGAAGTGCCGCTCCTGGTGCTCCTTCTGAGTGGCTGCCCGCGCGCTCGCTTCGCTTGCCCTACTCTTTTCTTGCTGCCTAGTCGCGGCCCGGCTGGTGATCGGACGGCTTTCGACTTGCTTCGCGAGCCCGCAGACCAAAAAGTATCCCCGCCAGTTCGCTCCGTAGATAGGCTCTGCAGAGGGGGCACCCCCGCACTGCGTTGGCCTCTCACGGTTTCCCCCCGCCGCCCCAGCCTCGCGCTTGAGGTCGCTGGGACACCCCCCCGACCTTGGACGCCGGGCTGCAGCTTTTCCTCCGAGCACAGTCTGACTACCACCACCAAGATCGAGAATAATATACGATGCGATTTGGTGCAGTTTTGCTCTGGTGATAAGCCCGCAGTCCCCCCCTCTCCGCCAACGGCAACCGGGCTGCCCCCCCTCTTTCTTAAGGACCGAAACAGAATTCATCAAAGCACGCGCGGCGGTGGTGTATATAGTTTTGGTTACCAAGGGGAGCGATTTTTATACACCACCACCAAGAAGTGCTGTTTCTGCTTCAGGAACTCCCCATGCCACGGCGCCTGCGAGCTGCGCCGCGTTCCTTTTCGCCGTGGCGTCGCAGCGTCGTATGGCATGACCCTGCCCCTAACCCTTTTTGCGGACAGTTATTGTTGCGGGCGGTGGTGGTGCATGCAAATTGGCCTCGCATTTCCCCTCTCCGCGGCCACTCTGGGCGCCCTGAGGATGGCCTGCTTGCCCCTTCCTTTCGGGGTGCCCCTGGGCTCTCGTGCTGCGACTCGCCCGTGGTCGCCGCTCCCGCCCGCTCGGGGTCGACGGGCGCTCGGTCCTCCCCCACGCCGCTTCCCCAGGGTCGTCCTGTACCCCTGGCTTGGGCGCCGCCGCCTTCAGATCTGGACGTGGCCTTTTCCGCTGGTTCGTCGCCTTCGCCGCTGTTGTGGTGCCCTGGCGTCGCTTCTCCTGCTCCCCCGCCGCGGTGGCGCTTCCGCCGCCGGCACGTTCCCCCTCTTGGTGATCCGGAACTCTTCCGTTGAGCGCCTGCACGCACGTTCGTCGTCCTCATGCACGTGGTTTTCAAGAATTTCGCCGTTTTGGTGCTGCACCTCAACCAGTGACTCCGCTAGGTCCACCGCTTGAGCCGCAGCGTAGCTCTCTCCTGTGCGATCTTCTGCGGAATTGAGTCCGCTGCTCGTTAGCCGCGTTTCTTGACGGCGCCTGGCATTCCTGCGCGCTCGCGAACAAAAAGTACACCCGCCACCTCATCCAGAAACGATGCCCCAGCGAGTTTCACTGATCAGGGAAGTGTAGGAACAAGCAGTGGCGGGGGTGGTGGGGGGGGGGCAGCAGTCAAATTGAAGCTCGGGGTCAGCCCGAGCAGACCCAGGAATCAACCATGAACGCTTTCTCGGACCTTTCGATATGGAATCTTCTTGGCAGCTTACGTGCTTGGGCTCTTTTGAGGCCATTTGGGAGGCCTGGCTTTGAAGCCCGGTTGGGTATATTTCGGGCACTGTTGAAGCCATCTTGGAGGCCATCGAGGAAAGAAGGCGGAAAGGGTCTTTTGCAGGATTGCCCCCGTTGGACTCGAACGTTTGCCTCTCGGGGCAGTTGTGGGGCGCTCTTGGAGCGCTCTTGGGGTCGTCTTGTAGCCTTCTTGGAGCTCTCTTGGGCCATATTGGAGCCATTTTAAGGCCGGCGGAAATGAAATGTGAGATTGGACATGAATGGTGATCGAATGCAACACTCATTCCAAACCATCCTGTGGTGTTGGGTCCTCGTTTTGAAAAAACGGTCAACGCGTTCCTCTTCTCCTCTCCTCCTCCTCCCCCTCCTCTCCCTCCTGCCTTCCCTCCTCCTTCTTCCATGCGTTTCACCCACCCAGCACAGCGCTTCGTGGCCCCATAGGGAGCTCCACCGAAGCCCCCACTGGGACCGCCCGCAAGCGTCCGCCACCACCTAGCACAGCCCTTGTTCCCTGCGTTCAGCCACTGGGGCCTCCGGTGGAGCTCCCTATGGGGCCACGAAACGCTGCCCTGGGTGGGGGAACCGCATGCGAGAGCAGCCACTGGGGCCTTCGGTGGAGCTCCCTATGGGGCCACGAAGCGCTGCCCTGGTGGGGGAACCGCATGCGAGAGCAGCCACTGGGGCCTTCGGTGGAGCTCCCTATGGGGCCACGAAACGCTGCCCTGGGTGGGGGACCGCTTGCGAACCACCCCCCATGGGGCTTCGGTGGAGCCTATCCATATGGGCTACGAAACGCTGCCCTTGGTGGGGGAACCGCATGCGAACACCCCCAATGGGGCCTTCGGTGGAGCTCCCTATGGGATGACGAAAAGCTGCCCTGGGTGGTTTTTTTTTTTTTTTTTTTTTTTTTTTTTTTTTTTTTCTTTTTTTTTTTTTTTCTTTTTTTTTTTTTTTTTTTCCTTTTTTTTTTTTTTTTTTTTTTTTTTTTCCTTTTCGGGGAACCGCATGCGAACACCACTGGGGCTTCGGTGGAGCTCCCCTATGGGGCTCGAAACTCTGCCCTGGGGGGGCAACGCATGCCGGGCACACCCACTGGCCTTCGGTGGAGCTCACTGGGCAACGAAAACGCTGCCCTGGGTGGGGGAACGCATGAGAACACCCCCACGGGGCGTCGGTGGGGCTTCCCTATGGGGCTACCCCCGAAACGCCTTCGACCTTGGGTGGGGAACCGCATGCGAAACACCACCACTGGGGCCTTCGGTGGAGCTTCCCTATGGGCCACGACAAAAACGCTGCCCGGGTGGGGGCACCGCTATGCGAACACCCCAACTGGGGCATTCGGTGGAGCTCCCTATGGGGATACGAAACGCTGCCCTGGGTGGGGGAACCGCATGCGAACACCCCCACTGGGGCCTTCGGTAGGCGCTCCCTATGGGGCTACGGAACGCTGCCTGGGTGGGGCCTGCCTGGGTGGGGGAGACGCATGCAAACACCCCTATTGGGACCTTCGGTGGAGCTCCCCATGGGGTGCCACGAAACGCTGCCCTGGGGGGGGAACCGCATGCGAACACCCCCACTGGGGCCTTCGGTGGAGCTCCCTATGGGGCTACGAAGCGCTGCCCTGGGTGGGGGAACCGCATGCGAACACCCCCACTGGGGCCTTCGGTGGAGCTCCCTATGGGGCCACGAAACGCTGCCCTGGGTGGGGGAACCGCATGCGAACACCCCCACTGGGGCCTTCGGTGGAGCTCCCTATGGGGCTACGAAACGCTGCCCTGGGTGGGGGAACCGCATGCGAACACCCCCACTGGGGCCTTCGGTGGAGCTCCCTATGGGGCCACGAAACGCTGCCCTGGGTGGGGGAACCGCATGCGAACACCCCCACTGGGGCTTCGGTGGAGCTCCCTATGGGGCCACGAAACGCTGCCCTGGGTGGGGGAACCGCATGCGAACACCCCCACTGGGGCCTTCGGTGGAGCTCCCTATGGGGCCACGAAACGCTGCCCTGGGTGGGGGAACCGCATGCGAACACCCCCACTGGGGCCTTCGGTGGAGCTCCCTATGGGGCCACGAACGCTGCCCTGGGTGGGGGAACCGCATGCGAACACCCCCACTGGGGCCTTCGGTGGAGCTCCCTATGGGGCTACGAAACGCTGCCCTGGGTGGGGGAACCGCATGCGAACACCCCCACTGGGGCCTTCGGTGGAGCTCCCTATGGGGCCACGAAACGCTGCCCTGGGTGGGGGAACCGCATGCGAACACCCCCACTGGGGCCTTCGGTGGAGCTCCCTATGGGGCCACGAAACGCTGCCCTGGGTGGGGGAACCGCATGCGAACACCCCCACTGGGGCCTTCGGTGGAGCTCCCTATGGGGCTACGAAACGCGTGAGAGGTGTGCCGAGAGCAGAGGCAAGGAGGGGGAGGAGGGAGGAGAGGAGGAAGGAGAGGAACGCGGGGCACCGTCTCTTCAAAACGAGGACCCAACACCACAGGATGGTTGGGAACAAAGATTGTTCGAGGGCTTTTGCTTTGAGCGAAGGGGGGCGCCCCTCCGGAGCCACAATAATCGTTTCTTGGGACCCTCTTGTGGCGCTCCTCAGGCGCTCTCAGGGCCGTCTTGTAGCCATTTTGGGCCTCTTCTTGGGGCTTTTTGGGGCCATCTTGAGGTCATCCTGCGGCCCAGAGGCCCATTTGAATGAGAAAGGCAAGCGGGCCGACACCGTTGTTTTTTTCAGGTGTTGGATTGGACCTGTTGGAGGCATCCTTGGGAGGCTGCGTAGGCACATGGAGCCGTCCTGGGGCAGTCTCGGGGTCTCCGGAAAACACGTCGGAGACCATCTAGAGCCACGTTAGGATATCCTGAGCCATTTTGGAGGTCGTCTAGGGCTTTTGTGTGCCCTATTGGACCCATGCTGGGCGCTCTAACTCGTCGCGACCCCCCCGCCCAGACCCAGGGGGGACTTCCCTCAGAGGGCGGGATGAAGGCCAGGCAACGTTGCGCGCGGCCAGCGAGCTGATCGCCAAGAGAGTGTCCCACAGCGTTTATAGACCGCTCAAAATTGCCCCCCAGACGGCCCAAGAGGCCCCCGTTCGGGACTGCTCAAGAGGGCCCCAAGAGGACCATCGCGAGAGCCTCGGGAAGCAAACGTCGTCAGCTGTCCTTACGCAGGATCGTCCTGTCACGTATGTCCGCATTCTCGCTGCGTCGGCCTTCCGATTGCCCGAGGCGGCCCGAAGGGGCTGCCCGAGTCACCCCCAGACGGCCCCAGAGGCCCCCAAGAGGGCCCCGAGAGCCAGGCGATCGCAAACGTGGATCACGGGGGCGTGGATTCGCGACGGGCCCCGTTTCCACGGGAACTCGCGGATCTCCGCCGCCGAAGGAGGCGGCACCTGCCGCATTCTGGGGAGGGCACCTCCCCCGATCTATGGACTTGGCGACCGCGCGCCCAATCCATGGATCGCTGGTCCACGTCTGCGCGCCCCCGAGAGGGCCGCGAGGGCAGCCCGTAGGAGGCCCCAGAGCCCATCCGAGTTCAGCTAGGCGCCCGACAGGGCCAGGCCCCGCCCGGCGTGACGATGGCCTTGATGGGCCCCCAGAGGGCCTCCCCAGGGGGCCCACGAGGGGCCCCCACGGGGCATCGCTCGGACGTGTGCGCTCTTCCTCGGCGAGGACCAGCGCAGACCTGGCCGCCGAGAGGGAGGGCACCCGGCAGCGCGGAACGCCCGGCGAGAGCAGACGAAGCCAGGCGGCCCGGCGCGGCAGCCGCGCCTGCCGGGCCCGGTGCCTCGCCAGGGCGGTCGTCCTTGCTCAAGCCAGGGCCGCGCGACGTGGGATGGGCGGAGGGGTGAGCACTTGTCCGAGGGGGAAGGAGGGGGCCCGAAGGAGGGAGCGCCCTGGATCACCTCAGCCCAGCAGGAGGAGGAGGAGGAGGAGGAGGAGGAGGAGGAGGAGGAGGAGGAGGAGGAGGAGAGGGCTCGTGGGAATTCATGATCCTCCCCCCTCCACCGTCGGGTCGCAAGTTCGGCTGCTCTTGCAATGCCATCCGGATTACGAAGCTTCGTCCGACACTCTAACATTCTTTGTTGGATGCCCTTCATCCTCCTCGCCCTCCCCCATCTTCCCGTGGGAGTGGGGGGCGAATTGCCAGATCTGATAGTATCTGCGACCAGTTTGGCTGTTGATTTTTGGTCCAAGAGTTCCAGGTCTCTTGCCCGTACATTCGATTTGGGTCAAGATCCAAGATCGCGCGAGCCGCGACCCTATCCACACTCATTGATATCCAAATTCGTGCTACATGTGATTTGACGATTAGGCATGGTATGGCCACTACTAATTTATGCTTCTCTTGCTTCGGCGCAGGTGGTGGCAGTGTGTGGGCTGCGGGTGGACTCCGAAACGTCGAAGGCCAACGTGGTGGAGCAGCCTGATCGCTCGACGACGCGACCCTTCAGCAAACTTGAGCTCTTCCTGCCGATGTGGAACGAGGATGCCGACGACTACTTTCGATATTTCGACCGAACGTCAAGATTCTTCTGGCCAGATCGGAAAGTGCTGGTCTTGATGGACGAAGAAAAAGTAGCAGACCACGACCTCGCGCGCAACATAAGCTCAGACAGCAACGGCCAGGTGCGTGTCGCCTTCAACCCCGAAAAGCCTGGCATGTCGGGCGACGACCGCCAGCAGCTCCGTATGTTTCAGGCAGACAAGTGGACGACAAATGAGTTCATCGGCTTTGTTGATACGGATGCTGTCTTCACCACGCCAGTTGTAGAAGAGAGCATTTTCGACAAGGATAGGCCGATCATCATCGGGAAGGTCGGAAAGCCCGAGGGGAGTTTTTGGTCGGAGGTGTCAAAGTCAACGGAGTGGGCAACCGGATCGGAAGAAGTCATGCGGTGCACGTCGTTTCCGCTTGTAGTCCAGCGTGACCATCTGATCGAGATGCGCTCATGGTTCGAAGAGCGACACAATGTCACATTCGAGGTTTTCTTCGACATGCTTATTGAGCATCACCCGTATTCTCCGTATAATTTGATGTGCAAGTGGCTCTATTCGTTTAAGCATGGCTCATACAGTTGGCGCATCCAACGGACAGGTCTGGAGAGGTCGAGCATCAATCATGCAGGCGGCCAAGGTGATGAGAACCAGCTTCAGATGCTGTTGGGGCTTGAACGTACGCAGCCCCAAGTTCGGGTGGCACAGCATGCCCGGTATGACAACATCTCGTCCGACGACGACGTGGCCCAAGCCATGACCACAGGCTTCTGCAATGCCAACGGACAGAAAGAGTGCAACGCTAACGGACAGTTGCACGATGACCTCTTCGTTTTCGAAGGGGACTCCTGGCAGCGGGATGGGATTGGATGTCTGGCGGCGCAACGCACGCACTACGAGAATGTTGAGAGGCATAACTTCTCGTTCCGCAGTCCTGACCAACAGAACGCCCTCAAGTGGGTCAGTGCGCAGCTCCTCTCGAGCAAGCGTCGCCACCACAGAGCAAGAGACCCATCGTCAGGGAGCGCCGCAACTTCGGCGAAGCCTTTCCAGATGGCCAGGACCAGGAAGTACGAGGGCGGCTTGCCAAAGTATTCCGTGCAACGCAGAGCTGCGATCACAGCCGAAGGCAAGTGCAACTCTACAAAATGGGCAGTGGTTACCACCATCTTTGACGTGACAACGGCAATCAAGCAGTTGGACTCATTGCCAGACTGGTGCACGGTAGTGGTGGCAGACAAAAAGTCGGT
>CAUYUJ010017986.1:158857-169336 GCA_963575745.1 Prorocentrum cordatum | reverse complement strand
CTGAGGCTGAGGCTGAGGCTGAGGCTGAGGCTGGCTGATGCTGAGGCAGGCTGAGGCTGAGGCTGAGGCTGAGGCAGGCTCAGGCTGAGGCAGGCTGAGGCTGAGGCCGAGGCTGCAAGCAGACTGAGGCTGAGGCTGAAGCGGGCTGAGTTGGAGGCTGAGGCAGGCTGAGGCTGAGGCTGAGGCAGGCTGATGCTGAGGCAGGCTGAAGCTGAGGCTAAGGCTCATGCAGGCTGAGGCTGAGGCAGGCTGAGGCTGAGGCCGAGGCTGAAGGCAGACTGAGGCTGAGGCTGAAGCAGGCTGAGGCTGAGGCAGAGGCAGGCTGAGGTTGAGGCTGATGCAGGCTGATGCTGAGGCAGACTGAGGCTGAGGCTGAGGCTGATGCAGGCTGAGGCTGAGGCAGGCTGAGGCTGAGGCCGAGGCTGAAGGCAGACTGAGGCTGAGGCTGAAGCAGGCTGAGGCTGAGGCTGAGGCAGGCTGAGGCTGAGGCTGAGGCAGGCTGAGGCTGAGGCTGTGACTGCGACTGCCGTTGCCACTGCGACTGTCATCGCGAATGCGACTACGACTGCGAGAACAGCAGAATTCTACAACTGGATTCTCATCTGAATCTTAAGGGGAATGCTTCCAGATATGCTCCTACACATCGCTGTTAGGTTGCTTTGCCGGGATAATTTTATTACCTAACAGCGAAGACTGATAGGTTTCTAGTTGACTCAAAAGAGCTCACAGATCACTCCACAGGGGGGTCCGGGCAGGTGTTGGGAGTTGCCGGGCGGCAGGTGCCGGGCTCGTTTTTCGCCAACAGTCACACACTTCGTGCTCTTCGATTTCCCAGAACTCCATTCCCAGGCCACATTCTGGAGGGCCGAATGCAACAGTCACACACTTCGTGCTCTTCGAGTTCCCAGAACTCCATTCCCGGGCCACATTCTGGAGGGCCGGATGCAACAGTCACACACTTCGTGCTCTTCGAGTTCCCAGAACTCCATTCCCGGGCCACATTCTGGAGGGCCGGATGCAACAGTCACACACTTCGTGCTCTTCGAGTTCCCAGATTCCATTCCCGGGCCACATTTTGGATGCCCGGAGCCAACTGTAGGCCACTTCCTGGTCTTCGAGTTCCCAGAACTCCATTCCCGGGCCACATTTTGAATAGCCGGACGCAACAGTCATACAATTCTTCGTACTTGACACCCCAGAACCTTATTCCCGGGCCACATTCTGATTAACGGGATGCAACAGAAATGCATTTCGAGCTCTTTGGCATCCCAGAACCCCATTTCCAGGCCACATTCGGAATAACAGGATGCAAGAGTCAAACATTTCGTGTCCGAGACCTCCCAGAACGCCATTCCCAGGCTACATTTGGAAAAATAGCACACAAGAGGTATACACGCCGGGTTATCTGGCTGTCTGGAACGGCAATCCCGGGATGCAAGAGTCAACACATCGAATCAAGCTCAGCGCGACGATGACAACAGCTTTTGCATCACTATTACTGTTACTGTTGATATCACAGTGCCTCTCACTGCTGCTGCATGTTTCAGTTATACTTAGAAACATCGCTGTTAGGTTGCTTTGCCAGGATAATTGAATTTTACCTAACAGCGTAGACTGATAGGTTTCTAGTTGACTCAAAAGAGCTCACAGATCACTCCACAGGGGGGTCCGGGCAGGCGTTGGGAGTTGCCGGCCGGCAGGGTGCCGGGCCTGTGCCGGGCTCGTTTTTCACCAACAGTCACACACTTCGTGCTCGTCGACCTCTCAGAACCCCATTCCCAGGCCACATTCTGAATAACCGGATGCAACAGTCACACACTTGGTGCTCCTTGACCTCCCAGAACGCCATTCCCGGGCCACATTCGGAATAGCCGGACGCAACAGTCATACAATTCCTCATACTTGACACCCCAGAACTCCATTCCCGGGCCACATTCTGATTAACGGGATGCAACAGAAATGCATTTCGAGCTCTTTGGCATCCCAGAACCCCATTTCCAGGCCACATTCGGAATAACAGGATGCAAGAGTCAAACACTTCGTGTCCGAGACCTCCCAGAACGCCATTCCCAGGCTACATTTGGAAAAATTGCACACAAGAGGTATACACGCCGGGTTATCTGGCTGTCTGGAACGGCAATCCCGGGATGCAAGAGTCAACACATCGAATCAAGCTCAGCGCGACGATGACAACAGCTTTTGCATCACTATTACTGTTACTGTTGATATCACAGTGCCTCTCACTGCTGCTGCATGTTTCAGTTATACTTAGAAACATCGCTGTTAGGTTGCTTTGCCACAATTCTTCGTACTTCCCAGAACGCCATTCCCAGGTTACATGTGGAACAATTTACATGCGCGCGCGAAGCCCGTTTAATAGCATTTTGTGAAAATCTTGACAAACCTGTGGTTTTCTTAAGATTTCGCAAGAGCTCGCGCGGAAACTGCTGTAGCAAGTCAGTGTTGCGAAACCTTGTGTTTTTGTTACCTAACAGCTTTTGCTGATAGGTTTCTAGTGGGGTCAAAAGACAGCATCTGGACTCCACAGGGGGGTCTGGGCGGGTGCCGGGGAGGAGAACCGGGAATCGTTTTTCGCCAACTGTCACACATTTCGTGCTCTTCGACCTCCCAGAACTCCATTCCCGGGACACATTCTGGAGAACCGGGAACAGAGCCGGGCTCGCTTTTCGGCAACAGTCACACACTTCGTGCTCTTCGACCTCCCAGAACTATATTCCCGGGCCACTTTCTGGAGAACCGGGAACAGAGCCGGGCTCGTTTTTCGTCAACAGTCACACGCTTCGTGCTCTTCGACCTCCCAGAACTCCATTCCCGGGCTACATTTTGAGTGGCCGGAGCCAACTGTAAGCCACTTCGTGCTCTTCGAGTTCCCAGAACTCCATTACTGGGCATGATTTTGAATGCCCGGAGCCAACTGTAGGCCACTTCGTGCTCTTCGATTTCCCAGAACTCCATTCCCGGGCCACATTTTGATGCCCGGAGCCAACTGTAGGCCACTTCGTGCTCTTCAAGTTCCCAGAACTCCATTCCTGGGCATGATTTTGAATGCCCGGAGCCAACTGTAGGCCACTTCGTGTTTCTTCTAGTTCCCAGAACTCCATTCCTGGGCCACATTTTGAATGCTGAGGCAGGCTGATGCTGCGGCCGAGGCAGGCTGAGGCTGAGGCAGGCTGAGGCTGAGGCCGAGGCTGAAGGCAGACTGAGGCTGAGGCTGAAGCAGACTGAGGCTGAGGCTGAGGCAGGCTGAGGCTGAGGCTGAGGCAGGCTGATGCTGAGGCAGGCTGAGGCTGAGGCTGAGGCTGATGCAGGCTGAGGCTGAGGCAGCTGAGGCTGACGCCGAGGCTGAAGGCAGACTGAGGCTGAGGCTGAAGCAGGCTGAGGCTGAGGCTGAGGCAGGCTGAGGCTGAGGCAGCTGAGGCTGAGGCTGAGGCAGGCTGAGGCTGAGGCTGTGACTGCGACTGCCGTTGCCGCTGCGACTGTCATCGCGAATGCGACTACGACTGCGAGAACAGCAGAATTCTACAACTGGATTTTCATCTGAATCTTAAGGGGAATGCTTTCAGATATGCTTCTACATATCGCTGTTAGGTTGCTTTGCCGGGATAATAATCGCTTCGCTCATTCCGCCGGCCCATAATGCGTAATCGCTGGGGTTTGGCTGCGCGTCCGTGAGCCATGCTGCGCTGATGGGGGGGGGGACGTTGTTTTCGGTGGTGGGTGCACCAGTCCGGTGTAGTTGGTTCGACGTTTGCGGCTGTCAGTGGTTTGTGGCGCCATCGTCTGCTCTCATGGGGCTCGCGGATGGTGGTTTGGCGCGGTCCGCCAATGGAGCCCCGCTTTCTGGAGGTTCCAGGGTTCGGTCGGGCTTTGCCTGCGGTTGCCTCGGCGTGTTTAGGGGTGCTCTGTTTGTGGTGCGAGGGTGTTGGAGGCCGTTTGGGGTCTCTTGGGAAGCCTCTCGAGGGCCTCTTGGCAGTATTTCTAGAGCCTCCTGTGGCCTCCTGGGGGCCTCTTGGGGCCTGTTGGGGGCCTCTTGGGGCCTCTCGGGGGCGTCTTGGGGGCGTTATGAGGTATCCTGGGGACGTCTTGCGGCTTAGAACGCGAAATGTCCGTTCCGGTCCCCCGTCGGGGCCCGGTCTTGGAGCCGTCTTGGGGGCATCTTGGGCCATGTTGGAGGTTTCTGGGGGTCTCTTAGGGCTCTCTGGGGTCGTTTCGGAACGGTCTTGAACCCTCGTAGGCCGTATTGGGGCGATATTGAGGGCTTTGTGGGCCGTCTTGGAGCGCTAGGAAGCCGAAGAGGCGAGAACGCCAAAATCCTAAAACAACAAATGAAAATCATCAATTTTGGCTTCTTGGGGGCCTCTTGGGAGGTCTCTTGGACGCATCTTGGGGCGTCTTGGGAGCATCTTGGGCCGTCTTGAGGCCTCTTGGGGGCGTTATGAGGTCTCCTGGGGACGTCTTGCGGCTTAGAGCGCGAAATGTCCGTTCCGGTCCCCCGTCGGGGCCCGGTCTTGGAGCCGTCTTGGAGGCATCTTGGGCCATCTTGGAGGTTTCTGGGGGTCTCTTAGGGCTCTCTGGGGTCGTTTCGGAACGGTCTTGAACCCTCGTAGGCCGTATTGGGGCGATATTGAGGGCTTTGTGGGCCGTCTTAAAGCGCTAGTAAGCCGAAGAGGCGAGAACGCCAGAATCCTCAAAAAAGCAATGAAAATCAGCAATTTTGGCTTGTTGGGGGCCTCTTGGGAGGTCTCTTGGACGCATCTTGGGGCGTCTTGGGAGCATCTTGGGCCGTCTTCAGTCCTCTTGGGGGCGTTATGAGGTCTCCTGGGGACGTCTTGCGGCTTAGAGCGCGAAGTGTCCGTTCCGGTCCCCCGTCGGGGCCCGGTCTTGGAGCCGTCTTGGAGGCATCTTGGGCCATCTTGGAGGTTTCTGCGGGTCTCTTAGGGCTCTCTGGGGTCGTTTCGGAACGGTCTTGAACCCTCGTAGGCCGTATTGGGGCGATATTGAGGGCTTTGTGGGCCGTCTTAAAGCGCTAGTAAGCCGAAGAGGCGAGAACGCCCAAATCCCCCCCAAACCAATGAAAATCATCAATTTTGGCTTGTTGGGGGGCGCTTGGGAGGTCTCTTGGACGCATCTTGGGGCGTCTTGGGAGCATCTTGGGCCGTCTTGAGGCCTCTTGGGGGCGTTATGAGGTCTCCTGGGGACGTCTTGCGGCTTAGAGCGCGAAATGTCCGTTCCGGTCCCCCGTGGGGGCCCGGTCTCGGAGCCGTCTTTGGGGCATCTTGGGCCATCTTGGAGGTTTCTGGGGGTCTCTTAGGGCCCTCTGGGGTCGTTTCGGAACGGTCTTGAACCCTCGTAGGCCGTATTGGGGCGACATTGAGGGCTTTTTGGGCCGTCTTGGAGCGCTAGTAAGCCGAAGAGGCGAGAACGCCAAAATCCTTAAAAAACCAATGAAAATCATAAATTTTGGCTTCTTGGGGGCCTCTTGGGAGGTCTCTTGGACGCATCTTGGGGCGTCTTGGGAGCATCTTGGGCCGTCTTGAGGCCTCTTGGGGGCGTTATGAGGTCTCCTGGGGACGTCTTGCGGCTTAGAGCGCGAAGTGTCCGTTCCGGTCCCCCGTCGGGGCCCGGTCTTGGAGCCGTCTTGGGGGCATCTTGGGCCATCTTGGAGGTTTCTGGGGGTCACTTAGGGGGTCGTTTCGGAACGGTCTTGAACCCTCGTAGGCCGTATTGGGGCGACATTGAGGGCTTTATGGGCCGTCTTAAAGCGCTAGTAAGCCGAAGAGGCGAGAACGCCAAAATCCTAAAAAAGCAATGAAAATCAGCAATTTTGGCTTGTTGGGGGCCTCTTGGGAGGTCTCTTGGACGCATCTTGGGGCGTCTTGGGAGCATCTTGGGCCGTCTTGAGGCCTCTTGGGGGCGTTATGAGGCCTCCTGGGGACGTCTTGCGGCTTAGAGCGCGAAATGTCCGTTCCGGTCCCCCGTCGGGGCCCGGTCTTGCAGCCGTCTTGGGGGCATCTTGGGCCATCTTGGAGGTTTCTGGGGGTCTCTTAGGGCTCTCTGGGGTCGTTTCGGAACGGTCTTGAACCCTCGTAGGCCGTATGGGGGCGATATTGAGGGCTTTGTGGGCCGTCTTGGAGCGCTCGGAAGCCGAAGAGGCGAGAACGCCAAAATCCTCAAAAAAGCAATGAAAATGATTAATTTTGGCTTCTTGGGGGCCTCTTGGGAGGTCTCTTGGACGCATCTTGGGGCGTCTTGGGAGCATCTTGGGCCGTCTTGAGGCCATCTGGGCCGTCTTGGGGCGTTCTTGGCTTCAGGCTGCTGGGCCTGCCACATATTTGGCGTCTCCTCGGGGCGCTCCAGAGGCTTCCAGGGCCGCGCCCAGGAAGTCCGGCATCTCTGGCCCCCAGCAACAGCAACAACAACAACAACAACAACAACAACAGCAGCAGCAGCAGCAGCAGCAAGAACAACAGCATCACCACCACCAACAACAACACCAATATCAACACCAATGCCACCACCAACACCAACACCAACACCAACACCAACACCAACACCAACACCACCAACAACAACACCAACAACAATACCAACAGAAGCAACAACAACACCAGCAATAATCCGCACCGCAGAACCCCACTTCAGCCACGAGTCAGTGCGGCACCGACAGAATAAGTAATCTAGGAATGCGCCTACACTATCATCGCCAACATATCCCTGCATGCTTCCACTGGGTATGTTTCAGACCATGCTCAACACAGCTCGCAGGTGCCGAGATGCCATCCTAGCTCCTCGATTCTACAGGCTTGCGCCACATCCGCCGACCCCTTGTATTCCTTGTGATAGCAGCGCGAAATCGTCAAGCATCATTAGTCGTTTTCTCTCGTCTTGCAATGTCTGGTCCCTGCAGCGCGGCATTCAATGCAGCTTACCTTTCGTCTATAACCTTCGTTTAGGATGCAATATCTTATGATAGCATTCAGTGCAGCTTACCTTATGGTTGTCTTACTTTGAGATGCAAGGGGCTGGGCTCCGGCCCGCCCGCGCCGCCCCTAAGGGGCCTGCCAGCCCGTGAGGCGTTTTCCCACAATTGGGGAAGCACGGGAGACCTTCTGAGAGTTATCGGTGAAACTCTCACCACAATTTGGAAGACCTGGTCAGCTCCCCGTCAGGCGTTTTTCCGCAATCGGGGAAGCATGCAAGACCTTCTGAGAGTTATCGGTTTAGCCCTCAGCATTCGAGAAAACTGGACGTCCCAAATGGTCCCAAGACGGTTCAAGAGGGCCCCAAGACAGTCCAAAAGAACCCCTAAAAGGCCCCAAGAGGACGGCCCAGAAGACCCAGGGCAAATAAAGAGTGATCGGTAACGCAGAGAGCTCATCACGCCAAGGCTCCCAACGGCGAAAGCGGGGAGAGACGGCTTTATCCCGATACCGTCAAGACGGCCGAAGAGGGCCTTCTCTTGGCGGCCTGTTGGGGCTCTCTTGGCGGCCTCTAGGGGCTTTCTTGGGAAGCTCGTGGTGCTTTCTTAGGGCTCTCTCGGTGTCGTCTTGAGGCCCTCTCGGGCCGTCCTGGGGACCTCTTGGCCAGCCACCAACAGGCTTCCAAGAGGTCCGCTCCCAAGAGGCCGAGGCGGAAGGGGTGGAGGGGGAAGGGGGGATGGATGGGGAATGAGGCAGAGGGGGAGGAGGAGGAGGAGGAGGAGGAGGAGGAGGAGGAGGAGGAGGAGGAGGAGGAGGAGGAGGAGGAGAGGAGGAGGAGAGGAGAAGGGGGGGGGGGGAGGGGGAGGGGTGGGAGGAGGAGGAGGAGGAGGAGGAGGGAGGAGGAGGAGAGGAGGAGGAGGAGGAGGAGGAGGAGGAGGAGGAAGAGGTGGACGATGAGGATGAGGAGGAGCAGGAGGCAGGAGGGGGAGGAGGATGATGAGGAGGAGGAAGAGGAGGACGGGGAGGAGGAAGAGGTGGAGAAGGAGGAGGAGGAGGAGGTGACAAGTCGTTCAACGCCACGGCTCTCGGGAGCGCGGGGAATTGGAAAAAACACAACGCCAAGGCTACCGCTAAGAACGATGACGTAACGAGTTTCGATCACCAAGGTTGCGATTGCGCACAGTGGTGTGAAACATCGCTTCCAGCGCCAAGGCTGTGATTACGCGAGCTATCGCGGGCAAGTCCTTGAAACGCCTTTTCCGTTCCCGTGCTGGTCCACGTGACGGAAAGAACCAGGTACGAGTGATGACGTTGTGTTTGGGCGAAGACCTCGAGGGAGGGGTCCTGGGGAGGGGGGTGGGGCGGATGGATGAGTGTGAATGGCCGCTCGGGGCGTGTTGGGGGTCTCTTGGGCGCTTCTTGGGCCGTTTTGGGCGCTCGCGACGGTCCAAGAGGGGTTCAAGACGGCCGAAGATACTTCCAAGACGCCCAAGAACGCTCCGAGAGAGTCCAAGACCGCCCAAGACTGCCCAGGGGGGCTCCACGACGCCCCACAAGGCGCCCACGGTGCGCCCCCAAACGCTAAAAAACATTGATTGTCCTAAGGAAAACGTGCATGTTGAGTATGCGCGAGTTTTCGGCCTCCACGGCGTCGGTGACGGCCCAAGAGGCCCCCAAACCCGCTCCAGGACGGCCCAGGGTGCTCCCAAGAGGATCAACACAGCCCGAGAGGGCCCTAAGACGACCCAAGAGGCGCCCAAGACGGCCCAAGGGACGCGGATGTGGCGGTCGACGACGGGGAGACGAAAAGGATTAGGACAATGTACTGCGCGACGTGCAGCCATGTCAAAGCCAAGCAAAAGTCGCGGAAAGGCAGCGCGAAGTGGAACGAGAGCGTGGAACGAACGCGCCCGCGATGTACGAACGATAAGTGCCTGTCGCTGTATGACGGAAAGGCGGAGATGTCAGAAGCTCAGAAGAAGCACAAAACTGCGGGGGAGAGGCTCTGTCAGAAATGCGTGGAACAACGAAAGAGAGAGAGAAATAGAGAGAGAGAGAGAGGTGCGACGGGGCAGTGCGGAGGCAGCGAATCGTAAAACGGAAAGCCGAGGCGGACGCGAAGCCGCTGACGTGCGCGACGTGCGGAGGAGCGTTCTCGGACACGAAACATTTGAAGCCCAACCAAGTGGAACATCATCGAAAGGCGAAAGGAGCCAAAGTGGTGTGCGGAGGCTGCAAGGACTTCGGGTTCACAGCCCGCAGTTGCCAGCCGTATCAGTGCAGCGGCGCGTGCGAGAGAAGGCTACCGAAGTCGGCGTTCCCCGGCCCGCACATTGTCCCGCGAGACGCCAACAAAAGGCACCCTGAAGTGCAAGACATGCAACTGATGTCGAATCGGGCACGCGTGCTGGTGAGAAAAAGGAGGACGGGACAGGCGAATGGAGATGAGGCGGAGGATAGGGGGGGGGGCGAATCATCGAATATGACGAGGCGAAGCGGACCAGGAACACGAGGAGGGGGGCGAGGAGGAGGGGAACGTGGAGAGGGTGGAGGAGGACGAGGAGGAGGGGGACATTGAGATGAGGCTCTGAGTTATGGTCTATGGGTGAGAAATTCTTGTATGTGTATAGCGATTTATGGTCTATGGGTGAGAAATTCTTGTATGTGTATAGCGATTTCGCGGCACGCCTTTCGGGGACCTCTGGAAAACAGTTTTGAAGCCACCGGGGGGCCGAGTTGGACAAGGACGGTGAGGAGGAGGAGGATGAGGGGCACACGGAGGAAATGAAGAACGGGGGGAAAAGAATCGACGAGGATGAGGATGAGGAGAGGGAGGCAGAGGAAGAATGGGCGAGGGGCTTCTCGCGGGACTTTTGGAGGCAGTTTCGAAGCCTCTTGGGGGCCGTTTTGGGACCGTTTGGGGCTCTTTTGGGGGCCTTTTGGGGCTTCTTGGAGGCGTCTTGGGGGCCTCCTGAGGCCTCTTGGGGCCTTCTGGGGCCGTCTTGGGGCGGAAGGTTCGGATTGTCGGTTCAAGCTCCCCCTCTTGGGCCCCTCGTGGGGCCGTCTTGGGCAGTCTTGGGGGCCTATTGTGCCGTCTTGGCGCCCTCTGGGGCCGACTTGGGCGCCTCTTGGGGGCCTCTTGGGCCTTCTTGGAGCGGTCTTGGGGTGCTCTTGGACGGTCTTCAAGGCCGTGAAGGCCGACAAGTCGTGCATTATCAAAATGTACGTCTTCCCATAGGAATTTCACAATTTTCAGCTCGTAGGCCCTTCTGAGGGCTGCTCTTGGAGGCCGCTTGGGCCGTCTTGGAGGTCTCTTGGCTCGTCATGGGACCTTCTTGGGCGTTTTGGAGCGCTCGTGTGGCGTCTCGGGGCCCTCGTGGGCCGTCTTGGAGGCGTCTTGGGACCTTCTGGGCCCGTCTTGAGCCCCTTTCGGGTCCAAAAAAGCCCGTGAGTCGCTCGTCCAGGGCCCCGGGGGGGGGGGGTCAAATCGCCGGTTTGGGGTCCCTGGGGGGGGACTTTTGGGGGGGGGGAACTATCT
>CAUYUJ010017986.1:148857-151357 GCA_963575745.1 Prorocentrum cordatum | reverse complement strand
AGCCAAGCTGGCCACTCTCCGCTGGTCTTCGAGCTGCGCCTGCGGGGGCGCAGTCGGGAGCGGGTGCTGCCTTGCACGCGTCGTCTCGTCCTGGTGCCCTCGGAGTCCTGGCGAGGCATTCGGCCCCCGCCTTCCGGTGGCGGAGCTTCGGTTGGCCACTCCCCACCGATGCCCGCGCTGCGCACGCGAGGGCGCGCGCAGGCAGGCGGGCCCCCGCGGGTCTGCCCCCCCCGGGGCGCCTCCCCGGAGCGCGAGGACAGGAGCCGCCCGCGCCGCGCCCCCGGTGATCCGGAGGTCAGCCAGGGGGGCAGTCGCCCTCGGTCCTGGCACGGGCCCCGTCCTCGCGCGAGCCCCCTCGGTTCCTTGCGCAGCCACCCCCCGAAAGCCAGATATATTTTGTTGTGGTGTCTGGTTGGGTCGTCCGCCTTCCCCGCTGGGGATGAGGACGAAACTCAACCGACGGCAGGGGTAGAGAGAGTGTGAGAGAGAGAGAGTCCTTGCGAGGGGCTCCAGCGCAGACATGAAGCTCGGAGGTTGATGGAGCTCCTGCCCTGACACGTCGATGAGTGAATGGGCCGTTGTGGGTTCGCGAGGGGGCGTCGCGGCCGTCATTTCTGCGGGTCCAGGTCCGTCGGTTTCGGTCCCAGGCCGTGTTCTCTGAGGGGAGGTTCACGAAACGGAGGTGTGTCCACCGCCGAGAAAGCAGGCCTTCGGCAGAGCTCTGGGCCAAGACAGAGAAACAGCGCTTGCCGGCTCCAGAACACACACTGGACCACAGCAGTGACCAGGGGGGCCTCCGGGGCTGTCGTCGTCCGCGCGCCGGGCCTGGCACAGAGAGAGGCCCGGCCGCTCCTCGCGCGGCGCGGGCCGGACGTGCGCGCGCACGCCCGGGAGGAGCAGTGGCTCAGGAGGGGAAAAAGCACACAGACAATTGATCGTCGATCCCCAAGAAAAGATGGGAAAATATGAAAAGTGGGGGGAAGACAGAAGAAACCCAGAAAATGTGAGAAAATATCGGGAAATCCTGTTATTTAATCGCTTCGCTCATTCCGCCGGCCCATATTGTGCCATCGCAGGCGTTTGCTTGCGCGTTCGTGGCCTCTTGGAGCCTCGCTCGGGAGGCCTCCAGGGGGCCTCCTGAGCTCTCGTGACGGTCTCTTGGGGGGCTTTCGGCGGGCTCTTGGCGGTATTTGTTGGTCCTCTTGGGGCCTGGGGCCTGACGTTGTTGGTCCTCTTGGGGCCTCACGGGAGCTTATTGGGGCGTCTTATTTGTGTGTGTCTTTGTTTGTGTGTCCCAGGGCCCCTTCCGTGGCCAAGGCAAGGCCGAGTTCCTCGCGCGGGCCCCGCGGCTCCTCGAGGTCGAGGAGGGTTCAGAGCTGGCCAGGGGGCCGCCGTTGGGGCGCTCGCCCAGCCTGGAGAATAAAACGACGCGAAGATCGGGACAAAATCGGATCGGGACAACTCGAAATCTCTGAGAATCGGCGGGGTTGGAGGATGTATTGGGCGCCGCGGCCGCTCCAGAGCGTTCCAGAACGCTCTGAGAGCGCTCCGGAACGCTCTGGAGCGATTTATCCCGATCCTAGCCCTGTTTTAGAGAATCACACGCGTTCCTCGGGCCGCGCTCGCCGGTGGCGCCCGCCGTGTTTTTTTTTGTTTGTTGGAGCCGCGGGCCCCCGTTCCCCAGGCTTCGGCAGCGGGAGGGGTCCTTTTCAAAGCGAGAGGCAGCGACGAGTGAACGCATCCAAAAGGGGGCCTGCCCGTTTCTTGGAGATTGATGGCTTGATGTTGAAGAAAGGGCTTCGTTCCTGATTTGGCGCTTCCTCTGGCACTGCCACGATTGCATGGCGGAAGCTTTGGCGGCGAAGTGGGGCGGAAATCGGCATCAGAGGAGCTTGCACAGTAACTGGCGGACATTTCCGCCTTGCTTGCGCCATCGTCCAGGATGCACGGCGGATCCGGAGTCGGTGCGTGAGCGATCCAGAACTCTTGTCGGGGGTGGACAGAACCCCCAATAGTGACACGTCGATTAGTGAATTGTCCGTTTTCGGTTTTCGAGAGGGCGCCGTGGCCGTTATTTTCCAGGCTTGCGCCCGCCAGGTTTGGGCCCGAAGTCGTTTTCACTAAACCACGTTTTACTAAAGGGGGATCTGTCCATCCCCGATCTTGAGCAGCCGAGCCACCGCCTGGTCGACTCGACTGCTCCCGCAGAGCCGCGCTCGAGACCCCTCCCGTCGCCGCCGCACTTAAGCCGCCCCAGCCCAACCCGCAGGCCCCGATCCGCCCTCCCTTCCCGGTGGGGGGCGCACCTGCCGGCACGCCCCCTGAGATCCGAGGCTGCGAAACACGTGATGACGGCATCGCGGCAATCTTCGGGCCGGAGCGGCCTGTGACGGCCCCGGGGCCCGAAGGCCGGGCGAAGGCGCCCGGCGCGGAGCGGAGATGCCACGCGGGGATCTCAGGGCTTGGAGCGGAAGAGGGCAGAGGCTGTGGGCGATGTCGG
>CAUYUJ010017986.1:128857-146357 GCA_963575745.1 Prorocentrum cordatum | reverse complement strand
GTCTCCAGGCGTCCACGTGCCGGGCTTCTCCCTGCCTCCCGTCCCGCGGAGCGGAGCGACATGCCATCCGCGTGCAAGGCATACCGTGTCGCCGGGGCCGCCGCCGCGACACGCTCAGCAAAGATCTTGACCGTAGGAGCTTGGCTTTCATCTTGGAATCGGCGGGGGGTCTGAGGTGGCACACTACTGGTCCCGGCCAGCAGGAAGGGAGGTGAGGTTCGAGGTTCTGGGTTCGGGAAGGTTTTTGCCTTTCTCGGTCTCCAGGGGGCCATTTTCTGGCCCCAGAGCCGTCAAACGCGGATCTGGGGTGAAACATTGCACCCCTGGAGAGTTCCGGGCACCGATTCTGAGCGGATTCGTTTTCTCCCCCCTCCCCCCTGAATCGTTTTCTCGGGGCCCACGCAGCTCGGACCTCACGGCTGCTTCCGATTGTCATCACTCGAAGACCGAAGTCACCCCCTAGGGGCGGCCGAAAGAGGTCGGACGACCAGGGCGCCAAGGGGCGTCAAGTCCCCCCCGAAGGGCGCTAAGGCGCCGTCGGACCGAGGCATCAGATCGAGGTCGGTTCGGGGAGGGCACCCAGATGTGCTTCGTGTCTGTTGGATGCCCTCGTGCATCCTGGGAGAGGGCACCCTCGAACGTTCTTCAGTCTGGCTGGCGGAGGTACCCACGTTTTTCGAGGAGGTTCCTGTGTCCCAGGTCCGACCGTCGTGGCCGAGTGGCGCTTCGCGCGTCGCGATCCGGGCTGGCGCGGCTGCCCGCCTCCGAGGGGGGGGGGGGGGCGGCGCGGGGGCGCGAGGGCGCGAGGATGGTCGCGCGTTGCGCATCGCGGGGCGCGGGGCGCGAGCTTGGACGACCGAGAGCGGGGCATGGCGCCCACACGCCGGTCGTGGAACGTATAGGTAGTTCTGGACTCCCAGATCCCGATCTGCTTCAGGCGCCCTCCTACTGCAAGGACCGATGTGCTCTTGCTGTGTGCTTGTTCTTCTCCTGGACCCAGGATGCGCTTTCCGACTTCTGCTTCATGTTTTTACCTGCCTCCTCCGACCAACGAGTAATCCAGCGTTCGACGACGACCTCCACCTCCTCCTCGCCCCGAGGTGTGCGGCGAGGGTGCCGCAGTGGCCCGCCGCCCGCTTCCCGCCGACTGCCCCATCTGCTTCGAGGACTCGCCCCCCCCCCCACCCCCTGGCCTCTGGCTCCTCTGCCCGTCCGCCGCCCCCACCACGCCATGCCGCAACGCCCCCCGCCTTGGCATCCCCCCCAACCCATCCCTGCATCCATCCCCTCTTCCCCATTGTCCCAGCCCCTCCGCCTTCCATCCCCCCTCCCCCATCTCGCCATCCTCCTCCTCCTCCCTCTCCTCCCCCTCCCCTCCTCCTCCTCCTCCTCCTCCTCTCCTCCTCCTCTCACTCCTCCTCCTCCTCCTCCTCCTCCCTCCTCCTCCTCCTCCTCCTCCATCCTCCTCCTCCTCCTCCTGCTGCCTCCTCCGTCCCCCCACCCCCCGCCTTGCGTCCCCCCCCATCCCTGTATCCATCCCCCTTCTCCCCACGTCCCCCTCCTCCTTCCCGCATCCCTCGCCGCTCCCTCCTTCCCTCCCTCCCCTACTTTCTTTATCCGCCGTGCCTCATCACCCGTGGCATAGATGGTCAGTTTCCACTTATCGCGAATTCAGACATTTACGGTGTTAGAGTTATTCGCATCGTCTTTTAATCTTCGGTCCTTCCAGCTCCACCTGTATTTCCTTCTCCTACTCAGGAGCTCTTGTCGTCGATATATATATATATATATATATATAAGCGATATGGCGCCGAACCACACTTCAGCATCCACAGTGTAGTGACAGCGTTGCAGTTCTGAAGTTGAGCAGTACCTCACCACATTGAAGTTTAAGAGCTCTTGAGCACGGCAAGAACCGCAAAGCATATCGCGAAGTGCCCGTAATTGAATCGTGCGCCTAGTAAGCTACAATACAATGCTCAGGAGCAGTTGGACACGATATACCCCAACGCGGTGACACCTCGATTTGAGTACCGCGAGTGCCGGGCGGAGTCCAGACATGGTGTGCTTCAAAGTTATTGTTCGATGATCCAGCGGTGTGCTCCAGAGAGTACACGACGGGGCATTGAAATAAAACCCGCCAAGACAAGTCAATGCAGGATTTTCGCATCGATTCGTTAGACATTGGCATTCGCGCTGTGCAAGTGCAGGGCCCCGTCAGTTTGGCTACTCGGCGTGTGTTTCGCCAGGTACCAGTTTTACGCGTCGATCGGTGATGTCGCTCGGGCGCACTCGGCGCAGGAGTCGGTGAGCTGGTCGGCCTGCTGCTCTTCCGCCTGCTCCTCCTCCTTCCTGGCCTGGTGGCGGGAGGCGGCGATGCCGGGCTCAGCCGGCTCGTCCTCCTCGCCGTTGAAGTCGTCCTCGCTCCTCTCCTCCCCGCTGCCCTCCGCCGGGTCCTCCTTCCAGCCGTCCGGTGCCGTCCCTGTCGGCCGGCTGCGCGCGCGGCGTGCGGGGCGGAGGCATGGGGACCACATCGGACCTCTGGGTGGGGCCTCGGGCCGGGCCCGGGGTCGGACGTGGGGCGGGCCGTGGGGCCGGGGGGTGGCGCCCCGGGCGCGGCGTCGGGCTTGGCGTGGGGCGTCCCGGGCGGGTCGTCCGCCTGGGGCGCCGGCCTGGGGCGTCTGGAGCAGGCGGGGGTGTCGGAGGCCGCCGCTGCTCGCCGCGCAGCTCGTACTTGCGCCGTCGCCCTGCTGCTTGCCCCGTGCATGCCCGAGCCCGCCGCTGCGCGGCAGGAGGCGGAGGAGAGAAGGAGGAGGAGGAGGAGGAGGAGGAGGAGGAGGAGGAGGAGGTCCGTAGCCATTTTGGCTCAAGGCTAAACGTTGTGAAGGGCTATAAACGCCCGAGAATCAGCGATTAGCTTTGGCCCGTCCGGGGCCATCTCTCAGGCCGCCGCAGGCCACGGCGTTCTCCACCCACAGCCCCTCCGTCGTTTTGGGCGCCTTCGGCTACCTGCGTAGCCAGAGCGAACGATGGCTGGTGCAAGCAATAGTGGACTTTTCGCTCTGCTCGAGGCAGCGCCGACGTTCCCGTCCCAGGAAGGGGTCGCAGGTGCCGCAGCTGCTGCTCAAACTCAGGGACGTGGTGGCCGTGTTCGCCCAGGTACTGGTGATTCTGGCACTCCTCAGCGTGGTCGTGGGGGCCCCCGTGACGACGACAGAAGCCGCTCACAGTCCTTCGAGGATGCCATGGAGTCAGATGACCTCAAGCAGTATGGGACGACACAAAGAAGGAGCTTCTTCAGGCCATCTCAGCTATTTCCACAAACGTCGGCTCCCTTGGCAAGCTGGTCAACGACTCCGTCGGTGGCCTCAGCAGACAAGTGGAAGCACGTATGTCAGGACTCGAACGCACACAACGTGAGCAGAAAGACGAGATGGCACGTATGTCGGCAAAGATTACCCGCCTGGAAGAGATTCTGGGGATCATGCAGAAGGAGGTACCACAGGCGGTGGTGGACCCCTCCTCGAACGAATTCGATCGCCAGCCAGACCCCACGATTCTCGTCATCAGGTGTAAGAGTTACTCGACCAAGGAGTCAGTCGCAGAGTCCGTGGTCAAACCTATCATTGAAAATAACAATATTCCTCACAGCGAGGTGCAATTTGAAGGAGACCCCGCTGGAAAGAGATTTGTGCTCCGCATCAAGGGATCTCCAGCGTACGCAGCCCGTCGAGTGGGACAAATTATCGGCAGCTTCAAGATTAGTGCGCAGGAGTGGCAACGATTCAGCGCGATGGACTCCCAGGACACTCCTTCTGAGGTCTTTGTGTCGGTTGACAAGTCGCAGGCTCAAGTCAAGCGCGAGATCGTCGCAAAGCAGTTCAAGCGCGTGCTTTCAGAACTATATCCGCAGCATCACTTCCACATTAACAAGGCGAAGGGCGAGGTCAGCCTGCAATGGAAGCCCCTGCTCCGCGGCGTTCCTGCTCAGGGCAACGAGGTGCCGACGATCGAGTACGCCGATGTCAATTTGC
Source organism: Prorocentrum cordatum (assembly GCA_963575745.1). Lineage (NCBI taxonomy): Eukaryota > Dinophyceae > Prorocentrales > Prorocentraceae > Prorocentrum > Prorocentrum cordatum. Next base: position 142,323 of record CAUYUJ010017986.1, on the reverse strand, counting down.
AGCACTTCAACTTCAGTCGCACAGACATCGAGGCCAAGGTGGCGCAGGTTGTGCGACCGCCTGAGCCTGTCTCGTGGCGGGTTTAACCCGCTCTTTTCGGCATGGAGCGGTTCCTCTTCCTCGGCCTCCCCTCTCTCGTTCTGCTCCTGGAATGCCCAAGCTCTGTTCCACCATAAGCAGAAGATCAAGGACCGCAAAATCCGCTACGCTAAGTCTCTCCTGGGACCTGGTACCATCTTGGGGATTCAGGAGTCTCACGGGTCAGAGGCTGAAATCAAGGATATGCTGTTCCACATGCATCGCCCGTTCCAGGCGTTCTTCTCTCTTTTTCTTGTCTCTGCTCATCCAGCTGGCGGGGTGATTACCATCTTGCCAGATTTCAACAAGACTCACGGTGCTGCGAGGCGCCCAGTAGTCACTCCGATTGAGCTTGTCAGGGGCCGTGCGGTGAATGTTCGAGCTTTGTTCCCAAATGGTGTTTGGGTATCGCATTTCAACATTCATAATCACGGATTGACGTCGGCCCAGAGAAACTACATCCGAGAGACTATCAACGTGGACTACAGCAAGGCCTCGGAGGACCCCCTGAAAGGCTTCATCCTCGTAGGTGGCGACTTCAATTTCTCGGACGAGCCCCCGAAGGCGCTAGATGACCTATCCCTCTCCAAGCTTGGTATTGCCCTCTCTCAGGACCCAGAGAAGATCCCCTCCCAGGACCCCGATAAGCACTCGTCCCAGCCCATCCGCTCTGGAGGCCCCTGGAAGGCCACTCTCAAGAAGCTCGTCGAAATCGACCCTGGGGGCCCGACTCATTTCTGCGCCGCGCGGGGGGGCTCTCGGGAAACTGGATAGGTTATTCGTGTCAGCGCCAGGATGGTGCATCACCCAGATGCGCACGGGTGCTCGCGTCCACGGGTACCCCGAGGTGCTTGCTAAGACAAAGCTGTCCGACCATGCTGCGATCAGCGCGATCCTCACACCTTGCTCTCAGACGCCGCCTAAGGATCGACGAATCCATCAATATATCTTCAAGCGGCGCGAGTACCAGCAATTTATTGAGTCCGTGCTGGCACAGATAGACGATCGTGTTCTCTCTCCACCTCTCCGACTCCTCTTTCACAAAGATCTCATGTTCGAAGCTGCCCGCCACGCTCGTAATCGACTTCTCACTGGTAAACCTCACGATCCTCTCTCTCGTTATGTAGCGTGCCGCGCTATCGCCAGAGCAGTTTGGAACCAGGACGTGGCGCTGGCCAGGCGCATTGCATTGTCGCACCCCTTCGGCCGCAAGTTTATCAGCCTAGATGTTATGCAGCAGAGCGTGAGCATCACTGACCCGATCAGGTTTCACGCTGAGGCGAACGAGGCCAACTTGGCAATGTTCCACTCGGCACAAGCAGATGCCAGACAGCGACTTCAAGGTGATCCCCCGACCCTCGAGCGGGCCAAATTGGCCAAGCGCATCAAAAGCCTTCAGATTCGGGCTCGTCTTTGGTCTTCTTTCGATAGAAAGCTCCCGCTGCAGGGCCTCAGGACGGACCAGGACACGGTCACCTCGAAGCCGAACGAGATTTTGTCAGGTCTGGCTCAGCATTGGGGTCCAGTTTTTGCGAAGTCGAAGATCGACAAGCCTGCCGCCTTCCAGTGCGCCCAGAGATTCAAGCCAAGCATCGATCTTTCAGGGCTGCCGCCACCTTCGGAAGCTAGTATTGTTCGTTTCCTGGGCAGGGTTTCGCCGGGCGCGCCTGGACCAGATGGCCTGCCTTACTGGGCCTGGAAATTTCACCCCGAGGGCCCGAAGGTTTTGTGCAGTACGTTGGACTGGAACCTGGCTGGCAACCCTCCCCTCTTCGGTTTCAACCAGATGCTTGGCGCTTTCTTGGTCAAGGGCTCTGAGCCCGAGGATAACGACAAAGTGATCCGAGATGCCAGTGGAACCCGCCCCCTGGGACTAAAGAACACTGACTGCAAGATCTCAACCTCGGCGGTCATACAGCCTCTGACGCGGGCTCCCCCAGGATTCATGCATCAGGCCCAGAGGGGCTTCGTGCCCAAGCGAAATTTCGGGGACAACATAATAGAGCTCGACACCGAGGCACGAATCACTTCGATGATGCCAGATTGCACTTCCAGGCTCCCTGCTCTTCTCTCTTTCGACTACGGCCAGGCCTTCCCCTCCATCTCCCAGCACTGGATCTTCCTCATCCTGAAATCGCTCAACCTCCCCCAGCCCCTCTTCGAGTTTCTGGAGTTTATTTACACGCAGGTCGCGTGCTACGGCCAGCTCGGGCAGTGCATGATATTCCTTTACCTCGTCGAGTCGGGGATTGTCCAAGGGTGTCCTGCGAGCGGGACCTTATATGCGGCGGCGTCTCATCCTTTCGTCGAACACTTCGAAACCCTCCTCGAGAAGAAGCAGCTGGGCCTTGTGAGGGCCTGCGCGGACGATAAAGGCAGTGCGATTCGAGATCTGACCGCCCTCAGAAAATTATATGCGGTTTTTCGGGCTTCGAAACGGGTGGCCAACCTAACCCTCAAACTGAGTAAATGTAAACTAGTGCCATTAAGCGGACCCTTCTCGGAGGCAGTCGCTTGGACTTATAAGAATTGGATCAATCAGCACTTGCCCGAGTGGTCAGATATATGCATAGTACCCAAGCTGCTCGACTTAGGAGTCTTTCTTGGTCCTGCTGCGCCCCCCTCGTCCTGGGATGCACCCATGACCAAATGGGCGAAACGCTCGTTCAGCATAGCCCAGTCAGGAGCGCCCGCAGCTATCGCCACCACATTATACGACTCGCGTGCTCTCTCCTGTTTGGGGTACATCGCTCAGTTCTGTCGGATTCCCAAGACAGTGCTTCCGAAAGAGCATGCTATTTTCGCTTCGATTTTAAAGATGCCGCACTGCTCGCTGTCTCGTCAGGCGTTCTTCTCTCTCGAAAGCTGGGGCGGCCCTCGCCTCAGAAGTGCTCTAGTGCTCAACCTGGCGACGCTCATGCGAGCGTCCGTTAGCACGTTCTCTGTTTGGCGGTCTTGCGTTGCTCGTCTCTCGGAGGCGGGGTCAGAGCTTCCCCTTGAAGATATAAGTAGAGGCCGCCGCTGCCCAGAATTCTGGACAGAGCCCCCGATCTGCGACACCTTGCATGCAGCGTCGACAGGTTTCAGCAACGATCCGCATTTTGCGAAGGCTGGCCGCCGTGCTTTACAGTGTGCACTGGAGGCCCAGCGTGAGGGCAAGAAGATCCAGCGTGCCGCTGCCGAGAGCCTCAAGTCTTCCCTCTTTCCCCCCTCGCTCGCTCCGACGTTCCGAGCCCGTCTCGCCCACCTCCTCCCCAATGTTCCGACAAGGCAGTTGGACGCGATCTGTTGGCCGCAGGTCAAGACTGTAGTATTGTCTCTTCCTCCTGCTTGGAGGCAAGCTGTGCTGAAAACACTCGCTGGAGCCTGGGCTACTCAATCGCGATTCCAGCAGTGTCAGAGATGTATGTTCGGGTGCGCAGCTGGTTTAGACTCCCAGGGCCACTACCTTGTCTGTCCTCGGTTTTGGGGGTTATTACAGGAGTTTCACGGCCACCCGTTTCCAGAATGCCCCATTCACCGATTAGGCCTCCGTCACCCCGCAGCTGAATCCTTGAAGATAATTGTCTCAGCTTTTTACTTTTTTACTCTCGCCCATGTCGAACCCCACCCTCTCTCTCGGGATGCCGCCCTCGCCCTCCTTCCCCAGCTCCGTTCATCTCTTAATCATACTGTCCCCGCATCGCGCCCGCATACGGCTACACCGTGTGCCAGCCGCCCTGCGGCTTCTGCAAGGCCGCCCCGCCCGTACAGGAGTGGGAGCAGCAGTAGCAGTAGTTCCAGCAGTAGCAGCAGTAGTGGCAGTGGATAAGACCGTGCTCGCCGTGGTACGAGCGCAGGAGGAGGAGGAGGAGGAGGAGGAGGAGGAGGAGGAGGAGGAGGAGGAGGAGGGGGAGGAGGAGGAGGAGGAGGAGGAGGAGGAGGAGGGAGGAGGAGGAGGAGGAGGAGGAGGAGGAGGAGGAGGAGGAGGAGGAGGAGGAGGAGGGGGAGGAGGAGGAGGAGGAGGAGGAGGAGGAGGAGGAGGAGGAGGAGGAAGAGGGAGGGAGGAGCAGGAGGAGGAGGAGGAGGAGGGAAGGATGGGAACGGAGGAATGGACGAATGGAGGAATGGAGGAGGCGGGCGAGCGCGAGCCGCCAGTGGCCGCGCCCCCGCGCGCAGGAGATGCAGGCCGAGACGCCCGCCGCGGCTGCTGCGGGGGCGCGGGAGGCGCCGCGGGAGGGGCGGGGGGTGCCTCCGTCCCCCGTGCATCTTTCCTTCGCTCCGCTTGCGGAGGGCCCCCCGGAGGGCCAACAGGCGTGCAGGGGGGGGCCCTCGAAGGCCCTCTCCGTCGAGCACCCGCCCTCGAGGACCCTCGGAAGACCAGCCGCGGCGAGGAGAGTGCCCCAAGAGGCCCGAGAAGCAGCAGAAGGACCTCCCCCTGACTCGTGCTCCTCCTCCTCCTCCTCCTCATCATCCTCCTGCTCCTGCTCCTCCTCCTCCTCCTCCTCCTCCTCCCTCCTCCTCCTCCTCGTATGCTCCTCCTCCTCCTCCTCCTCTTCCTCCTCCTCCTCCTGCTCCTGCTCCTGCTCCTCCTCTCCTCCTCCTCCTCCTCCTCCTGCCTCCTCCTCTCTCCTCCTCCTCCTCCTCCTCCTGCTGCTCCTCCTCCTCCTCCTCCTCCTCCTCCTCCCTCCTCTCCCCTCCGCCTCCATTATCCCTTCCTGTCCTCCTCCTCCTCCCTCCTCCTCCTCCTCCTCTCTCCCTCCTCCTCCTCCTCCTCCTTGCTCCTCCTCCTCCTCCTCCTGCTCCTCCTCCTCCTCCTTCTCCTTCTCCACCTCCGTGTCCTCCTCCTCCTCTTTCTCCTCCTCATCCTCCTCATCCTCCTCGTCCTCATCCTCATCCTCATCCTCCTTTTCCTTCTCCTTGTCTTTCTCCTTCTCGTTCTCCTCCCTCATCATCCTATGTGATTTCAGATCTGCAACCCGAGGGGTCCCCAACCCCTCCCCTGGGGTCAGCTGTGGGCCCCGGGTCGGTGGGGGCCACGACCTCTACTGAAGCCTGCGGGCTGCTGAGCACTCCTGTCGTCGAAGATCTGCGTCGACCGGACCTCGATCTGGGTCGATCGGACGAGGATGCGGCGGCGACGCCGACCAGGCGGCAGCGCAGGCGGCGGAGCGCTGCACCGGGTGGGCCTCCGCTCGGGGTGCCTTCCGATTCGGCCCCGAGGCCCAGGTGGAGTTCTGCGGCACCTGCGGCCACAACGTCCACGCGGACTGCCGCGGGCGCTGGGCCGCCGCCTCCCCGAGCGGCGACGCTTGCCCGCTGTGCCGCAGCCCGTGGGGCAAGGCGCCGCCGCCGCCGCGCCGCGCCGCGCCGCCGCCGCCGCCCGGAGGCCTCCGAGAGCCCTGCGTCCTCCGAGGAGGCCTGCCGGGAGGCCCTCGGCGCGAGCCCCCCCCTCGAGGGCCACGGGGGCAGCGACTCTTGCCCTCTCACCTCGGGCGGACCCCCCCCCCGCAGCGGCGCCTCGTCGGGAGCTCCTCGGGGGCGCCCGGCTCGCCCCGAGCGGCAGCCGCGGAGGCCCGAGCGCTCTGGCGCCCGCGGAGGGGGCACGCCGAGGAGCACGGGCAGGGGAGCCACTACTGGGGGAGCTGTGGTCCTTACCCCCCCTGGGGGACCCATCGGTTTCGACACCCCTCTCGAGAGATCGTCGATGCTATGGGTTCCCCCAGGGGGGTAAGGACCACAGCTCCCCCAGTTGTGGCTGGTCGGACGGGGGGGGGGGCCCGGCCAGGCGGCGCCTCGCGCCGCGCAGCCCGCCGCCGCGAGGCGGGAGGCCTTCGAGGGCCCCGCGCCCCAGGGGCCTCTCGGCCCGCAGCACCCTCCCCCTGGCATCGCTCGGGCGCGTGTGTGCTCTTTGTTTTTGTTGAGAGATTTGTTTCCTCGGCGGGGGCTCCCTGGAGGGGCAGCCTGGAGCATCCTGCGGAAGTGCAGGGGCGCACGAGGCCGAGAGATGCGCGGGTGCGGGGCGTCCGAGCGTTGCCGAGGCCCCCCTCGCGTCCCCTGCCCGTTTTTCCGCTCGCACTCTCCCGCCTCTCCGCTCCGCCTCCTGCCCCCCCCCCCGACAGCGACTGCGCGAATACACTCAAGTCAGGCCTGTCCCTCTACAGGGGGAATACTCCACAATGGTCCAAGAATAGTCAGGGGACGATTGTCTGATTGTTTTTTGCTCATTCGGGGGGTATCTTTTGATTTTCGCCCGACTTAAGAATACGGTAGGTTCGCGTCGTGTCGACCAGCGGCGACCCCAGCGCGGGCGTTCAAGGTTGAACGCCGCCGGCGGCCCAGAATCAGTCGATGTTGAACGATTGGACGTTGCGGAAATGGCCGATCGTTCAAGGTTGAACGATCCCTGCGGTGTCAAAAACCAACGCAGGGGTCGACACGACACGAACCTGCCGTACAGTCTCCGCGCCTAGTAAGGACGCGCGCCTTCATCTACGGTAGGTTCGCGTCGTGTCGACCGGCGGCGGCCCCGCCGCTGGCGTTCCGCGTGGAACGCCGGCGGCGGCCCAGAGCCGCGGCCGATGCCGAACGATCTTCGGAAGCGGCCGACCTCCTCCTCCTCCTCCTCCTCCTCCTCCTCCTCCTCCTCCTCCTCCTCCTCCTCCTCCTCCTCCTCCTCCTCCTCCTCCTCCTCCGATCAAGGTTGAACGATCCCCGCGGTGTCAGAAACCAACGCCGGGGTCGACACGACACGAACCCGCCGTAGCGTACCCTTGTGCCCTTGCCTTTGCGGCCCGTCGTTTGCCGTTTTCACGAGTCGCCCGCCGCCCAGGAACTTCCAGCTTCGGCCCCCAAGGGTCTTGCGTCCTGAGCACCCGTCCTTAGGACACGTTTTGACAGTATCCCCCTATCCGTTTTCCCGTTCGCACTCTCCCGCCTCTCCGCTCCGCCTCCGCCTCCCCCCTCCCCGACATCCGACTGCGCGAGGGTTTGGCCGCTTTCGGCCTCCCGGGGTCCTCGCCGGGCCCCGGGGCCGGCACAGAGCGGGGGATGCAGGGCTGGTCCTGGGGAAATTGTCGGGGCTTCTGGGGGGCCCGTATGGGACAAGGCAGGACACCAGACGAGTTCTGGGAGAGCGTTCCGGAGCGCTCTGGAAGAGCCGCGGCGGTCGACGCGTCCTCCAGAGCCGCCGGATCTCAGAGATCCTGGATTTCGTCCCAGTCCAGTTCTGTCCTAGCCCTGCTTTCGTCTCGACCCGGCTCCACGCGGCGGCGCGATGCCGTGGAGATCGTCGCGCGGCACGCGCTGCGAAGGTTGGGTGGCCCAAGGCGATCCGGTGGCATTCTGCGCTTCGACGGCCTAGTGGTCTGGATCCTGGAGTAGTTGACCACTGCTCGCGAGCGGTGTCCGTATTTCAGCTTTTCTTGGCGCCAGGTGTATCATCATGATATATTCATTATGCTTATTGGTTTGCCTCTTTTCACTTATCTTCTGCATCTTCTTCTTAGTCGTATTGCCATGGTTATTGCTGCTATTATTCAGAGCGTGAATTACCTACCCCGCTTTCGCTTCCAGGCAAAACCAAGTCATACCACGCGCCTCCTCGCCAAGCGGCCTGACCAGTACAGGTCGTAGTTTGGCATCGTTTGGTATCTGTTGGAAGCGAGGGTGGTCAAAAGCGAGGTAGGTTTGTTTTCCCCCTAATTATGGTTCTCCTTCGCAAGCACGGCAAAAGAAGCAGTGGACCCTCCCCAGGCGGCCGCGGTGGACCCCGCGGGGGGGCCCATCAACCTGGCCGCCTACTCCTCGGAGCATCGCGGCGTGTCCCTTGCGGCACTGTACCCGGAGACGCACCGCTGGATCCGCAGGCCCTGGGCCGCCCAGATGGGCTCCGACTGGATGTCTGGACGCCCGACATGGGCACCGAAAGAATGGGTACAATGCCCAACAGCAGTTCCTGTTCATTTTGAACAGGCCTCGCTGTCCACGCCGCCGCGGCCTGTGTCCATTCGAGACAGGAGGCCGCCTGCCCAACAGCGGCCGCTGTTGGTTTGGGACAACATTTGTTGTTGGGCATCGTACCCATTTTTTCGGTACCCATGTCGGGCGTCCAAAGGATGGAGTCGGAGGATCGCGCCGCAGCGCCGACGCATCGGAGATGCGGCTCGACGTGGAGCCTGATTTTCTCCGCGCCGACGTCGCCGATGCATCGCCGATGCATCGCCGACGCCGCCAGAGCATCGCCGAAGCGTCGCCGATGCATGGGCGAGGCGGTTCCATCCCCCGACCCCATCTACTGGGACCCCATCTGGGAGGCCCCTGGAGGCGGGGCTCCGAGCACTGAGCCGATCGGGCAGCGCCAAGCACGGGGTCACCACTGGCGGGGTCGTCGGTTTGCTTCCCCCGACGTGCGCGATTCGTGAAGCAAATCACGGCGGGAGGTTTTTGTTCAGCTGTTTGCCGTGAGCGCTAGGCTTTCTCGGCCCCCACAGATGTGTGCGCTCCCTCTGTCTGTTCCTGCCCTTGCTCTGCTCTGGTCTGCCCTTGCTCTGCCCTGCTCTGCTCTGCTCTACTCTGCTCTGCTCTGCTCTGCTCTGCTCTGCTCTGCTCTGCTCTCTCTCTCTCTCTCGATTTCTTTCCCTACCCCACCGAGGGCTCAGGCCTCTCTGGGCCAAGCCGGGGGTCCCCGGAGGGCCCACGAGAGCCCGGGAGCACTCAGAAGTGGGCGCCTGGCGCGCGATGTCGCGTCGCGGGGCGCCTGCAGGTTGCCGGGCGGTGGGCGCACAGCCCTTGCCGGCCGCCGCGGCTGCCTGGCGAGGAGGGGCCAGCCGCTGCGCGGCAGCGGCGCCTGCCCGCCGCGCAGCGCTGCTGGCCACGTACCGCCTCGCCGGCCTGGCGAAGGCGGGGGGGCCAGCCGGGCCCACCAGCTCGCCGGGCGGCTGGCTGGCTGCTGGTGATCGGGCTCCTCGGCGGTGCGCCGCCGGTCGGCGCGGCCGGTCGACTTGGCAGAGATATCTAACTTAGCATCTTAGTTATATCTATACTTATAACCACCACAAGTATTGCACATGCACACATGAGATGCGCGATCTACAAGTGTATGTTCTATGGCTTAACTAAGATGAACGCTCTTACCGCGCTTACAGCCACCCGACGATCAAAGCAGCCTCCACCGGCGGCGCCATGCGGGCGTTATGCTCGTTCGCGCACGACGAGCCGGAGGTGCCCGTGGACTTCGAGGGCGAGGGGCCAAGCGAGGTCGGGCCGCCGCTGGTGGGGGTGTCCCCGCCGGGCGAGCCGCCCGGAACGCTGGCCCCCCGCGTGGGGAGGGATGCTAATCGGCCCCGCCTCCAGACCGCAGCCCCAGAAGTCTCCTGGATAGGGGGCTGGGGAACCTGGATTCTGAGTTGGGAATCCCTTGGCGACCAGACCTGGTCCTGGAGAGCGGAAAGGGGTCAGGGGTTGGGCTTCCGAAAAAGTCGAGAATCTCAGGGACGCCTCCGCAATCCGGAGGGAAACAGGTTAGCTCTCCAAGGACGGAGGCTGGCTGCTCCACTTCACCAACTACGGAGGCGCGTGCTGCTTCAGCGCGGTCTGGCCCTTCGTCGTGGCGCTCGGGCTCGCGCTCTGCTTCGCGGGCGTAGTGGGCTGTGTCGCCCACAGCTTGCGCGCGCGCTCTTCGCCCTGTGCAGCTGGTGCGTCTGGGTGCTCAGCAGTATCTGCAGCATCGCCAGGTGCGCTCGGCTCTCGCCGCTCGCCAGGTGTGGCGGAAGTCGATGAGCTTCTGCCGCCGGCGGCGCTCCAGCCTACCGCAGCGGTCTGGGCGGGGCACAGCACGGGCGCAACGACCACCGCAGAGTCCTTCGCCAAGACGGTCCTGGGCGTGGGACAAGCCGAAAGCTCAACGATTTCCCTTTGCGGATTGACGGGCACGCCGCCTGCCTCCGCGTCGACCTACAGGCCGCGCGTCGCACCGACCAGTCGGGCCGCTGGACCAACTGCGTCGCGGTGAAGGGGGTCAGCCCGCGCGCCCCGCGACGACGACTCGAGCTGGCCGCGCCCCAGAGAGTCCACTGCGATCGATCGAGCGGCTGCACTTGATCAAGGACGCGGACATCCACAGTCAGGAGCAGTTGCGCCGCCCTCGACCCCGGGGCCATCGTCGACGCGGGCGCCCGCGCCCAGCTCACCGTCTGCCTGGGGCTGGACGTCGCGTGACACTCCTTCGCCCGTGGGCCCGCCCCCTCTGGCGCGGCACCCCGCTCCTCGGGCGCGCGCTCCGTCCGGCGTTGCCGCTGGCGCCGCCGCCGTCGCACAGCGGTTGGCGATGCGGGGTCCGGCGCCTGGATCGCCAAGATCAGATCGTCGTCGTCGTCGCCGTCGTCGTCGTCGCCGTCGCCGTCGCCGTCGTCGCTGTCGTCGGGCTCGCGAGGAGGCGCCAGGCCCGCGGCTGCGGCCCCGCGCGGCGGCGGCGCCGCCGCCGAGGAGGGCGAGGCCGCCCCCGGCCCGGCGGCGCAGGCGGCGCCCCGTGGCGGCGCCCCACGCGACTGGACTTGCTGACCCGGACCAAGAGTCCGAGTCAGCAGAGATCTCGAGCCAGATGATCGCCCCTGCGAGGCCGAAGGGGGCGGAGTTGCCTTCGGAGTGGCCGGCCGGGACTGGCTGCGACGACGCTGCCCGGCTCGCGCCGAGGGGCGCAGGGGAGCGCCTGCCGGGCCTGCCTCGTTGCGATCAGTTCGACCGGCCATGCCGGGCAACGCGGCCCAAGGACAAGCGCCCCCAGTCAACCTTCTACTGGGAGGCCGCTGGGCCTTCCTCAGGAGTGCCTCTTGGCCTCGCCCATCTGGAAGGAGAAGCGGGCCGCGCAGCGGCGGCTCCGCCCCCGCTGCGCCGCCCGCGGCCGCAGCCCAGCCGCCCAGTCGCCCCCTGCGCCGCCGACGCCCCAGGCGGCGCCCCAAGGAGCCCCCCCCCCGAGGGCCACGGCGCCGACGACGTTGGCGAAGGCCGCTTCGCGGCCGCCGCGCTGCCGAGTCGAGCGGCCGGCTCGGCGGCGGCGGAGATCGGGGAGAGTCCACCCTCCAGGAGCTGTCCCGGGGGCACCGGGCGTCGAGGTCCTCCTGGCGCTAGGAAGTTCCTTGGAGCTGTCCGCGCTGGCCCTGGCGGCGGCGGCGGCGGCGGCGGCCTGCGGAGGGGCGCGCCGCCTCCATGGGCGGCACTGCGGCGGGAGCGGCGAGACGGGCGACCCGCGGAGGGGGGCCCTGGGGAGCGGCGAGCCCGGGGGCGGGACGGGGCAGCGCGGGGGGCGCCCGCCGAGGAAGCTCTGCCGCCATGCGGGCGCCCAAGGGGCCCGCGCACTTGGACGGCGTGCGGTGCTCCCACGTCGCCCGATGCTTCGGGCGCGACGACGAGGTCCACGCTGGCCCATGGCGAGTTACTCTGACTGCCGTCGGCTCGCCGACAGCGGTGCCTGGCGGGCCCGGCGATCGGCCTCGACCCGAATTCCACGCCCCCTGCGGGGTCGGCCCCCCCGCAGCGAAGCAATGGGCCCACTTCCCGGGCCCCCTCTGTAGGGTTGGCCCCTCTGTCGCGAAGGAGGCGGCGCGCGCGCCCGAGCGCGCCCGGGCCTGGGCCGGCGCGCTCGAAGGAGACGCTGGCCGGGACAGGCGCCCGAGCCCACCCGCGGCGCGCAGCTGCCCCCGGCTGGGGACGGGCGGACGGCCCCAGACGATCCGCAGACGCGCGCGCCCGGCGCCCGCTGTTCTGGCAGGTGCCCGACGCCGCGTTAGGCACGACAGGCGCCGGCACGGCCAGCTGCGGGGCAGCAGCGACAATCAGGAGGTCGATGCTGGCGCTGGCCCTCGCAGCCTCGTCTCGCCGCGGCGCGGCGCTGCCTCGCCGAGGCTGGGGGCGCTGCAAAGCGGCTCCGCCCTAGAGGGCGCCGCGGGGCTCCACGGCGACTGGCCGAAGGGAGCGGCGGAGGCCCACTTCGCGCGGCGGAAGGCTGCCAGACGCGGTGAGCACATCCCATGGCCAGCCAGCGTCATCGTCGCCATTTGACCGCTGCCGCCTCCTCCTCCTCCTCCTCCTCCTCCTCCTCTCCTCCTCCTCCTCCTCCTCCTCCTCCTCCGCCTCCTCCTCCTCCTCCTCCTGCTCCTCCTCGCGCATTACTGTGTGGGCTCGTGCTTTTTCCGTTAGTGTTCACTGCTGGCAGAGACAGTGTAGTTTTTTTACACGGTAGGAGTTCTCGGTATTCAGAGATGTGCGGGCTCCCTCTCTCTGCTCCTGCCCTTGCTCTTCTACCTATCTCTGTCTCTGTCTCTGCTTTTATTGTTTTTTTTTTTTTTCTCTCTCTCTCTCTCTCTCTATCTCTCTCTTTCTCTCTCTGTCTCTCTCTCTCTCTCTCTCTTTCTCTCCCCCTACGCCACTAGGGGTTCAAGTCTTTCTGCGCCAAGATGGCCCACCTTTTTCTCGGGGCCCACGGAAGACCCTACCGCCCCGTGCTTGCAGGTTTCCGCCGTCGCATCCACAATGGCGCGGCGGCGGAGGCACGCATCGCGTGGCGGAAGGATGCCAGACGCGGTGAATGCATCGAATGGCAAGCGATCGTCATCGTCGCCGTCTGACCGCTGCCGCCTCCTTGTCCTCCTCCTCCTCCTCCTCCTCCTCCTCCTCCTCCTCCTCATCCTCCTCCTCCCCCTCCTCCTCTTCCTCCTCCTCCTCCTCCTACTCCTCGAGCCTCGCTGCATAGGCCCGAGTTTTTGTTCGTTCGTGCTCAGTGCTCGTTGAGACCCTGGCTGCTTTCGGCCTCTGGCGGCCTTCGCCGGGCCCCAGGGCGGGCGAAGGACGATCCGGGATGAAAAGCCGGTCCAGGCGAAAGGGTCGGGACGTCTGGGAGCCCCGCATGCTGAGCAAAAACAGGACATCGGACGTTTCGGTTTGAGGATGGAGGGTTCAGGATCGAAGCAGGCAGAGTTTTTGTCAACATTTGCGTCGTTTGGGGGGGGGGGGGGGGCCGCGGGGAGCCCATGCCCTGGAGGAAGTGGCCCTTCCCCGAGGAAAAGGCGACCCCCGCGTGGCGACCTTGCTTGGCGCTGCCTGGGCCGAGCCCTGCATCTGCACTGCGGATCCGGGCCCTCTCGCACGGCTCGGGGTGCAACTCTTGGGAGGCTCAGGTCGACATCGGCGCTGGCTTATCCGCAGCCGGAAACCAGCGCGGCCCTGTTCAATTTCGCCCCATCCCGCGGAATGGTTCCATCTGGGGGTCCATTGGGGCGCAGGTGGCCGAGTGGCGCACTAGTCGGGCTCAGTAGCCCTTGACCGTCCAGTCGAAGATCTCCCAGGAGTTGCCTCCTTTACCCTGCGGAGGGTGCGTCTCTCGCGCGCCACTGCGCCCGCAACCGCATCCGTGG